>JAYKKM010000032.1:2545000-3087500 GCA_035772405.1 Chrysogorgia sp. JL179-B06 | reverse complement strand
AGGGTAGTTATGATGGTGCGGAGACTTGTGAATTGGTTGGAGCATTTCTCTTACATCAAATTACCGTGAAATATGGCAATGCATTGTGCCTCTACACGGACGACGGCCTCGGGATTTCTAAAGAACCACTTCGCAAAATTGAACTAATTAAAAAGGACCTCTGAGCCATTTTTAAAGACCATGGACTTAAAATTACAATTGAAGCCAACAAAAAAATAGTTAATTTTCTCGACGTCACTTTAAATTTAAACAACGGGAAATACATGCCGTATGTCAAACCTAATAAGGTGCCCAAATATGTCCATAGTAAATCCAACCATCCACCTGTAAAAAAAGAACATACCGGAATCTATCAACAAGCGCCTTTCCGAAACATCATCCGACGAAGAGTCCTTCAACAAAGACGCACCTCGGTACCAAGACAGCATAAATAAAAGTGGATATAACCACAAACTCAAGTTCACAACACCGACATTGTCAACATCCCAAACCAATAATCAGAGGTGAAATCGAACTAGAAATATTATTTGGTACAATCCACCTGATAGCAGAAATGTGGCTTCAAACATCGGGCAAGAATTTCTCAAAATAATTGATGAAGAGTTTCCAAAAGACCAGGTACTAGACCAAGACCAGTAAAATTTTCAATAGAAATACAGTTAAGATAAGTTACGGCTGCATGGCCAATGTTAAGCAATCGATTGACGGACAAAATTAAACTAACATCGCTAAGAGCAGCAAAAACAAGCTTCAGACGAAACAATGTAACTGCAGAAAACAACACGAATGCCCTTTGTCTGGACGTTGCCTAAGCGAATCGGTAATATATCAAGCTACAGTGACTACCAATGATGGCAAACCGGAAGAAACATACATAGGACTCACAGCCAACACATTTAAAACTAGATTCAATAATCATAAAGCATCGTTCAAAAATGAAATCAAGAAATCAAGCACAGAACTCAGTAAACATATTTGGAACCTAAAAAACAACAAGACCGCATACCAGATTACTTGGAAAATCCTCAAGCGAGCAAAACCATACTACCCCGCCAGCAACAGATGTAACCTATGCTTATGGGAGAAGGTTTTATAATTTGTAAACCTAAGCATACATGTATATTAAGAAAATAAGAAAACCATTGCCGATGGTTTCTGGGAATATTTCACTAATATTCGAAAAAACCTACAATCCGGACTCACCTCACTGGTAGATACAGCATGGAGATACTTCGATTACTTGGAATTACGAAAGAAAATAAATCCAACTCATTGTCGTTTCAAATTTAACAAAACATCAGAAAGAAATATACTTGGTATTTTAAAGAAATTTAAAAAGAAAAAGAACCCTGGCTACGACGATATTCCAACATCACTTATCCTGGACGGGGCCGAGGAAATAGCTGGCCCACTATCACACCTAATAAACATCTCCCTTGAAGAATCTGTTTTCGAAACAGTAGAGAAAGTTGCTAAATTTTCACCGATCTATAAATCTGATGAAAAACGGATCATGGCAAACTCTATAGACTATATCTCCGTCTTACCAGTACTTTCCAAAGTAATCGAGCGTGTCGTACATCAGCAACTCTATATTTATCTTGAAGATAAATAATATGGTTTTCGGCGTGGTTTATCTACTCAACATGCTGTAACGTATTTCTCTGACTACATATAAGAAGAAACATGGATAAGAGTAACATGACAGGTGCGGTATTTGTCGATTTACACAAGGCATTCGACACAGTAGACCATGCTTGTCTATTGTCAAAACTTAACGTTTATGGCATTGAAAATAGAGAACTATCCTGGTTCGAAAGCTATCTTTTTAATAGAAAACATTTTGTCGTTTATGATGGCACTAAATCTAAAGTTGAAACGATCACTTGTGGAGTCCCCCAGGGATCTATTTTGGGCCCTTTGCTGTTCATCATACTTATATGAATGATATTGATCACTAGTTGCAGAAATGTGAAATTATTTTATACGCTGATGATACTGTATTATTCACGTCTAATAAAACTTGTGACCAAATTGAAGAATCGTTGAATACTGACATTGCCCAAGTTGGAAATGGTTTACAGAAAATAATCTGGTGGAAAACATGTAAAACCGAATGTATTCTGTTTGGAACACGTCAAAAGCTATCGAACACAAGAAATACGAGAAATCTAAATGTTAAGATGAATGGTGTCAATATCGTAGAGACAAAGACATACAAATATCTTGGCGTTCAAATGGACAACAATTTAAATTTTACTGAACGGCATCTTGCACAAACTTATAAAAAAGCTTCATCAAGAGTAAAATTACTAACTCGAATACGTTATATTGGTCCTCAAGCTGCTGAAACCATCTACAAGACTATGATACTTCCTGTCCTACTTTACTGCAGCAATATAACAGTTAGTGCATCAGTAACACACAAAACCCAGATAGAAAACATTCAATCTCGTGCTCTAAGGATAATTGACAACAATACGGATCTAGTAAGCTTACCAACTGTGAACCATTAACGATGCGCACTTGAGGTTTTTACATGTTTAAACGGACTAGCACCAAGGATGTTTCAGGACTATTTTACTAAAATATCGCATTTTAAAGAAACTCGTGGAAATAATACAAATCTCGTTTTACCAAAAGTTCGAACTGAGACTGGCAGAAAAACATTTGCTTTTCAAGGTTCCCTTATTTATAATCAGCTTACGGTGGAGATGAGATTCAAGACTCAATTTGAATTCAATTTCGATATCAGTCTAAACTGATATTATTTTATCTATTTTATGTATAATATGTAACTTTTTAACTTTGTAACTAATTCTCAGTATTTTTAGATTTTATCCTAGGCATATTATTTAATCTTTACAGGTCCTTCATTGATAACAGCTTTTAATAGCTGCATGACGACGAAGTTAACCTGTTTAAATATCAAATTATTATTATTATTATTATATTATTATTATTAACCCGATGCAACTATCGTATGTTATTCCATCTGCACTAAAACTCTTGCTGTTAGCCTATATATCATGACATGAATATACAATATTGATTTAATTTAATTTCAAAATATAAATAATTGATGTCGATTGGACGGCAATTAACAAACCATTTAATACTTACCCATAGAGAAGATTTCCCATAGCAAAATACCAAAAGACCATCTAATTCATACAAGAAGAAAAGTCAAGTATATACGCATGTTACAGAAAAGACGAAAAATTATTATAATAAAGACAAAACGGTTTTCAATAAATGTTTTATTTTCGAAAGAATAATAGCAAATAATATCTTGTCGATATACTCACACATCTGATTTCTCTGAAAAAGTCATATCTCGTATAGCCTCAATTGACATCCACTTTACTGGAAGTAATCCCTGAATAAAACAGATACGTTTTATCATTATTGTTAATTAAAATTAAGGATCTGAAACCGACCGAAAAGAATGTAAAAAATTGCAAATACTTTAGTTGTCCGTTTAATTATACCAACTAGATAATTTATCAGATACCTTTCATGCGCTGATCAGTCAGTGATCGTTTCAGTGAAAAAATTTCCACTATATATGAAATTCAGTCATAGTGAACATTTTACATGATGGGTAGTAAGTTTTGCTCGTTAGCTGTTGTTAGCCTGATATTAGTGATATACGCTATTCCTATTGAATTTCCCTGATTTGCCCAGTGACGAAGCGCGCCGTAGCAATTGGTCATGCTATGCTAATTTATAAACAGCTGCATATATTGAAAACAATATATATTTAAAGATCTGAATATGTAAATCGTTTTAAAATTTGCATAGCATGACCAGTTGCTATGGCCAACTTCGCTACTAGATTTGCCAGATTTCAACAATTAACCATGAGAAGTGGAGACAGTGCAAACGTTTCGCTACTAATGACTAAGCTTCACTTGTTATTTCTAAGTATGGTATTTTTTACATAAGATATTTTGATTGAAAAATGACATCATATGAAGCCAAGCGATATACATTGCTCAAAGTTTTTGTCAATGGCTACGAAACAGACGTTCATTTCCAACCTTGATCTTACGGCGCTTATGTACATTGCAGGGAATGTGGAAAATATAGAGTACCCCAGATGTAAAGCAGTTCTCCAAAGAGATCCATAAAGCACATTTTCCACTTCACCTGCGTTTCGTTCGCCGCAAGAGAAAAAATTTCATGACAAAAAGTTATGTTCTCTACTTTCGCGGGGACTTGCAAATTTCTCCAACGACAATAGAAAACAGAAAACACGATGTCAATATTGTCAATAGGGAACTTATTCAAAAATTGCAGCTTATTTAAAGGGATACTCCAGCCAAAATACAAATGTTGTTCATATGAAAGATCTTACTGACTTTAGTTTATTTCAAAAGTTTCAGCATTCAATTTAGTTAAGAACATATGGCTAGTTAGTTGAAGTTGCAGAGTTTGTCCAATTTCGACGACATATTTGTTTCTCAAATATGACGTCACTGACTGATTCGATCTCGTGTTATGCCTGAGAAGCTCCTCTACTTTCCTGCATGACATACTAAATAGTTTATTTCGACTAATTTTCTTCCAAAGAGCATTCACAACAGCTATCACTATGTGATCGCCATCGCAACAACTCCACTGCCGTTAAGGAATCACTGAATGATGTCATATTTTCAAAATTTTCAATATGGCATCAAAATCCTCAAATTTTCTACTTCAACTAGCCATATCTTCTTAACTAAATTGATAGGAATTAATGTTGAAACTTTGTAAATAAACTAAATTAAGTAAGATCTTTCATATGAACTACATTTGTATTTTGGCTTGAGTATCCTTTTAATTTTTTATATGCATATACATTATATATCCCCTAACCTCGTTTTAATAGTAAATTTATTATGAATTTTTCACATGAAAGAGAGGCTATAAGGGCTTCAATGATTTAATATGCACATAAAAGAATATCAAATCAGCTGCCATTTTTTAATAAGGTCAATAGTGACCTTATGATCTACGACGGCAATCTCAACGACAATCTCATTTGTAACAAAATAATTATTTATGCGAAACAAAGATAATAATTATTTTAGTCCCAAGAGTATTCTCAACAGCATGCTCGTTCTAGTATGGTGATCGCTAAAAAATATACTTTAAAATAAGGTTTCCGCGGGAAGACTGAAAACTAGTTGTTCCAGAGTTAGTAAGAAGGTTAGTACAAGGATTAATATCAGGGTGACGGTTAGTATAAGGGTTTATAAAATAACATGTACACAACAAGCAATTTGATTGGTCAATACCCGTGCAGGATGAGAGAATCATGCATGGGAATGTACAGCAATTTTAAGGGGCGTTTTCCATCTCATTCCGTTTATCGTTATAAGTTAAAACAAAACTCTCAAAAAAAAAACAGAATATAGTTTTTGTGTTGTGAGAAAACTATCACCGAGAAAACTGATCGTCTGATCCATTTTGTGTTCAATAGCGAAGTTAAGCAAAACGAGGTTTGAAAAGAGCATGTTTTGAAAGCAACAAACTCGCTAAAATAATATACTATTTAAATACCTTCTATTTTTTTGCCTGATGAACTCATTGGGAAAAGAACAATCTTTATCTATACGAAGTCAAATACCCAACAGCTCTCGACTTAAAATCCAAAATCTTCCAGTGAAATTGTGAAAAAGACAGCGAAGACCTTTCCAGAGCGACAGTTGCTGCCCATAATATCTGTCTGTTCGCTTTGAAACAACAAGCCAAACCCTGAGACGGCTGATTCCAGTAACGATTAAGCTTATACCTAAAACTAGTCAGTATTTTTATATTCAAAGTCGGGTTTTTCATCCATATTCTTCTCTTTAATTCTTGTCGGATTTGTCGGCAAAACAAATTTCAGCTTTCCGGCCTGCTCGTCTGCTGTTGGAGACGAATTATGATTGGTAGTTGATAATTCTTGGGAGAATTTGTATTCTCATCATATTATTTTTGGATAAAATTCGTTATTTCTCTGTCGTTATTTTATAAAATAAATACCAAATGGTTTTCCGTGCAGGATAGCGTGATCCAAACACTTGGGATGTTGCTCGACTTCCGAAAAGCTAAAAAACACTCGCCTAGGCGGCTCGTGTTTTTTTACGCTTTTCGAAAGTCTCGCAACATCCCGCGTGTTTGGATCACGCTATCCTGCACGGAAAACCATTTGGTATTCCTTTATTGATTTTAGGTTTAGGGTCATTTTCAAACCTTTATAATAAACCTCGCCCAACCCTCGAACAACTAGTTTTCAGTCTTTCCGCGGAAACCTTATTTTAAAGTATACTTTCTAGCGATCACCGTTCTAGTATATATCGGTAACTTGCGGAGAGTTGAGAGCTGTTCTATTTAAGATTGATTTTAGCACAGATAAATTAACCATGGCTTCTTTTAAATTATTACGAAATAACAGTAAAACCCTGATAAACTAGCGGCACTTAAAATGTGAAAATGCTTTCAATGCTTTAAATTGGTATTTAACCGACATCGCCGTCATACGATCTTAAGGTCCATATAACTTGAGGTTGGAAAACGTACGGATTGCTTTTTGATATATTGTGCATCTTTGTACACATCGCGAGCCAGACCAAAATCAGCAATCTTTGGAACGAAATTATCACCAATCAGAACATTTCTTGCTGCGAGATCACGGTGAATACACTGAAATATAGTGAGACATGATGTTAATCATGATATATTAGATCTAGCCAATATATAGATAAGCATAAAAAGTTTGAATATTGCCAAAATAACATAGAAATAAATATAAACTGAACTATAATGGATCTATAGAAATATAAAATCACCATCCAGTCATAATTGTAATTTTTAAATAACCTGCATCTACAGCATTTACCTTTCTGGAGACCAGGAACGTCATTCCAAATACCACTTGAAGGGCAACAGCAGCTAAATCTGACATGCTTAGCGACATGTTTTGGTCTTCTGAAAATTCTAACCACCCATTTTCAAAAATTGTTCTTCTATTTTGCAGGAATTTAGACAGGTTGCCATGTTCACAATACTCCATAATTATCCAGGTTTTTCCTCGAGGACCTATATGTTAAACCAACGTGCAGTCGAGAAGGACAAAAAAAAATTAAAAACTGTAAAATATATAGGATAGATAAATATACATACTATGTTTTATACCTGATTACATACAAATATTACTTGACGTTGACGTTGACGTAGACAAAAACTTTATTTAATGTGGTCAATGCACTTATGCACATGCTCCAATCTGATTGGCTACATTTACTCGCTATCCAATTGTCGATAGATATTGTAAAGCTATCTTTCATATTTACTGGCATTGATTAAAATTACCTTTGGTACATGCTCCGAGAATGTTTACAACATTGTTATGTTGACCAACGTGAATAAGCAGTTTTAACTCAGTCAGCAAATCAGAAAGTTCACTTTCACTCCAGTTATCTGGGAAAAATATGATAATTGATTAA
Organism: Chrysogorgia sp. JL179-B06; assembly: GCA_035772405.1. Classification (NCBI taxonomy): domain Eukaryota; kingdom Metazoa; phylum Cnidaria; class Anthozoa; order Scleralcyonacea; family Chrysogorgiidae; genus Chrysogorgia; species Chrysogorgia sp. JL179-B06. The sequence goes on along the minus strand of JAYKKM010000032.1, from coordinate 3,080,025 downwards.
TTTTACATCAAGTTATTCCTGACCTTTTTGTGGGGCATTGTGTACAAGACAGGGAGTGTCAAGAAGAGCCAGGGGAAAATATTTGAATATTGTAATTATATCAAATAATAATTGCTTGCCGTGTAATTAAGGAAAAAAACAACTATAAAACCAGATAAGTTAAATAATATTTAAAAAGCGCCTTAACTTAAGTTCTAGCATGTGATTTCTACTTTATAAAGTTTAGTATTATAATTCACTTATAATTCGTATACATATTATCCCGGCTATTACCTGTATATGTATATTATCCGCGGGAGATAATTCGATAATTTATATGATCCACTATAGTAAAGCTTTTCTTCATATATCGAGTATTGGATAAAGTAACCCTAAATCGATTTAATATTGCAATTTTCTCATCGGACTCTCTTTCCAGAGCTATATAAAAAATCAGCAAATGTTCTCATCGTCTTCCATCATAAGATAATCGTGTTGCTATTGGGAGGGGTGGTCAACTAAACATCCATTACAGTTTTCCAATACCAAGGGAGAAATTTTGGATAATACTTCAACAGCATAACACTCCAACAATTTGTCTTCAATTAACGTTTGACGGTGACTTTTCTCAAAAAAACATTTCCTCTTCGCCAATATCCGTAGGCATATTGTGTTTCAAAAGTGTCTCAACACAATAAACTAGCATAAAATATTTTCGCTTTTCTAAACCGATCTCAAATTTAATACAGTACGCTTTTTCTTGTCCACATAAAACCAGTTTACCAATGGTTAACCATATTACACTTATAACGCTTAACCGGGCAACATGCGCGCGCACAGGTTCATCTGGGTTCCCTGGAAACTAAAATCTAGGAGTCAGAGTTCTGCATGAATAAATTAAAAAATGCTGACTAAGTGTTCTATTAAACCCTAAATCATAACCCAAAATCATTCTTAATTGATAAGAATGCAAGTCTAATGTAAATGAGCAAGATCCTTTGTTAAAGATCATTTACATTAGCTTAGGTACACGAAAAGATAAGGGCCTATAACTGACTTAATATACTTTACCGTTTAGCATTTTTACAGCTGCTTCAGATGTCATCGTACAATACAAATACGAGTTTCGTTTTCTGTTTCTAAAAACTGAGAAACGATTCTGCTTCGATTTTTCTTCCAATACTTTTCTTGGGTGAAATGCAGAAATACCAATGACCTTGGCTAGGCATACTCGACCAAACGCACCTTTCCCTATGTCTTTCTCTACGAGGAAAATAAGAGGAGTTTTGAAAAGCTAAATACGCTATTGACTTAAGAATACAAAAAGCATGAAAAGGTAGCGTTGAAATGTTCTTAACATAGTCAATGGATATTATGCCAATGGATTTGGGAGAAACTAACTTAATAACATGGTGTTTATTTCTTCGAAGTTATTTCGAGTAGGATTAGGGCAACAATTACAAATTGCCAGTTTTTTTAAACGTATGCCTCGATTAGCTTGCTACATTTACAATTATCTAGTATTTGGGTTAGGATTAGAGCAACAATTACAAATTGGCAGTTTTGTCAAAACCTTGACTTGCTGTAAGTCATAGTCACTTCGAATCAATATATACTCTCAAAAAACACATGCATTTGAATTGTATTTTGCAAAAAGCTCGTCCTTATCGTGTCACTCGTCGTTACTCGATATCTATCGACAATTAGTATCAACCAACTAGGAGTCAATTACAAATTCGGCATTCTGATTGGCTGAACTACTAGTCTATTCGTGATAGACCACTAGTAGCGTTATCCAATCACAAACCTTCTTATCAATGGAATATTCCTTCTTAATTGACCATGAATCAAAAGCCACGACATATTCACGCTGCAAGCAAAACCCGAAATCTAGGCCAAACATGGCGTCCGCTAAAATGTATATACGAGTAATGAAATCATGAAAACATTGGCCCGAAACTAATGGAAAATTGCTCAGCCTGTTATTTTGGAATACGAAAATGAATATTCGCTTATGCCTATGGAATATCAAACTACTCTATATTTTGAATGAGGAGACTTCTACGAACAAAAAGGTAAAACTATCTGAAAATTTGGAACAATGTTTGATAAGACTTTTTTACGTAAAACTAGAAAGATTGTTTATGGTTGATGCTAAAACATACGCCCTCGTTGACTATATATGCTCATAGACAACTCGTGTGGTCTAATTGTTAATTAGATAGCGAATAGGGTAGCCAATCATATTGCAGCATTTCTATTAGACTACTGGTAAGTTTTTTACTAATTGTCGATAATTAATAAAGTAACGGCGAGTGACGTCTATTCATTTTTCCAAATATTTCTACTGAAATAAATCATAGAAATTTCAAGTTCATTATAATCTAATTGCTATATATAACGTTTTTGAAAATTGAAGTTAATGTTAATCATGTAAATCAGGATGAATTTTAATTACTTTCGTTTTTCTTCATTTAATAATATTTCAATCAATTTTACATATTTCTGATTGACTAATAACATCAGTATTAGACTAAAATTATATACTACGACTATCTATATACCACTGGTATTAGAAAAATAACATATGTGTTATTTTTTCTAAATACCACACATCCGGAACGTTGCGTTGTAATACTGAAAAACAACAGCATTTTTGTTTTCGCAGTAAAATTTCATGTTTAAAATTTACTGAAATGTTATTAATAGGAAATAACAATCCATTTTTTCTCGAAGAATTAACAAAAAATCGCACTTGTATTTGGAAAAATATTTACAATGGTGTTGACAAACCTATATAGCCCGTTATTTCAATAGCTCTAACCATTTGGTTTCAGACATGAAAGTCTGTGCCATCCTTCCCATCTCAGATTTCAGGTGGTAACGATAACAACAAACGGCAAGAGAAACGTCTCATCAGTGTTAAACTTGCCACCACACATCCACATGGGCTTAACGAACGTTTTCCTTATATTTAATTTCCTACAAGTTTTTTAGTTTTCAAGGATCTTTATTATTTGAACTTTCACTCCTTTTCAGGTTTTTATTTCCTACCGCTTTATGTATTGTAATTCTAATAAATAAATAAATATATCCAAAACACTGCCTACGCAGCACTCTACTTTTTAACATTCACAGATATATAAATAAACATAACCTCTCGTGCTACCAAACACGCGTGCTATTGCTCATTAATTCTTCTGGAACAGTGTTATTGAATTTTATAAGTTACTGTAACATAACGCTCACCAAGTTGAACACGTTCTCTTGGGAACTCCCATTCGGAAATATAAGGAAGTTTGTTGCACTGTTCTATTAAGGATTTCTCTTCGTCAAGCTTTCCGATGTAGTCAACCAATGGTGGAACAGTACAGATGTAGAATCCCCCGTAGAGCTTCTTTCTCCGATAAAGAACCATCGCAGTTATTAGGAGAAAAATAAATATCAAAGAAATGGTGCTGTATATTATGACGAGATAGAATTTGATGTCTTTTTCTGGATCACCTATATTGGTCAAATTACATTGAAGTTTGAGAGGTCATTTTTATTAAATTGCACTTCTTAGTTTTGTAAATTAAATTTCCTTACAATGCAAGTCTTACCAAAATTTTGATAAGCTCTTTGTCGAAAACTAAATCATTCATATACCATTTTTAAATAAACAACTGAAACATATTGTAATAATCGATTAACTTAAAAATAAAGATTAAAGCCCAGCAAATGACTTTTAGACAAGACATAACAGAAATGTCATGTCTTGTCTAAAAGTCATTTGCTGGGCTTTAATCTTTATTTTTAAACTACTATTCCCGCCTGGTGTTTCAATTGCTACAATTTTGAATCGAGTAACTTGATTTAAAACTTTAATAACGTTTAGCTTTAATAACGTTTAGCTGTTATGCTCATGAGGAAAAATCAGGAAAAGTTGGGTGAATTGGCAGTAAATAGTAATACTTAGTAAATAAGTAAAATAAATAGAATAAATAGTAAATAAGTAGAGTCATGGCCTTTGGCTGTCAAAAATGTCAAAGTCGCCCTGAATAAAAAATGGCCGACCGAAATTATGCACTGTGTTCATATTTTAGCGGGCTTTCACATTTTTAATTAAATAGCCTATAATAAATACGATATCACTGATATAGTGAATAGTTTAATTGCGTTGGTGTTCTAGAAAGATTTGTTTGCCGAAATGCTAATGATGTGACGTCAAATCAGTCATATCATTTCGGATTCAATATTCTGCTGCCAGAGAAATTTGACCTAATTCAAACGTTAATGATATACTTCAACGCTATACTAGAGATTTTATCAACCTTTTTACTCATGATCCCATCCAGTCTATCAGACAGAAAGCAAAAACAAAAGCCAAATTCATGGGTTGACGTCACAACGCAAAGCTCAATCTCATGTACGAAAATCTATATCAGTAATATTGTATTTGGCGTTATGAGCACTTTAAGCTAGCGATAGATAACAAATGAGCGACCGATCTTGATGTGATATACAAACTCGAGCCGCACTTATCAAATGAATACACATATATGTTCATATCTATCTACTATCTTGAAGATACAATCTGTTTTAGCTAAGGAAACCGAAGCAAAAGTTTATGAAAAACAGGACGAATCTTTATCCGAATTAAAACCTCCGTCATGCTCCTTTCTTTTTTTCTCCATGAATTATTATTATTTAATTAATGATAATTTAATAATCCCCTCGCCCGGCGCAAGCGCCGGCCGAAGGCCTGAGGGCGAGGGTGCTAATATCGACCGGCGTTTAGTCCCTTATCATGACGGGGATTTCTTGCAGGGTGGGCAGAGTAGAATCGAGTTTATTTATATATTTACATGCATCAACGGCCGGAGGATGCGCGGCGAAAATTTGGCACTCGTAAACAGTGCAAAAATTGAAACGGTATTCAAAGGTGTTTTTTTCCAAAAGGATATATTTTTTTTGAAAAAAGTGAGTTTAAAAACAATTTATTGCTAAGAGGAGCGGAAGAGGAAGGCGTTCAAGGCGGCAAGAGCAAAACCGAGTTGAAACCGAGGAGCAAAAGGTCGAAAGAACAAGCCATATTCCGCACAAAATCAGCCGATGCAGTAATGTTTGTTTTGAACAAACACTGATGTCATGCCGAAACTGTAGAATGTAGTGTTGACCGACAAGCAAGTTTTATTTTGAAATATTCATCTATGTCTATGGATACTTTTCTCGGACACGAATACAGGTAAATAAATGAGTATTCTCAAATAAGGCCAATAATAGTGCACTGTGAGTCTGTGTTGAGCGAAGGCCCTTTTATTTGAACTTTTAAGTGACTATATATTTGTAAGACAGGAGATATAAACAAGGCGTTCGTTCTCAACCCGCGATTTCCGGTCGAGTTCGATAAACATTATAATATGCCTTTTCTATGGCGTTATATCCCCGCCAAAATTGGACTTTTCGATTTGATGTACCGTTCATATTTTATTATTGTTGTCCGCGATTGGACATTGGAGTTTCACGATGCGACATTGAACTTTCACTCTCCGACATTGGAGTTTCACAATGCGACATTGAAGTTTCACGTGCAACCCATGTTACGCTAGCCGACATGCTTGTGTTTGATTATTTTATGCTTGTTTGACATTTTATGCTTGTTTGACATTTTATGCCTGTTTGACATTTTATGCTTGTTTGACATTTTATGCTTGTTTGACATTTTATGCTTGTTTGACATTTTATGCTTGTTTGACATTTTATGCTTGTTTGACATTTTATGCTTGTTTGACATTTTATGCTTGTTTGACATTTTATGCTTGTTTGACATTTTATGCTTGTTTGACATTTTATGCTTGTTTCAATATCCGACACGCGAAACCGCTACACTTACCGCGGGCGCAAACCAACATGGCGCACATGGTATGCTGATCGAACCACATCGAACCATAGAGATTATGTGTTATAACAATGCCAGGTTTACTTTACGCCGGGTGGCGGAGCAATTGATGTCAATCGCAAATGATGGTGAGTAGTTTACATCTGAGTGATGGTTGTCCGTACCATTGAAAACCAAAAATAGTCCGCTTTAAAAGGTTCATAACACTGATTCACACTTAACGCAAGCGGCAAGCGCATATTGGCCTCATCCTTGAGATTATTCTTTTGTTTATTAATATGTGCATAACATTAGTCACAGTTCAACATCAACTGGATAAAAGAATAACTTGATGAGGTGCTTGGTTAACCACACCCCTCGATTAGCACATATATAAACCTTCGATTTTTCTCAAAATCGGATCCAGCATCATCTGGCAGGGGGGTGCAGATTTCCCAAGGGGGGTGAATCGGTGCACCACTGAGGAAGTCCCTATTTACTCTGATCTGGAGACTGCAGGGGGCGGGGGGTGCACATGGAGGGCTTTTGCTCAAAACGTCAGCTATACATTTCTACCTTGTTGGCAGTACTACCACCTTTTTGTCATTTGATCTTATATAAATATACATATATATATTATATATATATGTATATCCTGACCCATGAGAGATTTGCTACTGCGTTCTCGCTTTGCGAAAATAAATATATAAATGCAAGTTTCGATTTATAAACGGAATTCACGATTTATAAATAAACGCTATGATTTATAAATGGAAGTTAGGATATACATATTATAAATAAACGAGTTCATATACTTTTGTCCTGTTTGGCGTGGTATATAATAAGATAATAAGGCCTCTTAAACCTGGTTAACACTTGCAAACGCAAGCGGCAAGCACAAGCACCTCATCAAGTTATTCTTTTATCCAGTTGATGTTGAACTGTGACTAATGTTATGCACATATTAATAAACAAAATAATAATCTCAAGGATGAGGCCAATAGCGTTAAGTGTGAATCAGTGTTATGAACCTTTTAGCGGACTATTTTTGGTTTTCAATGGTACGGACAACCATCACTCAGATGTAAACTACTCACCATCATTTGCGATTGACATCAATTGCTCCGCCACCCGCGGCGTAAAGTATACCTGGCATTGTTCATACTCTCCATCATAGAGATTATAAATAACACATAATCTCTATACCATGTGCGCCATGTTGGTTTGCGCCCGCGGTAAGTGTAGCGGTTTCCGCTTTGAAAGGTAAATCGTCCAATGCGTGTCGGATATTGAAACAAGCATAAAATGTCAAACAAGCATAAAATGTCAAACAAGCATAAAATGTCAAACAAGCATAAAATGTCAAACAAGCATAAAATGTCAAACAAGCATAAAATGATCAAACACAAGCATGTCGGCTAGCGTAACATGGGTTGCACGTGAAACTTCAATGTCGCATTGTGAAACTCCAATGTCGGAGAGTGAAAGTTCAATGTCGCATCGTGAAACTCCAATGTCCAATCGCGGACAACAATAATAAAATATGAACGGAACATCAAATCGAAAAGTCCAATTTTGGCGGGGATATAACGCCATATATAACAACACTATATTTAAAAAGACTAAGGAGACATATGTCATCCTGAATATAGGTTATATATGTGCATTTAATGTTATGAAAGCAATAGAGGTTTTCCAGCAGAATAAGGTTTGTCAAATTTTTTGGAACCGGTATACACATAGTCTGACAACGTCTCTGGGATTGGGAAAAGTTTAGGCATTAATAATAATAAAAATAACAAGAATAATACAATAAAATTAATACAGGATAGCCTGTTCAATGCTAACACTGGTATTGATGGGATCCCTTTTCCTAACAAATTACAATTATTATTTATTACAAACATAAATTTATTACACATGTCACATATTAATATATATGTACAATATGATACATAAACTAATTATAACTTGAAAGTTGTATAAATCCTACAAATGCAGTATTGTCAATTAAGGCAATAGATAATGCTCCTACATGTATGCAATGAACAGATTCGTTGAGATTAAAATTGTTCTTTAGAAATGGTGGTAAAATGCCTTCAAGACATTTCTTAACTAGCATGCTACCAATCCTAGGGTTTCTATTAACCGATTAGTTTCATGTCCAGAAAGATTAGAATCCCTAATATGTCTTATTAAAACCAAATTGACGCCTATACATTTGCACTATATGCACCCCTAGACATTTGAATAATAAAGAGGATGCACTTTCTTCCTTCGTTCTTTAACAGCCTTTGGTGTCTTTTTATACTACTGAGTTGATTATTTCATGAATCACAAGGTCGGTGAGAGGGTGGGGGGCAAAATGCCCCGGGACCTTGCAATGGGCCCGCCACATCGCCACGTCAATCACTTGTAACTGGTGTATTCTGCATACCAATGAAATATTGCAACCATTATGCGTACCTACCGGTAACACAAAGTACCCGTTCATCTCAACACTGTCCCCCAATTCCGCTGGCTAAAAGCATTTATTATACATTCAAACTTCATTCTCGTTTCTTATTGGTCAACATACTCCAGTGAATTCTCAATCTCTGGCAGGTGCGACCTTATTTCTGTTGAATACTGTGAATTATTGCACGGAGGTGTCCAAAACAAAAATTATTGAACGCTAATGACGTCACTAGGTCCAAGCGCGCGAAAATTACAAATAAAAAAATGCTTGTAGTATAGATTTGTTTGTATAGTTTTAGTAAGACTATCTTGAACAATGTATAATAAAACAATTATTGGATTTGGCTTACGCATGATATTAAGAGTTATCCAGACCTCGGTCAAAGTTATCTGCTTTGGCTGATAATTCTGCTGGATAATTCTTGATATCATGCTCAGCCTCATCCAATAATTGTATATAAATATGCTGTACCGTTATTACCATACAATAACATTATAAAGGTATGAGGTATCTAAAAGTATATACTTGCAATTAAGGGATCATTCATACATCTCATGGAAATTTAGGGGAGGGGTACACATGTCAGTCCTGGGGCCCGCGTTTTGCTCTCGCCGGCCTTGATGAATCATCAATAGTGTGTGTAATTTCTTTCTTAGTGATTTATGGTAGAAACAGCAGTAAACTTCCCCACTATTCTGTTCAGTGCAGGTACTGCACCCAAAAATTTAGTTTGATGTCCTATGGAAGAATTAAATTCAAACAAGACAAAGCTCTCAGAGATATTGTCCACTGAAAATCTATTCAGTTTTGCAAATAAATGGGCTATTACCTAATTCAAGTAAAACAACTACAGTACTGTATTACAGTAGTAAATTAGCAACTATACGCTATAAAAGTTTCAAACAGTAAGTGGGCGAGGGGTGTTGCGTATAACGTATTTCTAGTATACTAATGACTTTCACTTTAGTTAGATTTAGTTTTCACCGGCTCAATGCAAGGCTATATAATTCATTTCATGCATAGATTTAACTCTTTCCTGACGGGATGAAAAACATCCAAAATTGAACCACCTCTTTCTTCTATTTATATCTCTGGAAATAACCATAACTGTTGCGAAAGCTATACATTTTCTGAAAGCCTAATAAACCGGCTGTTATCAATGCTTAAATTTCCCGAACAAGACACATTATGTTAATATAAATTACCATTAATTATTATAAATCAGTTTGAAAAACTTTTATTTTTCTAGAAAAGGCCATCTTGCACGCCCGCGTAGCATCATGAAAATTCAAAATGCCAGCAATCGCAGAGGTTTAATTTATGAAATCGAATCAAACTTGGCGTGTGAGTGGATCTCATGTGCCTGGGGCTTGTCGAGTTTCAATTCTTCCCATAACTCGATTGAGCACGGCAAGCCATGAATCATTTGTTAATTGTTAGACTATTTATGGGTAAAAAAAAGCCATATATAATTGATGTACCTTTGTATACTATCCATTTTCGTTCATCACAAGCAATTTTTCCATAACACACATTTTTTGCTCTGCATCGGTACATCATTCTTTCAGAGGGCTGTTGTGTGATTGTCAACGTGCTTAACTCTTCACTGGATCGCTGAATTGATGATGTATCTATTTTCAACCATGATATTTTACTAGTGTTGCATTTGTGGCAGTGACCATCACAAAGACACCGAGCCCATGATATGTTTGCTTGAGGAACTACCTTTGTTGTTAATTTACATTTTAGTTGAATGCCTTCTTTAAATTTACTCAGTCGATTACCTTCTGTTATCTTTGGATTAACTATAAAAGGTTGAGATAAAACATATTATTACATATTATGGAAAAATAAACATGACCTCATGTTTACATACTATAGAAAAATAAACATGACCTCATGATTCTATAAATTTAATGGCATATAACAAATTAGTTATTTGTATTGTTTGTAGAGACTTTAATCAAACTCAAATCGAACATAATACAATGGCACATAGCGAACGGACACGAAGTCCCAACTAGGCAAACCCCGTACATATACAGTTATTATAGAACTACAATATATAAGAGACATATACAGTAAAAAAAAACACTATAAACATTAACTATCAGGATCTCAACAACAAAAAGTTCTGCCAATAGACCTACAGTGAGGGCATACAGTTTTCCATGTTCTTGCTCTTTCCGTGTCAAAAATAGTGTCCAACTTATTGAAATAGTATTCATACAATTTAGTTTTAAAGGAAACAAGAGTAGTTGACTGACGAATTACAAGTGGTAAATTATTCCAGAGCAGGATAATACGATTGAAGAAGGAATCTCTGAACAAGGAAGTACGAAAACGATGAGCTGAACGAAGATTTAAATTGGACGCAGAACTTCTAGTACGGCCACTATAGAGATAGAAACATAACGGCTAGAGCAGATATTGTAGAAACCATTAATATATTTATAAACAGAACATAAGTCACGACATTCCACCCGGTAAGAAATTATAACAAATTAGTTAGCAAAAAATAATTTTTAAAACTAGAAATACGTGTAGGCAACAACCTCCCTCTTTACTTTTTGCTTGCGTTACCAGCCGTTATACTAAGCGAAACTCTACTGGTGTTTCGTCTATCGATCACTATAAGAAATAGTTATCTTGTCATCCTTACTCTAATCCTAACATTAATTCTAACATTAATCGTAATTCCAACCCTTACGCTAACCCTAAAATAAATTTATATAAAGTAGTTAAAAAGTACTAAAAATATAAAATGAATACTTCATTAACCATTTAAAAAATGTTAAAAGTTATTTCACAAATTTTGAACGTTTCTTTTTAGTTAGAAACACGAAATTTACACGCCTAATTGCATTTAACAAGGTTCTAGCTAAAGTATTTCAAAATTTTGCAAAATATTTTTGATGAATGCAAAGCCTACAGATATCATCAGAAATTTAAATGTTAAAAAGCTTTCCTTTAATACTGGAACCTTGTGTCATATATTAAAATAACCATCTTGGCATGAGCTTTGTAACAATGTATGGTATATAATTTTAGGAAAAGTAGTTAAAACATTTTGACCTAAATAAAGAGGTGAAAACTTCATTTTTCATTTTTGGAAAAAACATTGAAGTTGTTTTTCAAATTTTAAAAATGTTTCCCTTTAGCTATACGGCGAAAATTTAGACAGGAATTTGATATATTCACAAGGTTCCAGCTAAAGCATTTCAAAATTTTGCCAAACATTTCTGGTCAATGCAATTAAGCTATTATAGGAAATGTAGAAGAAAACCTCTCCTTTAATGTTGGAATCTTCTGTTATATTATTAAAACAAACCTGTTGACAAGAGATTTCTAACAATCTATTCTATAGCACATAATTTTAAGATAAGTAGTTAAAAGGTCATAACCTAAATAAAAAGTGAGAACTTCATTTTCCATTTTCCTTCAGCCAGGAGACTGAAATTTGTACAACAAATGGTATTTTTTCAAGGTTTTAATTCTATTTTTTCAAGGGTTTAATTCTGTGCAATGTTCCAGTTAAATCTTTCAAAATATTGCCAAATATTTCTGATGAATATAACATGATCATCATAAATTCATAAATTAAAACATTTTCCTTTATACAATACACTGTTTATATACATTATATTAAAGCCCATGCCAAGTGCTTTTTCGATATATTTTACACCTTTTCAGGGGTCCTATTTAAAAGGTTATGGGCTGAAACAACATCAAAACAAACAGACGCCATCTTGGTTTTTGGCCGCCATTTTGGATTTACGAAATTCAACATTAAAAAGCTTTCACTTGCTGTACGATAATTCTGTTATATATTGAATTAAATCTCGCGCCAAGAGATTTATTTTGATGTATCTTACATATTTGTAGCATAAATATTTGAAACTTTATTAGTGAAACAATTGTTGGATTTTGGACACCATCTTGAATTCACAAACATGGGCACATCACGACACTACGTGAAACCTAACATCATTACATCGAAATAGTGATACCAAATTAATTTATTATTTCTAATTTCTTGATTTTATAAAAATGTGATAAACTCTTGACGATAACCTCTTGACTTTGCACGTCGGTTTCAGTCTATATTAATCTTGTTTATTAATCTTATTAATCTTTAGGTTTAAGGTAATTTGTGGTTTAGGTTTAAGCACCATTCGTCCCTGGTAACTAGGGCAATGTATTTGCCGTTCCTTATATCGAATACATGCTATAAGTACTTAACGCTTAATCACTTTTTGCCAGTATTCTTAGTCGGACGTCCACGATTCGGTGCACACGAAAGTGTATTTTTGGCAAATGCATGGTCTTGGTTATAGGTCTTACAAGATATATTTCCCACTAAAAATATACCTTCATTTATATTAAAAATAATTATTGAAAATATAATGTATTGCAAATATAGAAATATTTATTGCAAATTTACCTCGCATCATGACGTTTATTGTTTTAATGTCGCTCCAGTTAAATTTTCTTACAGTCACCTGACATCTGTATATCCCTTCATCTTGCTTCGAGAAATTTATAATTTCAAGGATTTTTTTGGTGACAGTCAATCCATGTAGCTTGTATGAATCATCAATGCTCTTTAGGGCTGTGGTATTCTTCATCCATTTCATTATTAAGGAGTCATTACTTTGGCAGACCATAGTAATGTTGACGCCAGCGATTTCACATATTGGTGCAGTGTTATTAATTCGTGCCTCCATCGACCTAATACCATCTAAAATGATAAATTCGATTAACAGAGACACTCGATGGATTTTATTAGTCAGAAGAATAAGACTTGCAAGTTTTAAGCAAGGTAATTATTATAGGTAATACCATGAACGCCTCGGATTCTTTTGTTCCCCGAGGGAATGTAAACCTCGTATTTCCCTCATTGCTCATGCAAGAGGGAAATTTTTCCACTGTCTTCTAAATTTCCCTCATTCCTATGATATGCATGCGGGAAATTTAGTAGAACACAAAGGATTTCTTTGTCTTCTAATTTTCCCTCATTCACATATGCACGGGAAAATTAGTAGACAAAAAAATCCTTTGTTTTCCAAATCATATCCAGGCGGGGATCTTAGAAGACTCCGCCTCCAACCACGGACTGGATAAGGTGTTTTTTATCTTTAAAAATCACTTTATTTCGGAGAACCTATTCACATATCATTTCCCTTTTCCCTCATAACATTAACTCAAGGCTATGGTCATTATATTTACAAAAAATCCCTTTCAATGACCAGATCGTTTCTAGGTTAGCTAGTTTATTGTTCATATTGTCAATTTCAATTCTGGTTCTGATTCTACCCTTCAATAATTTGTACAAATCATGTGGTTCAGTGTTCGTGTCGTAAACTTTCTTGTTGCGTGTGCTCCATAGTATATCCAGTGTTGTCATGATCAGGTATCGTAAGTTGTTTTTCATGCTTATCTGCTGGAGCTCCTTCGGAGAAAACAATTGTGTTCATTGTAATGTTTATTTGGACACCTGTGATCTTTGCAATCCACTTGGTAACCATTTGCCATAACTGCTTGCCCGCTGGCATCCAATTGCCACGTGTTGTAGATCTTCTGTCTCTGTACAAAAGGGGCATCTCGTCGTAGTTCGTATTCCCCATTTCGCCAGATAACATCTGGTGGGGAGCACTCTGTGTGCGCAATCATACGCAGTAAGGAAAATTTACGTGTTCATAAAAAAGACATTTGTACATTTTATTTGCTTTCTACGGGTTATTTTATAAAATAAATAGAAAACATTTTATCCGTGTTCACATACGTTATATAAACACTCGTGGAAGTTTGGGAGAACTCAAAATCGCCTGGAAACACTCGCCCTACGAGCTCGTGTTCTCATTACGATTTCTCGTTAAATGTTTTCTATTTCTTAATTATATATATATATATATATAACAGTTTGAGCGCTCTGGCATGGTTTTTGATGTCCCACATTTTGTGTGGCATCAAGGGTGACTGTTAATAGCAGTTATCTTCATCCTGCTCATCAGCACTACACTGATGAGGCCCAAAAGGCCGAAATGGTACCGTCTGTAGTAATAGGTAAACTGCCAAGAATTTAGTGACGAGATACTGACGTTTCGAGCGGAGCCCTTCATCAGAGTAAGACGAGATGAAATAAAATAAATAGGGCTTATATATATGCCAAAAGGGTGTCACAGGTAGAAAGTAGCCAATCAAATGCACGGGAAATATACTAACTAATAATTAATGAGATGGAAAAGTTAAATCATTTGCTATTTTTACAGTCGATCAATAAGCAGACTGAGGGGGTGGGAGAAATGACAGGTCCAATATTCAAGGGGATTAGACGATAATAATACAAACAAAGACTTGAAAAGGAATGAAAGTGCATAAGCTAATAATAAAAAGTTCCAAGCAAACTAAAATAACAAAAAACTTTTAGGAAATTAAATAAAAGAAAAACGTTCGTTAAGACCAAGAGGATGTGTGGTGCCAAGTTTAAAAATGAGACGCCTTCTCTTGCCGCTTGCGGTTATCGTTGCCACCGGAGATGGGAAGGATGGCACAGACTTTCATGTCTGAAACCAAATGGTTGGAGCTGTTGAAACGACGGGCTATAGGTTTGTCACCATCATTGATCCTCACGGAACGAAGATGTTCAGTAAACCTGTTTGAAAGGCATCGCCCAGTTTCACCGATGTAGATTTTAGGGTATTTATCGCAAGAAATGCAATAAATGATGTTGGTGGACGTGCATGAAAAAGCATGACGGATTGTGTGGTCGAATTTGGGGGCAGTAATAACTGTAGTGGGATTGAGAAAAGGGCATGTGTTACAGCGGGAACGGCCGCAAGAAAATGTTCCCGCTGGTGCCGAGGTATTTTGTTTAAGGGCACTATGTACTAAGGAGTCACGAATGTTTTTATTACGACGAAAAGATATCAAAGGGTTGTCGGTCTGTGTGGGGGGGGGGGTTCGTCCCCGGCGTTCTTTTTCCTCGCGTGCAGACGCTTTCTTTCTTTCTTGTATATTTGATATAATCATATTATATTAAATATTATATACTAAACTTATTATACACTAATATTATATACTTAATTATACTATTAAAATTAAACTATATTCCATTACATTATAGTAAATGGAATTGAACATATTAAACTAATTGTCTTTGAATCTAACTCGTCACTATGGCACAACAGCCATATTGTGACCTAGATTACTGTGTGTGGAATAGCACGACCTCGGTTGTGACTCTTCCTAAGAAGATAGTTGGGGCTGATCAACTAAAAGTAGTGCGTACAGAATTTCTCAAGGCACTAGGCCCTGAAAAACTACTGGGCATCCAGATCCTGCCACAGATGCAACTCAGAGTGCAATTTAAAGATAACGAGTTGCGCCGTCATTTTGATATTCACGGCTTTGATTTTCGGGGTGTACATCTAACCCCCGCTCCTGCGTATGAGAACCTCACGCCTGTTTTCGTGGAACTGGCGCCTCTGCAGTTCCCCAATAAGGACTTTTCCGAAGCCTTAGGGCAATATGGTCGCGTGGCTACGGTCAAGCACCTGCCGGTTAAGGGCTTCCCCCAGATTCAGTCGGGCACACGCATGGTTATGATGCACATCCATCGCCATATCCCGACATTCATCAAGATTGCTGGATTTCGTTGCCGTATAAAATATAAGGGCCAGCCCACATCTTGCTACGGCTGTGGCCAAGTGGGCCACATGGTGCATCGTTGTCCGCAGCGTTCTTACGCCGCCAAGACAGCTGCTCCTCCGCGCACTGCCGCCAGTACCTCTAGTGGGACGGGGGATGTGGTTTCCACTACCCTTGCTCGTGTGGTAGCACTCGCTGAGGTTCGACCTAGTCTAACGGAACCACCACCACCGCCTACCCCGCCACCACCCCTTTCTCCTCCTAGCATTGCACCAACAATCGATCCTCCAGAGCGGTCCTCCACTGTTGTTGGCGATACAATCGTTGTCACCGTCACGCCCCTTGAAATGGCACCTAAGGAAATGGCACCTAAGGGACTCAAGCGTGGTCGGGCGTCTAGTGAAGAAAGTGTAACTAAAAGACCACTTTGGGACGAACTGTCGGATCAGGATTCCATTCTTGATACCACAGTTTTTGTCCCCCTTGATCCTGACGGATTAGTTCATTTGCAGGCTTGCAACTTTCCTCTTCCTATTGAGGTCGCTGTCTCGCCTTTAGGAGATTCAGCTACTATTGACACAATCGCTGAGTACATTTCTCCCTCTCCTTCTAGTCCTTCTCGGACTATTACGCCGCCTTCTCCAACTGCGGTTGTGGCGACTACGCCTAGCGCCTAGCTTTATTTTCACCGATTTCTACTGGTGATGATTCTACCGCGCCTGATCCATCGGCGCAGTGGATCCAATTTGATTCTGAAGCCATTGCTCCTTCTCCGCTTATGGTTGGCACGTGCACCGTTGAGAGAGTTTTGCCAACTGATGTTACCCCCTCTTCGGACTCGGCGCCTTCGCTTCATCTGGTGCTATTGCCGTCTTCACAAGACTCCTCGGCTCTTCTTGATGACTCTGTTGCTGATGGGAATGAAGATGATGGCTGTAGCGATTTCGTCGACCCGTTGATTGACTTCCCTACAGCGGAATGCACATCTTCTCAGTCGCCGTGTTTGTTTCCTGTTTTTGATAATATTTCTGATCCCGGCTCTGCGTGCTTTTCAGACGATACTGATCAGGCAAGTCGTGAGGAAATCGCAGCTATGCTCGACACCCTCGCCTCAAACCCTGATGATTTGCTAGAAGTGGTGGAGAAGTTACCTTCTCCCTAAGTATATTTTACCATACAACCACGATTTCACTTTCACACTTTTCACCATGAACGTAAACGGTCTAAACGACCGTACAAAACGTACCACCTTCCTTCATTGGCTTAAGTGCATGAAAGCCGATATTGTGTGCCTTCAGGAGACACACACTATTTCCCATGCTACCTTGCGTGCATGGTTTTCATCTTCCGGCTACGCGGTCGCCTCCTCCTCTATATCCAACAAAAGAGTCGGCACCGCTATCCTCGTTCACGCACGTCATCAGCTTGTACAAGTGCGGAGGGACGATGCTGGCCGCTTTGTCCAAGCTGAGGTGATCATGGACGATGAGCGAGTGCGATTCGTATCTCTTTACGCCCCTAGCCGGAACCCGGACAGGAATCGATTTTTTTCCTCCTTGCCGGATTTTAGAGATCTCGCCTTGCCCACTTTCTTGTGTGGGGACTTTAATGCCGTTTTAGATCCGACTCTCGACCGGCGCCACCCGCCGTCTTATCAGCGCGTAACACCTAATTTGGTTGCTGAGAGTGTCACCGCTTTACAGTCTCTTCTCTCGGCCACCAATCCGGTATGGCGCTCACAGCATCCCGGTGTCCGTTCTTTTTCATGGGACCACTCTTCCGGTGATTGTTCCTCCCGGATCGATATGGTCTGGGCGCCACTTAGTTTACAAGGACATGTGTTGGATAGCGACTACTATCCGTCCTTTTTTACCGACCACCGTTTGTTGGTAACCTTCTCCCTTCCATCTTCCGTGGGCCTCGGCCCTGGGTACTGGAAATTCAACACTTCGGTACTCAAGGATCCTGAGTATTGCAAGCTAGCGAGATCCTTCTGGGTCTTCTGGAAAACACAAGAGAATGATTTCCTGAATCCCCTCGATTGGTGGGATATGGGCAAATTTTATTTAAGAGAACTAACCAGGAGCTACTGTATTGCAAGACGAAGGCTTTATCTGCTTCAGTACTTAAGCTTGATTTAAGCTTGACGCTGGGGACTCGTCTGTATATTCGGAACTATGTTCCGTTCAGGAGGACCTATACGTTCATATGAACTCCGTGAAGCTCGGGCAGCTCAAGTTCGTGCTCGTTTCCAATGGGCAGAAGAAGGAGAAACATCTTCCTCCTATTTCTTCTCCCTGGAGCAAAAACATAAACGGAAAAAAAACATAACGGCCATCAAAGACCCTGTCACCGCTGTCGTTCACCACGACTCTCTTGCCATCCTCAAAGTGTGGCAATCCTATTATGAAACCCTCTTTTCTGCCGATGCGTGTGATCAGAATGTACAGGACCTGCTCCTATCAAAGCTGGTCAAGAAGCTTTCCCTGGATGAACAGACTGGCTGCGAAGGTCTGTATAAAAAAGGTGACCGGTTGGAGACCAAGAATTGGCGTCCAATCAGCCTACTCAATGCAGATTACAAGATCGCTACGCGAGCGATTGCTGGCCGCCTCCTTAAAGTGATTTCTTCTGTTGTGTCTCCAGACCAAACTTGCGGCATTCCCGGGCGAACGATCTCGGAAAATCTGAGTGTTCGACTACACAGAGATCCATCAGCTGCCGGCCGCACTTCTCTCTCTGGACCAGGAGAAGGCTTTCGACCGTGTAGATTGGGGGTTTCTTGCACGCACATTGTCTACCATGAATTTTGGTCCAAGTTTTTGCCGGTGGATCCAACGTTTTTACACAAATGTTGAATCCGCAGTAATCATTAACGGTTGGATGTCACCTTTCTTTCGCCCCTCTCGTGGCGTACGGCAGGGTTGCCCTTTTATCGCCTTTACTGTATGTCCTATGCGCAGAGGTGCTTGCATGCAACCTGCGTACATCACCTTCCATCAAAGGCCTCCGTGTGCCATCCTCCATGCAAGAGCTGCGTTGCTCCTGCTACGCTGATGACACGACCAATGTAGTCACCTCAGACGAATCTTTACCGGCGGTCTTCCAGGTATACTCGCAATATGAGATCGGCACCGGAGCCAGGCTTAATCGCAGCAAGTCGAAGGCGTTGTGGCTTGGGGCTTGGAAGCACCGTGCTGACACGCATCACGGCTTGACGTAGGTGAACGACTTACCAGTACTTGGGGCCGTGCTCAGTGTCTCCGATTACTCCGTAGCAACCTGGGAAACTCGTGTTGCCAAAGTAGAGAGAAGACTTTCTTCCTGGAAGGGTCGCACCCTTTCCTATCAAGGAAGAGCCCTAATAATCAATGCCCTCGCGCTATCGCAAATATGGCACCTTTGCACTGTCTTTGTTATGCCTGGATGGGTGGCATCCCGAATTGATAAAGCCATTTGGTCCTTCTTTTGGGCAAGCAAACGCGACCTAATTGCGCGTCGAACGGTCACAACATCGCAGTCGGTTGGAGGTTTTGGTGTGGTTGACTTCCGACCGAAGGCCGATGCCTTGCGCCTGCAATGGTTCAAGCGTTTTTATTCGGACTCGCGTGCTAAATGGAAAGACCTGTTTAGCCACATGTTCCTTAAGACTTTCCATCTCCGACTTAATGCTGTGTTGAGACTTCGGTCTTTCAACCGCGCATCACTTCTATGTCTTCCGCCTTTTTACCAGCAGTTCGATGACTTTACCACACAGAAGGTCTACCGTATTGGTCTCGCCATTCGCCATAGACCTCCACATTGTGAAGAAAAGTTCCGCCCAGTGTACGGTTCCCTCTATTGGTCCGAAACTTGGCAGCAGTTGCATTTGCTTTCTTTGGCGCGTGGAGTCATCGATCTGAACTGGAAGATTGCCCATGGCATTCTGTATACAGCGGTCCGCCTGGTTCGTTCTTTTGGCTACAGCCGTTTCGATGTAATGTGTTTTTGTGGATCCGATGAGGAAACACTGGAACATCTTTTTTTCCATTGTAATTTTGCCCAGATCCTTATAAACTGGGTTTTCTTCCAACTTACCCTTTCGGTACCCAATGCCACGCCCTTTACGGTTCAGGAGCTCCTCTTTGGTTTTACTGGTGCTCGGAAGACCTCCACACCAAAAGTCATCATGTGGATGTTACAAGTTGTTAAGCATCGCATCTGGTTAGCCCGCTGCGATTTTCGCTTCCGAGATATTCCGACCGACGAGAGCAAATGCCTCAAGGCTGCAATTGCCCGGATTAAATTTATTTTACGTCTGCACGCTAAAAAACATTCATCGCCACGCCGACGGGCCATTTTTGAAAAAGAGTGGCATGCTGGGGGGTCCTTGGGTGTTTTTAATGGGGAGAAGCTTGACTTCTATTTTTAACCTTTTAACCTTTTATCCTTTTCAACTTAAACCTCCCTTCGCCTCGGCGTTGGGATAAAATAGTTAATGTAGGATAAATTTAACTCCTTCCCTGGTCTCTCCTTAATTGGTCTGTACTGGGTGAAGTAAACACTATAATTACGAGGGTGGGAGTCATACTCTCAACATGTTCAGCAGCTATGTAAGCTCCCTCTGTTTAGAATATTCATTGCACCTACGTCCTCGGAATGTAGGAATATTCTACTCAAAATAAAAACTACAGCGTAGCGCCCCGACCACCGAGCCACGGAAGCCGCCGCCGAGAGCCCAGCCACGAGCCCCGTATACATGGCGGTAATGCCTTGAAGTTGCATTTTTCGCAACTGGTCCGGGTTTGGTCTTAAAATGTATGTATTCCAACACTCGAAATTTTCCTTCACCATAAATCCTTTCAACGTGTAGTTTGATCGAATGAAATGCCAAATATTACCTATAATATACCCAGAATCTTATCCCAGCATTACCGCCATGTATACGGGGCTCGTGGCTGGGCTCTCGGCGGCGGCTTCCGTGGCTCGGTGGCGGGTTCGGTTCCGGCCGGAAGGCCTCTTGAAGTTGCATTTTTCGCAACTGCTCCCGGTTTGGTCTTAAAATGTATGTATTCCAACACTCGAAATTTTTCTTCACCATAAATCCTTTCAATATATATATATAATATATGTATCAATTGTTTCAATTGTTTCAATTGTTGAAATCAATTGTTTTCCTTTCTTTAATATATATTTCCTTTGTTTAATATATATATATATATATATATATATATATATATATATATATATATATATATATATATATATATATATATATATATATATATATATATATATATATATATATATATATATATATATATATATATATATATATATATATATATATATATATATATATATATTAGGGTGGCCCCTGGTATATGGTTAAAAATAGGAAACTCATAAATTTAACTCTGCCATGCTACCAATCTATGCCAATAATAAAAATAGCCCTCTGTGCAAAAAATTATTACAATTGGATAATATTTAGAGGTGGCCCTCGAGCTTTGAAGTTTCCATGGAAAAGGCAATTTACGGTTAATTCTATAAATGTTCTGAATGTACTTATCTTACCTAATCAGACACACATATTGGTACACAATTATTATTATTATATATATAATCATCAAATACTGCAAGAAATGAATACTAATGTCGAACTAGATTGTTTTGCCATGTGGGAAATTAAAAGTGAAAATGTCTCATGAATTGGTCTTCAAATGTTGGTCAAGTGTTGAGCACTGGCAGACGGTCAATGTGTCGATGGGAAGTCAAATCTGCCATCAGTTTGCCATCCCAATGAACAGTTAATGGAACTGATGCTGATAATTCAAACCGGAGATCGGCCGATCTACTGGCTCGATGGCTCATTCTCGCTCGTTGGATGGAGTTCCTGTTGATGTTCACAGTATTGACATCATGACCAAGGCTGGATGCCAAATGTGGCATTCCTGGATGACATCTAATAATTGGTCCTGTCCAAAGCTGCTGTAAGTCCAGGAGACATGAGTAGACATTTATTTTGGCTCCTATTGGTGTAGAAGCTGCTGCTTCGTCGTATTCTTTCGGAGTTTTCTTTTCTTTATAATCTTCATCGGCGTCAGTATCTTCTGCATCAGAAGAGGATTCACATGACAAAGCAGCCTGTCTGTTAAACATTTTCGGCTCCTCTTGATTTCGTTTCTTGCGCATCAATTCTCATGCCTCCTTCAGAACGGAGTACGTTGTTTTCGACATGTTTCCACTTGATCTACAGCACCAATTGAACTGTGCCGACCCTTCTGCCTCTGAGAGTCGAGGAATACTCTGTCTGCAGGGTTGGTCATAATAGTGAAGGCATCTACATTGGCGATATATCAAACAGGTCATCAAGTCTATCAATGAGTTCGGCCTCTTTTGGTCTTGTGTCCCAAGGTTGTTCGCGTTTTGTGCTTTTGGAGACCTTTCCATTCAAGAAATACTGCCTCTAACTTCTTAATGGTATGCTTGGATGCACGAACAGGTACTCTATACCAAACCTTTGTCCAAAAATGCAGATATCGCTTCAAAAGCTTGTTGACTGGAATCTCCAACAGTCCGTTTTTCAACTTTGTGAAGATGAAGGAAATGACTAAGTGCTTGGCGATACGATAATGAGCAAATAAACTATGCTTTTTCCTCTAGTTTACATTTTTCATAGAGCAACCTGAAATAGCGTAGTTTACCGGGTAAGCGCCCATCTTCAAGCGAAAGTAATTTTGTCACTAGTTGGTGATTTATTGTTTGATAGCTATAGCGTTTCAGAGTTAGATTTTGATGGTTTTGATGAAAATGATTTTTCAAAAACTTTGTTCTGCGTGTTTTTAAAGATTTACTTTGTAAGATATTGAACACATATTTCTTTGTTGCCATTTATTCAGAATGTTGGTTACGGAATGGATTGATGATTGAAACTGTTGTTTTTTATATTTTGTCAGTTAGACGATATTTTACTGATATTTCAATGCTCGAGGGGCACCCCTAAATATTATTCAATTGTAAAAATATTTTGCACACTGTGTTTTCTCCATCAATGGCATATATTGACATGGTGGCAGCTGTAAAATTCCCACTTTCAATTTTAAGGGCCACCCTAATATATATATATATTAAACAAAGGAAATATATATTAAAGAAAGGAAAACAATTGATAAAAGTTGGCATCTTACCTTCGTTTAAAGTTTCCAGCGCGTAAGTGTCTTCACCCAACCTGTTTTTTGCAGTACATCGATAACTAACTTTGTAAAACTTTAGTTGATTTGTGATATTCAACAAGCTTTCATTTTCAGATGAACTCCCATTTCGTTTAAACCAGCCAACTTTTTCATCACTGCAGTTATAAAAGGCATCAATACAATCATACCATTCAAATTCAGCTGATGGATATGCATTTTTAATTTCACATCGTAATATTCTGAACTCTTGGCTGTTGTTTACAAGGTATGGGAGGTTTTCCTTCTTCTTCTGTAGGGATGGTTTTACTTCAGCAATATATCATAAATAATAAAATGGGAAATCATAGTTAATAATAATGTCTAACATAAGTAAGAGTTAATTACCGAGAACGAGGGCAATATGCTATATACAGCCCCGAGGACGCCGAGCGCTGTATATCGCATACATTCCGACGTTTGAGGTAATAACCGACTTATTTCATGATTGAGCAGGTTTTTTTGTCTATTTTTCCACCTTGGACAAAGATTTTCCTACTTTTTTCTTCATTTCTTATCTAATTAGTATTCATAGGGCTGTATGCTATATATACAGCCCGCGGTACATCAAAGAAAACCGACTCAATCATGAAATAACGGTAAAAATTGCTAACATAATGACAATAAAGACAGAACATTTATATGTGCATTAAACATGTTATTAAATTCCCGAACTTATAACCAATTAAGGCCACAAAAGTTCAAAAGCAACCTGAGGTCAACTAACTCGTGCATGGATGTGATGATAATCTAAAGTTTCCGTAGTTTTGTATACTTTTAGAGGCCACGGGAGGCGTATACTATATAATCCACTTAAATCGTTATGAAGAAATACAAATCGTTCTGTTGTATTAATATATTAAAAAGAGGTAGATTACTGACATGACCGACGTTGTTAAGGAGTACCATCGTCATGTATGAGTGCATGACCTATAGAGGTGAAGACAAAGATTAAGATCAGGCACGATTGGTTATTGCCGTCATTTTTTGTTCGTGGTACTGGTTTCATCAAAACTTTCGATGATGAAAAATATTATCTCGTATCACTGACAAGTGACATTGTCGCATGAAGTGAAGCAACAGATAAGTCACAAATATTATAAAATGCGCTAGCGAACGTTATGCAATTAAATTTATCTTGTTGCGTACAAACAAAATGCTTACGTTTATTTTATGTACGCCAGCGCCTGAAAGTCGTTTGTCATGTTAGGTATCTTGGCTGAGCAGAAAACGTTCACTGGTAATAGGCATTAAAATGTCACGCGAAGATCACGGAATTTTGGTTTCAAAAATTGCATTGTCTATTGTAAATGGTCACGTGACTAGGATGATATTTTCATGCAGTACAAATTCTGATTCAATTAACGCAAATTTCTACACTCAAACTACAAGAAACATGTAAGGAGACTGTTTAATAAAATAACATGTATGCTACGCAAGCTCTGATTGGTCAATACACATGTTTGGATCAGGCCATCCAAACACGGAAATTTCCCGTCGTTTGTATTATCCCCTCGCCCGGCGCGAAGCGCCGGCCGAAGGCCTGAGGGCGAGGGTGCTAATATCGACCGGCATTTAGTCCCTCACCACGGGAAATATAGCGTTTCCAGAGTCACATTCAGTTTATTTGTTTATATTTATATATGTATCAACGGCCGTCCGCGCGACATCGTAATATACGACGAAATAATATACGACGAAGTGACTGGCTTTATATAGCCGACTAATTTCTCAACCGTTTTTGCGAAGGGTATTCACGTTCTCGTAATATAGTAGACACGTATGTTATGTATGTTGACTCGTTAATTCCAAATCTGTTTTCAGAATTGAAAACGGTTAAATATACTAATTTCAAAATAGATAAACCGTTTTTACGAAGGGTACTCACGTTTTCGTAATATAGTAAACACGTATGTTATGTATGTTGATTCGCTAATTCCAAATCTGTTTTCAGAGTTTAAATCGGTTAAATATTGGCCGAGATAACGTTCAAACATTACTTCGACGAAATTGTGAATTTTTGCAAAACACAAATACACGGCTACGGCGTGCGAGGTCTGGGCACCATGGTGGGGAAATTCCAGTGGGGGTTGGGGTTGGTAGAAAAGGCGGGCGAGGGGATTATTGCGGATTCGTATTTCTAGTATATATATATATATATATATATATATATATATATATATATATATATATATATATATATATATATATATATATATATATATATATATATATATATATATATATATATATATATATAAGTAGTATAGCAAGTGGGGCTGCGAGCCCAATCGACCTCAACCGTGAATATAAATACCAAAACATCACCAAATTTGGCCAAGTCACAACTCGACAAATTTGGCGATGTTTTGGTATTTATACTCACGATTGACGTCGAATAAGCCCACAGCCCCACTTGCTATACTACTACAGCAATCGTTAGTCAATCTAGACACCCCTCCCACGTTTTCTACTAAATTGATGCCAAACACATGCGAGACTCACGAGACAACACCAAATGTATACCAAATCATTATTTTAACGAAATACGACACGTTTCGTCAAAATTTAGAAAAAGTTTTGTGTCGTCTCGTCATTTTCGCATTTGTGTCTGACAAACTATAACTGACGCGCTCTACCATTGTTTCAATTCACGCGCGAAAAAAACCCCACTAGATTATGATTCTAGTGGTGATGTTAAATAAATTTCAGTGAGAAGGCCACTAGATTGTGAGTCTAGTGGTCTACCTGCTATACAAATCAAGGCCACCTGTCGATGTTGCTAACAACAATATTCCTGTGCGCCCGGCAACCACAGCTTTTTGAAAAAGTTTTTGAAAAATTTATTTTGAAATATTTTTTCAAAAAGTTGTAGTTGCCAGGCGCACAGGAATGTTGTTGTTAGCAACACACCGCATGGTAACCTACGTCATGTACTCGAGGACAACGACATAGTCAACATTGTGTCGTGAGAGACTTGCTATTTAAAGAGAAGAGTGACGGAGAGTAAGAACGTCTATAAATATCGTGAATAAAAAACCGTTGTGTGAATGGGCTCGCGTGATTGTTATGAAACCACAAGTGGTCACCTGCTAGCGTAGCGAGTTAACCCGTTTGTTCACTATTTTCAGTGTTTGTCGCACTTCTAAAATGGTGATCGTACACATATTTTGACGTTGTGATCCCTCCTGACAACAAGCCTAAGAAAGGCACGTACGGTGTCACAACTGCGACAATGCTCTCGACGTCTTTCTTTAGTAACGGGTCTTTTTGCAACTCATCGTTTAGTTCGTCAGGGTTCTCAATGGCGAATTTGTCGATTAGTGAGTCAGTGAGAAAACAACCTTATGGGAGTTACGTCGCAGTGTTTAAGATGTGTCAGTGGATGTGTTGTTATCTCTCACTACAATGTTTTTGTGACCATATGCGTAGGAGTCAATACCATTTTCTAAAAGGTATCGTTTATCATCAAAGCAGGATAGCGACACTTTATTAATTTCATAACTACCTAGCTGATGTTTGACACTTCTAATGGTCTTCATTGTGTGTCGCAATTGTTTCTGCTCAAGTAACACACTTTTGTAATCTTCGTGTCTGATTACCTTTTTAATTATATTCTTTCTAATACCTTTAGCAGTTTTTCCACCACCCCCATCCTCTTTTAAATAACTATACATTTTGCTGCGCAACCCAACGAACTCAATAATTGGCGTTCCAGCGCACTCGTCTTTCATCTTCCCAATAACTTTCTTATTCTCTTTAAAAGCGAATGGGTTGTCTGTGGGGTAGTCGCTATTGTCGAACTTTTCACGCTCCTCCATGAAGTCGGAATAAACGTCATCAGTTTTGATCGAGTACAACAGACTGTCAGTGTCAGTGAAGTGCAATCTACAGGTGCCGCTAGAGTACTTTTTCATAATATAGTTATAGTGAAAATTGTACATCAGCGTTTTACTCATGTCTAGTATGCACATACCCACATATGCGGGCCTGTTCAATGTCAGCGTTTCTTTAACTTTGTGGACGGCGACTAAGTTCTCGCTAAATATCTTGCAAGACACAAACGTCGGCTTTGAGACAAGCTTTTCAAATTTCCTCCCAGTGGTCACTAATCTTACGTCCACACGCTTCCTCAAGTTTTCCATCGTTTTTCCGAACACACTGTTATTCATCAGCTTGAAGAAGTCCTTCTCGAAAGCGTTCTTAGCCGCAGTTCTTTTGACTGTATTAAAGTCAATGTACTTACCAAACCACTTGGACTGGTCAAACTGTAGGACCCTATGAACCTTTTTGATTTTCAATCCAAGATCCATATACAACTGCAGATTTCCATAGTGACACACATACTTTTTTTTGTCCATCAAATTAGTCACCAACTTCTTCACACCACCAACACTCACATTAAATTTATTTTTGATTTTCGTGCAGTACTCCGACAACATGTCAACAGTTATTTCCATCTTCTCGGGAGCCAGCGGGTAATCGTTGTGTAGGTCATGCAAATGGTCTGGATACTCCAAGTCGACTTCAAGCAGTAAGCCCTTTTTACTATTGTTGTGATAGTCGCGTAGATTAGCCTTTTCTATTTCTCTCTCAGTCAACCATTTAAAACCACCCGTAGGTAGACTTCGACTCATTGCCCATCCATACAAATTGTTGGCGTCAAGGTACATCAAATACTTCGACTCTTGCGCTTTATCGTACCCCTTCATGTATTTATTATTCGCCACGCCATGTCTGTTGCATATGTAGCTCACACCACCACGCATACCCATTTCTACGAACTGGAACATGTCGATGTCGGACAATAACTCAAGCTACACTCCAGTCATCTTCAGCATGGCATCCCAAGCCAATCCAGGTGATGTGAAATAGTGACATGGGTCTAATTTATACTCACGATGACATGTCTTTCTAAAGTTCTCAAAAACATCAGCGAGCAAGAGCACATCGCTTTTCAAATACAGATCGTGATACCCACCCATACTTTCAACGTCGAAGTAGTCCCACACATCGATGGCGCGCTCGTACGTTTCTTCCGTAATGTCTTCGTCATTCAGAACGCTGTAAAAGTCCTTTTTGGAGGGTAGCTCGCGTTCATCGAATTTTTCAAAGGAGTCCATATAATCATAGGGATAGACCCCCTTTCTTGTCATAAGTGCCAACCCGTCGTCACGAAACACTTCTGACGTGTATTTGAAAGCGTCCCTTGGTAGGTTCTTCACCAAGTTGTCTAGACCACTACCCATGAACTGAAAGCTGTCCAAAAATACCAAGTTTTTTCCAAGCATGAACGCCATGTACTTCTCCATGTTGTTCGGTATCACATTTATGTCTTGACCAAACTTACCAATCTCCTGCATGATGAAATGGCTATCGTAGCCGCGCAAGTTATGGAAGATCACAGGAATTTTGTCAGTCAACTTAAAGTTCACGTTACACTGACGATGTGCAGACCCTCTGTACTCACCTGAGACATGACAGTGGTCTCTCACTCTAACGTCAGCGCCAGTGTACTCAACACTGCAAATATGACAACTTTTAGCCTCGTCAAAGTCCCTCTTATCGTCATCAGTTAGTATCATTTCTTTGTTAAAGTGACTCTCAGATGTCTTTTTACAATATTCGACAATTTCTAGCATCTCCCCAATGAATTTGTTAACTGCATTTTCACCACGATACACTTTCACTGGCTTACTATACGCATTGTCATAGCAACAAACCAATTTATACCCATAACCACAGTCAACATGCCTCTGGTAAGCATTTGTGTAGCTACACTCGCTTGATGGTGTTGCTGCGTGCACCTTCTGTGTGATAGCCTCGAAGTCTGCATACACCACGAATGGTACGTTTAGCTGTCTACTGAAATTCTCGTATTTCACTTTCGCACCTTTTTGCGGCATTTTAATAGCTTGCTTCCCATTGATGACCAAACACACTTCAATATGACTTTCAAGCACGTCCGCGCGGGTGAAACACTGCAAACAAAACCTGCAAAAATGCTTTCTCGCCTTATGCTCTGTCTGACGGTACATGAATTTGTTAAAATCGCGAATGTACACATAATGCTTGTTGCCCACGTCATTAGTTATCAACAATAGGTCCATATGGTCAGGATACACCTCCTTAGAAACGTGCACAGGGAATGGCTGCTTATTTTCATACCCAAAAACGTTAATGCTAATTTCGTTAGCCTTTTCGATCTTGTTGTAGTCTTTGAGTGTGACTGGGAAGTCAATTCCGTCATAATTCAGCTCACCGACATGCCTAGCGTACTTCGACGTTCTATCAGAGTGTTTTCCAACAGGAAACGTATGTGCGAGGTGGCACCATCTAAAGCACTCGTTGTCACCCCCATTATTTACGTTTATCAGACCCTTCATACTGTTGCACAGCTCCTTTGGCAACGCAATGTAGCTACTCCCACGCAAAGGTCTGTAAATAGCGATATTAACGTAGTGTGCATCTATTTTGTCGATAGTCCATCCAGACCCCTCAGATAACCACCCAGCTATCCGCGTCAAAATCTGCTCCGACCCACGATTGGCGACACCCTCGATGTCATGCTCGTTAATGACGACGAACGTTTCGCTGTTAAAGTAGGCAGTTTTGTATGTGGTCTTATCACGCTCTAAAACTTTCTCAAAAGTGACCTTGACTGTCTCTACCACTTTCATTCCGTTGGTCTCACCCAGCTCACGTCTCAAAAGGTTAGTGACAGCACTTCTACTAGCGTTTACCTGATTGATGTCTCTGTCGTCAATTACTTCGACTCCATAAGACCTTGTGAACCCTCTCAATGCTCGATCCAACAGATGCGTTGACGGTGCGAGGTCTTCGACTACAGGTTGTCCCTCTTGATCTCTAAAGAAGCCGTGAACGTTGGTCGCTTCATCTGTTAGTGAATTGACAACGGCTGCACTCGTCTTATGCGCCCGTCTTTTTGTCAGTGGGTTTTTCACAGTCCGACTCATTGGCTTCTATATACACTACGCTTATTTATTTTTTTTTCCCAGCCACTCGTTGTAATAACGATCACCACTTTCACACCATCCCAGCTTTGGGTACACCACCCCAAACAAATTGTTGTCGAACTTGTCTTTCACCTTTCCGTCTTTAAGGTCAAGCACCTTCTTGAGTGTCTCGAGTTGTCTTCTATGACACAACCTAATAATGTAGTATCCGTATCTGCTAACATTTCTACTCTTTATCAAATTGCATGAGTGCAACACATTGACAACTTTCAGGAAGTCCTCTTTTATCAACTCGAGGTGCTCACCCTTCACAACGTTCCGTAGTCTCCTCCCCATCCACCAAGACCGTTTGTGAACGCTTTTTAGTCGCGTGAGTCTCATGTCACCATAACTCTGAATGTAACCCCACTCGATGTCACCACACTTTGGACACGCGTACCCACCACAGTCAGTCATGTTTTTCACAACGTCACAATCCGAGCAGTAGTGAATCCTGAAGGTGCCTCCACACTCAATTTGCGTCTCATTCGCGATCTCGTCAATTGTCAAGCCATAACTCATCTGCCTCATAAGTTTGTCCATCGCTTATACTACTCCAACATTTTTTTCACCGAACTAGTACCCACACCGCTATTCCACTACCCAAACCTAGCGCGCTAACAAACAATAATTGGTATTCCTTCATTTCCGCACTTGGTTGGTAGTAATCCGCAATCTTCGGGAGGTCAGTGAACACTCGTCCGCTGTACTGTATGGTCATTACGCTTCTAAGTTCTTCCAACGCGTGGTTTGTGTCATTGATGTCAGCATTAGCGTCAGAGAGCCGTTGTCGCAAACGCTGGATCTTATCTTTCTTAGCGACCTCATTCTCATACCACACTTCTTTCGCACTGGCTAGCTGTTCCAACGCATGGTTGTGCCTTTTCATCTCAGCTTCATAGCCTGAATGATTAAACTTCGAAAACATAAAGCCAGCGCCTGCAAAAGCCACTGCATTAAATATCCCTCCAGCCACAACACTCACCATTAACTTACGTTGATTTGAGTGGATCTGTCGGTATCCACTTTTTCGATTGCACCCATTTTACTAACAGCGTTCCTGCACCAACAGCCGCAGCAAGTTTAACTATACCTTTCACAGTCTCTGGTGTTCCCAATGGTTCTCCCAAAGCCTTTTTAGAAATCATACTCACCACCACAGCACCAGTCGTAACAAGTAGCGCATCATACAATTCGTTCATAAGTTCTTTTCGATCGATCGCAGCCATATACATTGTCGTGTGTTTTGTTCAAGAATCAAATGTGTCTAACGCTGGACGACGAGTTTTATGACTCTCTGACACACTAGCTGGTGCGGCACTCACAGGTTCTAATTGTGTCTCTTTTTCACTGCTAATTGTGTACCATAGTGAAGCAGCAGCAATGATAACACCAAGTGTTCCAACAATGTAACCATAACTCCACTCACCACCCTGTTCTTCGTTAACTATCATTTCACGCATTTTCTTTTCTTTCGCAGCTTTCGATATCTCAGCCAACTTTTTACCAGCAGCGACGCGCTTTGGGTCCTTCAGCTTAACACTTTTCACGTCAGCCGTGATCTTCGCTTCAACAGCCGTCTGTGAGTCCTCAACCATCTAATACACTATCACATGTTATCTTACTCACAGTTGACCTCACAGGTGTCTCACAGTTGACCTCACAGGTATCTCACAGTTCCAGACCAAACGCACTAAAAAATTAGGATTTTTTCTGGGAGTATAACATAATGACTCAAGTCCAAGACATCGCAGAAGAGATGACTCAAGACCAAGCCCGCCAAGAAGAGGAGATCGACGCAATTCGGAGAATGTCCTTTGTCGATGCGTCTACCCCACAAGGCGCCTCTGGACCCAACGTCTTAAAAGAGTACTCGCAAGTCTTCAAGTTGTGCGACCCCGACCGTAAAAACGAAGAGGTGTCAAGACAATTTGGTACTCAGATTCTCTATACAAAGTTCGCTCATGAGGCTTGGGTCGGGCTTGATGAAGTTAGAGCCAACAGGATGGTTAACGAACTAGCCAAGATGATCCCTGTGTGGTGTTACTCACCATTCAAACGTCTTACGTTAGCAAGTAGCCATGTAACGAACAATCAACAATACAGTCTTCGCAGTAATAATTTAGATTATGCATTGGAAAAACCTAGAACAAATTTTCTTAAAAAAAGCATAAGCTATAGCGGTGCAAAACTGTGGAATGAGTTACCAAATCGTCTTAAAGATAATATCTCTTTAAACAAGTTCAGGGCTCAAATCAGAGACGGAAACACGTAACATTTTTTATTTTTTATTTTTTTGTGTAAATAGTGTTAGTATATTTTCGTGTATTTTTTTAGTAGTACGGCTCCTTGGAAAACAGACTATTTAAGACTGAAGGACTACCGTATGTAAATAAGATTAAATAATAATAATAATAATAATAGCCACTACTTGAGCAACCCTTGCGAGTCCGCCGCTACACTACTCGGTAACTACCTCGAAGTGTTCTTGGCGACCCTTCTATGGAAACCATGCTCAACCAAAGCCAAAGCGTGGCTAGAGCTCGCCGCAAACTGTGACGTCAACGTTTGTAGGGTGGGGTGTAATGAAATAGTGGGTGCGGGCGACATTATGAGTCATGTACTCTCACACGCTCACCTGGATTTTGCGCACGGCGGCGCGTCGTACAATTGTTACCCATGTGGTGTGGCTACAAATAACCCAATGCATCGCTCAAGACACGAGAGCTCACAGTCCCACCTCAAAAACTTAGAGCTTCAGCGGATGTTTAACAACGAGCAGCAGTTGCCACAACAGGAGAGAACATTTCTCTGGAGGTATAGTAATCATGAGAAAAGTTGGTAAACTAGAAATCGTGATTGGTCCCATGTTCGCAGGAAAAACGACAGAGACTCTCCGCAGGTTAGTCGCGTTAAGTAAGTCAGGGCTCAAAGTCCTTTACATGAACAACACAGGTGACACTAGGCGAACTGACCACGCGTTCTCCACACATCGTCAGACCATTGTTGTCGGATCAGACAGTTTACCTGCGAAGTTAATCACCAACCTTCCAAGTTCTTCCGAGATAGCTGGTTACGACGTCATTGGCATTGATGAAGGCCATTGGTACTCTGATCTACTTCCAGTTACTCGTGAGTACATTAAAGCTGGCATTCACGTCATTATTTGTGGTCTCATATCAACAGAGCGCTTAAAAAGAATTGGTGAGCTCGACACGTTGTTCCCAATGGCAGACGACATCACATTTCTAAAAGCGTATTGCGCCGTTTGTCGCAACACTTACGGAACAACCGTTGAAGCACCATTCAGTTGGAGATACAACCCAGGACCATCATTCGTTGGTGGTGCTGAGCAATATCGCGCAGTGTGCAGACGTCATCATCCTTCCACACAAAATTAAGGGTGTTCTCAACACACCCCACTTTTTTAAATTTAGACATTGGTCACATGAAGCGTCCAATGTCATAGAAACATTTTTTCACACAGTGGTCAGAAGGTTTGTGAGATAAAGAGAGAAAGTTTCGCAGATATTTTTTACCGAGTTAAAAACGTCTTTAAAAAAACGCTAGAACAGTTGTCACTTCAAACGTCGTCTCAACAACGAGAACGAGTGCTAATTCGACTTATTACTCGCTGTCTAAAAAGTCTCTTTACAATAACGTCTCTCATGGTTACTCAACGCTGATTTATTTTTAAATTTACGAAAACACTGAGAGCACTGAAACCCAACGTCAAAGAAATATTTTACTACCGTGGTAATAGCGTCGTCGTATGAGTCGCACAACAATGTTAGATAACCAGCGGATTTGTATCTGAGCAGCAGAGAGTCTTGCTCTTCAGATGTCCTACCTGTGCCACCTGGGTTCTTGAACTCAATCACGAGTCCGCTATGCTGTCGGTTTGCGTTGGCAATAATCAAGTCAGGCGTTCCACGTTGGTAACCTTTTTTCCACGAATTTATTCTTTTACTCGAAGTGTCTTGATTCTCACCACAAGCGGCTATCAAAATAGCCTCTGGATAATATTTCCTAAGAAAACCAACAACTTTCGTATGAAGGTCGAACTCAGTGATCATTTTAAACTGATTGTGTTTGAGACTGACGTTAGCTAAACCCTTTCTAACGCTTGGTAAGACTTCTGAGTGCACCCACCTTCCGAAGTGTTTCGCACGCTCCATTTTACTCGAGAACGTCAATGAGTAGACCCCAAGTTCGTTGATAAACGAGGCCTGTTCCATCTTCATTTTACAATCAGGTTCGACGTGGTCGTTAACTGCATCTTTTGGTCTAGCATAACCTAGAGCGCTCGCGACTTCTTTCGCTTTGAACCATATGTCACCATTGTGATTAACCGTCGTGATTTGGTGACCATCGAAATCAAATAATTGAAGTGCCATGGAAGTCATCGCTATATAGTCCTCCACGAAAAACTACTCGACGCGGGTGTAAGGTTTTTTATAGATCTGGTTTGTTGCGTACCAACGCATCAGATGTGTTTTATTAGTCTTCGGTTCGCTACGTCGTCTGAAAAAGTTTCTAATGTCACGAACCAGCTTTCTAAACCAACCCATTTTAACTTAGGTCACGTCTCCTACCACTCCCACAGTGTCTGACTCTGGTAACATAATAGGTTTGCCGTAAGTCTTTTTAGACCTCATACCAATCTCAGCGTGGAGCTCGAGAGTAACGTCACCGCGGCCAAATGACCCACCAGCTTTGAACATGTGATCAGTCGTCTTATTTATCTTATATATTTCATGAGGTCTCGAAATACATGCTCCCATTTACTTTATACCATATTCCTTCATCATTTCTCCACCCATGATTATGATGTCTCGGTTCGTCATGTAGCCACTCACAATTTTCATGCCGTAGAATTCTATCAACGATGGGTATGCATAAGGTGCGAGTGGTATTCTTGGTCGATGTATTCCAAAAATCGTTCCATAGGGTGTGCCTATCTTTTTCATATTTGCTATGAAGTCTGAGTCGGCTGACTTGATGTTGTTGACTCTGACGTGTGAATTGTCCATTTGCCAGTGTATTGATATCATATGCATTTTACTTATGTCAACGCCACTTGGAATAGTGCATATGCTCTCCATTGCTGGGATGCTGCCACCATACGCGAGTCCATTAGTCATACCAGTCTTGTACCCTATGAACTTGTCCCACTGACCGTCGTCGTTTGATATAATTGTCTCCCAATTTGATCCAGTGGTGCGAGTAGGTAGCCGCGCTACGACAAAAATGGAGAGGTCACACCACTGCATACTGGGGCAGTTAAAATGAAGACCTGACTCAAGTGGGAGTGGTGTTAACACAGGGGACAGAAAAC
The DNA here is from genome assembly GCA_035772405.1 of Chrysogorgia sp. JL179-B06. Lineage (NCBI taxonomy): Eukaryota > Metazoa > Cnidaria > Anthozoa > Scleralcyonacea > Chrysogorgiidae > Chrysogorgia > Chrysogorgia sp. JL179-B06. The sequence goes on along the minus strand of JAYKKM010000032.1, from coordinate 3,044,513 downwards.
TATGGCCTGCACTGTTAACGCCAATAATAGGACCATAAGCTAGGTTGTTTTGCACTAATTTGCTTGTTTCACCAATGGCTTTCACTTTACTTGAACCATTGGTGTGAAATTCCACGTTTTTCAAGGCGTGTGTGTTAACGTTGAAGTCGAGCACAACATTATAGGACTGACTCTTGAGGAAACCTGCTAACAATTGCTCTAGAGTTCTTTTATTGGTAGCATCTGAGTCATCGACTGGGTCTGCTACGTTTTTTATCGCTGAGCCTTGCATGTCTATTATTCCAGACATCCTTCCACCAGTCGCACTTAATTTAGGATCTTCGTCTAGATGTCTTTTCGTTCTCTTTAGTATTTTATCGTGAGGGTCGTCAGACTCATACCCATAGTTTAGACTCATTACTACTTCAAGGTGTATTTGGTTAGTAGATAGCCAGAGACTGCTGAGAACCCTAACACTATCGCCAGCGTTGTCGTGTCTGACTTACTTGTGGCCACTGCTTTTCTCATGGGAAGTGGTGCCGCACTTTCTTGGTAAACTTTTTTAGCCATGAGATTAGTTGGCGCCGCCACATTTTCTTGGTGAGCTTTTTTCTTCACGGTCGTTGGTACTACTAGGGAGTGAGTCACCACATTTTCTTGGTGGACTTTTTTAGCCGTAATTGTTGGTGTTGTTGCATTCAAGCTAGTGTTCACCCCAAATTTCATGGACTCTGTAGCAACCTTTAATAAGTTGTTGTACCCAGCGATTTTATTCTTGAGAATCACTAGGTTACTTGGCATTAACCATGTACTTGGTGACACTGCAAGATTTTGGACAACGTTGGTGTCTCTAATCGATTTATTCATGTTGAGAATCCATGTCGACACGTCATACTGTACAACACTGTCAGAAAACAACTTGCGGAATTCTTGTTGGGTCTCTAGACTTCCTGCAGAACCACCAACGACTGATACACGTGTTCTCGCTTGCGCACCAAGTGTGGAGTACACAAAGGCTTCTATGCTTTGATTTAGATATTGTAGTCCAATGTTGGTAAAGCCGTCTGACAATCGCGCGACGTATCGTTTGTAATCATTCTGAACGTCGTTGAGTGTGAAGACTCTGGATTCGCCTGTTGTGCCATCGCTCAGGACTTTATTCTGGTAGTAATGTTTTCTGGGGATCTTGGAAATCTTGCCATACAATTCGGAAGCGTTAAATTCTCTACTTATTGATCTCATGGTCTCACCACCTTCCATTCTTCTGAGAAGTCTTCTAATGGTGAAGTACAAATGAAATCTCATCACACTTGTGACCACAGGGTGAACTTCTTGTGACACTGATAAATGTTGCAACGACACTCCACAACAGAAACTAGCACAATACGTCGCAAACACAACACGATAGTAAGATTCGTTGTCATCCCACTCTGATTTTGTCTTTGACGTAGTGATTTGTAAGACTGGTAGCTTTGACATGAAGTAGCTATTTTGATTAACGAAAACTTTGAAATTATTCACTGGATAATTCAACACATTTTCTGTTGGGTAACCATCCCAAAGCCCCCAATGGTTCTTATGACCTTTTGGCAGTGGTTGGATAGTTCCACCACCTTGCCATATTATTGGGAACTTGCTATTGTGTAGCCACTTCCACATTTTTTTATCATTTTTGAAGGTTGTGCTGGTTATGTCTGTGCTGAGGATGTCGTTGTTTCTGAAATACACGTCGACACTCATGATCTTACCGTCTTGCGAAATATTTGGATAGAACTCGAATTTGCTTAAAGTGGCGTGGGGGTACTTTTTGATGAGGTCTGCCTTTGCATCGTGTGTAGCCTTCGATGTGTTAGCCATCGCGCGTTTGTAGTACTTTCCATAGTAGTCGTGAAGGGCTTTCTGCATATATAATATACCATATGTTACACATAACACATGCTACATTATATATGGTCAGGGTTGTAGTATTGATTAGAGGTCCAACGGAAACTGTGGATCTACCAGAGGCACTTTTGACGTTTGGCTCAGATCCTCACTTACTAGTGAAAAAAGCGACCATCTTTTGGGACTACGTTAATGTGGAGACCGGTGTGAATGACGAAATAAGTTACAACAGTAACAAACACGTTTTTGAGCCTGGGTACCACACTTTTAAAATGATTGCTGACGAGTTGAAGGGATTAGGGGCTATCGATCTAGTAGCCAACAAACACAACTCAAAGTGTGCGATAAGAACTGACCAACAATTAGAGCTGTTTAAATTTGGAGAACTCTTAGGGTTCAACAATAACACAACGATAACCACTAGTGGTTTGGTCAGCCCTAACGTTGTGAACGTTAACAAAGGGTTGAAGTACGTACAAGTAGGTTGTAGCATTGTGAACAGACCTGAGAACATTGTTAGTGGTAGCAAAAGCGAGGTTATCGTCGAGCTACCATTGACCACCACCCAACCACTGAAGAGCTCCGTTCAACACTTCTTCAACATTGAGTCGAAGGTGTCGATAAACAAAGGCGTTTTTACGCAGCTGGTGTTTAATGTGACTGACCAAGATGGTAGTGGTGTCAATGTTGGTGACATATTGTTAGACTTGTATGCAACGCTTGAGTAGCTAACGTTAAACGTGCGCTAAAGTAATGAGTCTAAACTATGGGTTCGACTCTGGTGGTTACACTGAAAAGCGGCGTACACACAACAACCCTCAAAAGTTGACGGTGCTCATTGAAGGTGTGGAGAAAGTTGTGACAGTAGTATAGAACATGGCGGTGCGAGCTCAGCGACACCAACCACAAATGCGAGTGCCATAGCAACGTTAATTTTTACGCCAAATCGCGATTTAGCGCAAAAATTAGCGATGCCACGGTGCCCACACTTGTGGATAACGTCGAATAAGCTCGCACCGCCATGTTCTATACTACTACAGGAGTCGTTAATTAGGCTTAACACACCCCTCCCCACACTCTCCACCGATTAATGTCAAACACACGCAAGACTCGTGAAACAATACTGAATTTGTACCAAATCACATTTCAGTCACGTTTAAAAATAGTCGTTTCAACATTTTCACAAATTTGTGTCACTTCAAAATTTTCACGCTTTTTTTTGACTGACACATTTCCAATTCACGCGCGAAAAAAAAACCCACTAGATTTTGATTCTAGTGGTGATGTTTATCCAAATGGATAGCGAAATGGCCACCCGTCATGTTTATTTATTTGCTTAAATACTCTAAAATGATAGTGAATTGACTGTGGGTGTGGCGGCCTGCGGGATAGATTTCGTGCTCACAATCAGAGCGCTCTTCCCAGTCCACCACACCCACAAGCTTGACGAGGTTGATTGAGGATGTCATAATAAAATACGGCGAAAGCTTGAGGACGTGCATAATAGCATTTAACCTAAGGTATCGATCCTAGAAAAAAGCAGACCGATATGACACCAGGTTATAAGCATCCATGATGTGAGAAAAAATAACTAGAGGCGAGAAGTAAGTCCTCAAGGTGTCACAATAAAATACGGCGAAAGCTTGAGGGCGTGCCCAAAAAGGTAGCTTGCATCGATCCTAGAAAAAGCAGACCGGTGTGACATCAGATTCTCAAGCAGGGCACTCATAGTGAGATTTGCAAGGGATAATCCACAAATGGCTTAAGGGTCGGATTGTCTCTCCCTCAATGGCAGATCTCAAAGTAGTCGCCCGTTTTGCTGCCTTTTAGCGTTTGTTTTGCAAGATCACAAATAGCCACCTGTTAGTATGTAGATTAGTCCACTCGCTCACTATTTTCAGCGTCGTCTACCGTTTCTTTCTTGAAGTGGTGATCGTACACATATTTCGACTTTATAATTCCTCCCGACAACAAGCCCAAGAAAGGTACGTACGGTGTCACAACCGCGACAATGCTCTCAACGTCTTTCTTTAATAACGGGTCTTTTTGCAGCTCGTCATTTAGTTCGTCAGAGTTCTCAATAGCGTTGAACCCATCCAGTAAGCTAGCGAATTTGCTGATTAGGAAGTCGGTGAGAAAAGCGTTTGCGATTTCCATTCTCTTCAACTCATATTGGTGCCATATCTTGTCGATAACCTTCGCGGACGCTTTTTTAATGTGCGCTTCAGATTGGCTCACCACACCATCACCAGACAGTCTAATAAGTTCGGATCTCCTAACGTCAATGTTGTCTTCCACAGTCGAAGTGTCATCAGTGTCCTCAACTAGTTCCTCAATCGTGGGGTTTTCTTCACTTTTGCGTTTCAACCATCACACTATTACTTATACCCATATTTTATTGCGGAATGACAACTTCGTAACTGTATGGATAGCGCAGTGAGATTTCGAGTCTAGCGTACTTATTATTTTTTAATGCGGTCACAATCGCCGACACTTCTTCTTTGCTAATGTGCCCAAGGTAATCGTCAATAACAACCTTCATATCACTTCTGCTCGGACAGTAAAAGCAAACGAGCTTACTAATGTTTTCTCTATACGGTTTTGCGATCGACGTCAGTTGTTGTGTGATGACAATAACGCTCAACATAAAATGTCGCGCACTAAAAGCCAAGTTGACTAATTGACTAGTCCTATTCTTGACGTCCTGCCCACTTGCACAGTCGTTCCAACACAATCAGAGTGTTAGTGCCTTTAAAAACATTTGTTACACACTTGAGAACAGCGTCAACACTATCCTGCGCGCAGTCTATCGCTAACACGTCAGGGTCGCGCACATATTTCCAATCTTGATACGCTTTGTTCCACTCAAAAGTAGGACAAATCAACACAATGTAGTCAAATTTGCCGCGATACTCAGATTCCAATGTGTTGAGTAAATAATGCGTCTTACCACAAGCTGTCATACCAACGATTAACATATTAAACGGAGTTTCCATTAAATTGTGTTTGATTTAATTCCAGATTGAATGCAACCCATTGTTTTATGAAGTTGACCAACCCATCACTCATCACAAACATCCTGCACATAACATTTGCAGTCGTCGCTTTCTTAGTGATTTCAAGAAGCACGCCGGATTGTGTGTTTACAATGTTCTTGCCAGTGGCGATATTGCGATTATCTTGAACACTCCTCAAGTCGATGACTAACGCAAAGCCATCTTTATAGAACTTCTGTATGGTCATGAACTGAGCGTGTTCTTCACCCAACCCAAACAGTCGCTTCGCTTCTGCGTAGAACTTCGACTTTGGAATACCCTGTGAGTACACGCTATTTGGCACGCCTTCGATTGTGACTCTAACGCTCTCAATATTTGGGTAAAGAAACTCCTCACTGTCTGTTCGCACCTTATTCGTGAATAGCAACACAATTGCCTTCATGCTTTTTCTTGGAAGATTAACATTCTCGTTCACAATGGTTGTGCCTTTGTCCCATTCGGTGGTTTTCATCAACGTGATGTGCTCGTATGACAAACTACGACCACTTGCATAGCCCGACGCTATTTCGTCAGCGAGCTCCTGGTTATCAATCGTCTCATACTCAAGCTCGAGGTTCTCCAGAGTGTATCCGCCCACAGCGCTACCGGATTGCGCCACCATGATGTCTGTGGCCTTCGGAAGTGTGATCACATACTGCAAGTTGTTGTTCATGCTAAAAGGAGCGTACAACCCATGGTCGTTCATGATCTTACCAAGCTTAATCCGCTGCTTCGTCCCAATCACACCAAACATCAAACGCGTCACTAACTTTAGCGACGTTCCCACTCGTCGCACCACTGTCATCCTTAGAAACTAGCTTTCTCAAGTTCTCACCACCAATACCATAGTCAATCATTTGGTCTCGCGCAGTAACACTTTCCCAAAGGTCGCGATAGACACCAATGTAATTTTCCCCATTGTTGTCATACACAATTTCCCCAGCTAGTCTCACAACAAGTTTCTCAACCAACAACTTGCTAACGTTATTCAAGAACCAGCTTTTGGCGTTCGCGTTCTTAAAGTCGAACACTAGACCCAACGATCCAGGCACCAAACAGCTACTAACCTTGAGCTTCGGTATGTCAATGTAGAGTTCCTCGCCAGGACTGGCCTTATTAGGGTTCAACGTGATTACGTGTTGCGTTCTCGCCCCTTTTATGACACCCATAGTCGCTCGTCTAAAACCAGGACTCAACTCTGCTGACGTGACGTTCATATACTTTACATATGTTTTGTCACTACCGTTTTAGCTTGTAATAATCATACACAAACCACGCAAGTACCACCGCAAGCACCCACAGATTTTGAGCCAACCATGCGAGACCCTTCGCACCCAACGTCAACGCATTATAAACTAAATTAGCTAGCCCAACAGCCCATGGACCCATCTTCGTTATCGCGTTCTTAACAGCTTGTGCGAACGACCTCGTAGCCATAGCGCCTCTCATAACAGCAGACCTCCCAGCGATAATAATAGTTGTTATAATTCCAGCCACTGAAATTGCCACAGCGCTCAACCCAACCATATTTTCTTTAGCCCATTCCTTAAATTTCTGAAACCTGTCAATGTCGACTTCTTGTTGCTCTCTAACCTCCTCTATTTCTCGCTGTCCTAAAGTTCTGTATTTAGCTTGCGTAAGTCCAATCACTCTTTCGTGTAGATCAATGTACTCTTCGTTCTCTGCAATCGTAAGGTCTTTTCCCTCAAGCTCTACTATTCTTTCATTCGCTTTATCTATCGCTTCTTGAAAATGGTTTGCTTGTATTTGCAATGCACCATTGGCACCTATTCTTGATTCGCGCGCCACACCATCGCTTGGGTTGAGCACACCATTCAGCTCGCGGTTTTCGTTTTGTGTTAGCCCACGTATGTCGTCATAGCCCACTTTTGTTTCGATTACTGGGAAGTCATCTGGGGTCGCTTCTGTTGTGACAGCTGTTGTTTCTGTACTCTCAGGGATTTGACCAACTAACTGTTTGAATTGCTCAATCGCGTTTTTACTACTCTTGTCTTTACTGTAGATCAAACCATTTTTCCCAGGTACTAGAATTCGTTTGGGTTTCCCTTGTTCACCATCTTTGTTTATCGGTTCAAAAAAAATAGACCCTGAGCCCGCCACCCATGATCTGTTAGCTATTTCCCTTGACGCGACGTCATGACCGAGTTTTTTTTTATACAACTCACGTATTTTCTTATCTATTAGCTTGATTCTTTTTACTTGATTTTTTGTTACCTCTTTGTTGAACACGTTTAACTCATCCAATCTTCTATAAAGATCGTCCGACTTCTCTTCAAGAGCTATACTGTAGCTTGTGTCATTAACGCCACCACGTGACTTCTGTTCGACAAACTCTACCGCTGGGACCTCTGTGTTGGTTCCCCTTTTTGTCACCGTCTTACCATCGTCAGTGTCAATAAACGACGTCTCTTTTTTTTGAAACCTTCTATCCAGTTCGTTCTGCAATCTATTCGCTCTCTCGTTCAATTTTTCATACTCGACACGATCGATGGGTGGTATATCGTCGTCGGTATATCTTTCCTCAATTAAACTTATATGTCGAGTGAGTCTCTCGAGTTCGTCATTTAATTGATCATCAGTGTAAGCTCTACCAAGGTTCTCCATCTCAATCTCGTCGAAGCCTTCCCCACCTTCAGCCATATTACATTAACTCACATTTTGAATATCGCTTTCTGGTACCCACGAATTATGTTTGCTCTCATAACCCAACCATTTAACCAGCGCCATCTTCTTCCCTCCGACTTTCTTTCTTTTCAACACCTTTTCAACTCTGTACACATCGTCGCCATGTTTCTTATTGACCAGCGATAATTCCTGTTCATAAAATTTACCAATAATCTGTTCACCGGTGTGATCCTCAATTTCGTACACATTCGGATCACCACGAATAACCTTTACCACTTTAAACAGCTCTTCAGTGAAGTTGGCTTCATAGCCCTTTGTGAACACACTCTTGTATTTACTAATTCTCACTGATTGACCAACTCTAAACTTTGGCAATGGGTTGTCTGCAAATTGGTGACCAAACAAAGTGGTCCACACTTCACCCTCACTTGACTTATCGACATCCTTTGGCTTCATCATAATGCTTCGATTCACATTGCTATTGTAATTGCTTACAAACTGAACCAAAACGTCAATCCATTTGTATGTTCCATGAGTGTAAAAGTACTTCCAGTTTCAATGTTGCAGCTTTATACCATCCTCCCGACCATAATTATAATGCAGATGATCTAATAGAATTCCTAATGGACTCATGCGAGCACTTATTATCGGAAAACCCTAATACGAAGATAATTATTACTGGAGATATAAACAGATTGAATATTCGTGACCTACTTAATCAATTATCTTTTACACAGTTGGTTAAATCATCTACAAGAGGTAACAATATCTTAGATGTTTTTGTTACAAATGCTCCTCACTACTGGAAGCAAATTAAAGTTAAGAAAAGCTTGGTAAGAACTGATCATAATATGATTATTGCATACTCGAGAAACATTATAAAGGCAAAAAGAAACAAACTCATTCTTTAGAGATGTGAGAGAACATAGAAAATTAAATATGCTAAGAGAACTAGAGAATGTGGACTGGTCCAAGATAACAAAATATGACCAAGACCCTGATGAGATGATTAAACAATTTTATGAAAGTCTCTGGCCGAGATTCGAGAACAATTTTCCACTGATAAAAGTCCGAACCTCGTCACGTGATCCACTATTCATGTCCCCTCTTGTAAAACATTTGTTGAAAAAAAGAAAGAAAACTGTAGGCGTAGGTGATGAAGAATCTACTCTTCGTCTACAAAATCAAATTAACACACTAATTCGTGCCAATCAACTTAATGCTGTTCAAAAAGAGAACCAAAAACATAAAACTGGAACAAAGAAATGGTGGAACAATGTTAATAACATTACTGGCAGGAAAGAGAAGAATTCTGCACCTGTTAGCTCTCTGATTGATCCGAATGTTATAAATGCCTACTTTCAAACTATTAACACTGACCCTAATTATTCAGCTCCTCAGTTACTAGAAATTCCAGAAGGAACTAGAATTCCGTTTCTTTCTATTGATATTGTCTATAACTTCTTAAGAAAACAGAAGCGTTCATCATCTGGCCCGGACGATCTACCATATTGGTTCTGGAAGACATACGCAGCTGAATTAGCTCCAGCTATAACAGAAATATTTAACGTATCTCTGAAAGTTGGAAAAGTCCCTGAAGTATGGAAGAGAGCAAATGTAATTCCAATACCAAAAGAAAATGTTATCAACTCAAGTTCTCAACTGAGACCTATCTCACTAACAGATATCATAATGAGACTATTTGAGAGATGTATATATAAAAATGAGATTGCAGATGTTATATATTATTCAATCGATTCTGACCAATACGCATATAAAGTAGGACACAACTCAACGATGGCTCTAATTAAATGTCAACATACGTGGTTGAAAGGGTTGGATAATGGTGCCAAATACGTGAGAGTACTATCATTTGACTTTAGCAAGGCTTTTGACAGTGTTCCACATGACATACTATTTGAAAAAGTTAAGAAATTGCCTTTTAACCCGTACATCATAAATTGGATGATTGATTTCTTAAAAGATCGCAAACAGAGAGTAACAGTTGATGGCATCACAACTGAGTTCTTGAAAATTAATCGTGGCGTGCCTCAGGGAACTGTTCTAGGCCCGATACTATTTTCAATAATGGTAAATGACATTAAATCAGTAAATCCAATTAATGAACTCTGTAAATTCGCTGATGATATAACAATAGAAGTCCTGGGCTATGATGAGGATGATACAGGTACAGAAGAGGTAGAAAATATGAAATCATGGTCAGATGAAAACCGAATGGTGCTGAATATGAACAAAACATATGAAATGATTGTTCGTGGGAGAACATCGATACCTCTACCCAGTTGCATTCCGTCCATCAAACGGAAAACATGGCTCAAGATACTTGGAGTTACCCTTGAGGAAATACCAGAAAATTGGGATAGACACTTCGAAGAGATGCTCAAAAAAGCGAGTGGAAGAATGTACATTTTACGAGTGTGTAAATATTATGGTTTTACAACAAAGCAGTTAGAACTTCTCTTTCAGAGTTTAATAATGTCATTATTCACCTTTGGAATTGAACTTTGGGGAGGAGCATCCTATACTAAATACATCAGTCAGATTGATAAGTTTGTAAATCGTGCATACCGTAATAGGTACGTAACAGAGAAATCTAATTTTAGAGAAATAATAAATAAGAGAGACAAGAGGTTATGGAATAAAATATTAGATGATGGAAATAATGCATTAAGAGAACTTTTACCCAACAAATTAAATCGAACTTTAAGGCAAAGGGGACATGACTTTGAACTGCCTTTAGTGAAAACTGAAAGATTTAAAAAATCTTTTGTAAATAGATGTCTTTTCAATTTTATCTAGTGTATGATATTTTAATAATTTTTAACAATACTGTAGAATTTTACTAGTTTTATTAAATTATTGATGTAAATAACTAATGAAGAAAAATAGACTACATACCTTATTTTTTATAATTCCATGTAAACTCGGACGTGTGTTTCGAGTATTGATTAATAAAGACTATTATTATTATTATTATTATTATAATACTCTTGAGGCTTCTATTAAAACGCTCAACAACAGCGGCCTTTTTATCACTCTTAGTGCTGAAATATTCAACACCATGTTCTTTCAGCAAACTTTTCACACCAACGTTGTAGAATTCGAGTCCATCATCAAATTGCGCTAACTTAGGCGTGGCTCCAAACCGATCTTTAAAGTCAACCAACAATTTTCCAACAGCCTTAGTCATGTTCTTAGTGTCTTTTCTGTAAACTGCAATGCCAAAAGCGTATCTACTCAATATTTCAATGCCTGTCAATATCCAATAATAACCTCCGTTCTGTTTTGAGTACTTACTCATGTCCACTAAGTCCATTTGGAGCTCTTCACCAAGAAATCCAACAAAAGTCGCGCGGAATTTATGTCTTCTCACAATAGGTTTGTACCTAGTGTAAGTGTCCTGCGCTGTCAACCATTCTTTCACTGTTTTTCTAGTTACTTTCAATCCGTCTCCCAATGCACTTTGATACAACCTCTCTGCGCCACTGAACCCTGTCTTAGGATTATAATAAATGTCTCTCAACCCTTGCTCTGTCTCCACACCAAGTTCCATATAACTCACACAATATACAGTTCCAATAGCACCGCGCCAACGTCAGCGTCACCATTGTTTGGTTTGACACGAAACGTCATACTTGAGTAAATACCTTTTTTAATTCTCACCTTGGACTCAACATATGCGTAACGTTGTATCCCCCCATCTAGAGACTGCTCGGTGGGCACTGGCAATGTTGTGATCACATTACTACGCTTCCCATCAGTGCCCACATTGCTCTCCGTCTCAACAGCGTCGCACGAGACTTCTACATACTTTAGACCTCTGTTCATATCGATCTTGTTTGGACTGTCATGCCACTTAGCATCTGGTGAAATTCCTGCGTCCTTCGCAAAACCAAGCAAAAGCCCAATGTCACCTAGCCTAAGTTTGTATACAGTGGTGGCACCAAACCTCAAAGGCAGAACTTTGACCCTACTTTTACCTGTGGCTATCAGTTTCTCCACCACGAAGTCTACGTAAACCACCCTGAGCGCGTGTCGTAGAGCTCTAACCAACGCGTCGAAGTCGTAGTAGCCCTTACCCACTCGAGTTGGCCCGGCTATCGACGACTAGCCACTAGATTTTGATTCTAGTGGTGATGTTTATCCAAATGGATAGCGAAATGGCCACCCGTCATGTTTATTTATTTGCTTAAATACTCTAAAATGATAGTGAATTGACTGTGGGTGTGGCGGCCTGCGGGATAGATTTCGTGCTCACAATCAGAGCGCTCTTCCCAGTCCACCACACCCACAAGCTTGACGAGGTTGATTGAGGATGTCATAATAAAATACGGCGAAAGCTTGAGGACGTGCATAATAGCATTAAACCTAAGGTATCGATCCTAGAAAAAAGCAGACCGATATGACACCAGGTTATAAGCATCCATGATGTGAGAAAAAATAACTAGAGGCGAGAAGTAAGTCCTCAAGGTGTCACAATAAAATACGGCGAAAGCTTGAGGGCGTGCCCAAAAAGGTAGCTTGCATCGATCCTAGAAAAAAAGCAGACCGGTGTGACATCAGATTCTCAAGCAGGGCACTCATAGTGAGATTTGCAAGGGATAATCCACAAATGGCTTAAGGGTCGGATTGTCTCTCCCTCAATGGCAGATCTCAAAGTAGTCGCCCGTTTTGCTGCCTTTTAGCGTTTGTTTTGCAAGATCACAAATAGCCACCTGTTAGTATGTAGATTAGTCCACTCGCTCACTATTTTCAGCGTCGTCTACCGTTTCTTTCTTGAAGTGGTGATCGTACACATATTTCGACTTTATAATTCCTCCCGACAACAAGCCCAAGAAAGGTACGTACGGTGTCACAACCGCGACAATGCTCTCAACGTCTTTCTTTAATAACGGGTCTTTTTGCAGCTCGTCATTTAGTTCGTCAGAGTTCTCAATAGCGTTGAACCCATCCAGTAAGCTAGCGAATTTGCTGATTAGCAAGTCGGTGAGAAAAGCGTTTGCGATTTCCATTCTCTTCAACTCATATTGGTGCCATATCTTGTCGATAACCTTCGCGGACGCTTTTTTAATGTGCGCTTCAGATTGGCTCACCACACCATCACCAGACAGTCTAATAAGTTCGGATCTCCTAACGTCAATGTTGTCTTCCACAGTCGAAGTGTCATCAGTGTCCTCAACTAGTTCCTCAATCGTGGGGTTTTCTTCACTTTTGCGTTTCACCATCACACTATTACTTATACCCATATTTTATTGCGGAATGACAACTTCGTAACTGTATGGATAGCGCAGTGAGATTTCGAGTCTAGCGTACTTATTATTTTTTAATGCGGTCACAATCGCCGACACTTCTTCTTTGCTAATGTGCCCAAGGTAATCGTCAATAACAACCTTCATATCACTTCTGCTCGGACAGTAAAAGCAAACGAGCTTACTAATGTTTTCTCTATACGGTTTTGCGATCGACGTCAGTTGTTGTGTGATGACAATAACGCTCAACATAAAATGTCGCGCACTAAAAGCCAAGTTGACTAATTGACTAGTCCTATTCTTGACGTCCTGCCCACTTGCACAGTCGTCCAACACAATCAGAGTGTTAGTGCCTTTAAAAACATTTGTTACACACTTGAGAACAGCGTCAACACTATCCTGCGCGCAGTCTATCGCTAACACGTCAGGGTCGCGCACATATTTCCAATCTTGATACGCTTTGTTCCACTCAAAAGTAGGACAAATCAACACAATGTAGTCAAATTTGCCGCGATACTCAGATTCCAATGTGTTGAGTAAATAATGCGTCTTACCACAAGCTGTCATACCAACGATTAACATATTAAACGGAGTTTCCATTAAATTGTGTTTGATTTAATTCCAGATTGAATGCAACCCATTGTTTATGAAGTTGACCAACCCATCACTCATCACAAACATCCTGCACATAACATTTGCAGTCGTCGCTTTCTTAGTGATTTCAAGAAGCACGCCGGATTGTGTGTTTACAATGTTCTTGCCAGTGGCGATATTGCGATTATCTTGAACACTCCTCAAGTCGATGACTAACGCAAAGCCATCTTTATAGAACTTCTGTATGGTCATGAACTGAGCGTGTTCTTCACCCAACCCAAACAGTCGCTTCGCTTCTGCGTAGAACTTCGACTTTGGAATACCCTGTGAGTACACGCTATTTGGCACGCCTTCGATTGTGACTCTAACGCTCTCAATATTTGGGTAAAGAAACTCCTCACTGTCTGTTCGCACCTTATTCGTGAATAGCAACACAATTGCCTTCATGCTTTTTCTTGGAAGATTAACATTCTCGTTCACAATGGTTGTGCCTTTGTCCCATTCGGTGGTTTTCATCAACGTGATGTGCTCGTATGACAAACTACGACCACTTGCATAGCCCGACGCTATTTCGTCAGCGAGCTCCTGGTTATCAATCGTCTCATACTCAAGCTCGAGGTTCTCCAGAGTGTATCCGCCCACAGCGCTACCGGATTGCGCCACCATGATGTCTGTGGCCTTCGGAAGTGTGATCACATACTGCAAGTTGTTGTTCATGCTAAAAGGAGCGTACAACCCATGGTCGTTCATGATCTTACCAAGCTTAATCCGCTGCTTCGTCCCAATCACACCAAACATCAACGCGTCACTAACTTTAGCGACGTTCCCACTCGTCGCACCACTGTCATCCTTAGAAACTAGCTTTCTCAAGTTCTCACCACCAATACCATAGTCAATCATTTGGTCTCGCGCAGTAACACTTTCCCAAAGGTCGCGATAGACACCAATGTAATTTTCCCCATTGTTGTCATACACAATTTCCCCAGCTAGTCTCACAACAAGTTTCTCAACCAACAACTTGCTAACGTTATTCAAGAACCAGCTTTTGGCGTTCGCGTTCTTAAAGTCGAACACTAGACCCAACGATCCAGGCACCAAACAGCTACTAACCTTGAGCTTCGGTATGTCAATGTAGAGTTCCTCGCCAGGACTGGCCTTATTAGGGTTCAACGTGATTACGTGTTGCGTTCTCGCCCCTTTTATGACACCCATAGTCGCTCGTCTAAAACCAGGACTCAACTCTGCTGACGTGACGTTCATATACTTTACATATGTTTTGTCACTACCGTTTTAGCTTGTAATAATCATACACAAACCACGCAAGTACCACCGCAAGCACCCACAGATTTTGAGCCAACCATGCGAGACCCTTCGCACCCAACGTCAACGCATTATAAACTAAATTAGCTAGCCCAACAGCCCATGGACCCATCTTCGTTATCGCGTTCTTAACAGCTTGTGCGAACGACCTCGTAGCCATAGCGCCTCTCATAACAGCAGACCTCCCAGCGATAATAATAGTTGTTATAATTCCAGCCACTGAAATTGCCACAGCGCTCAACCCAACCATATTTTCTTTAGCCCATTCCTTAAATTTCTGAAACCTGTCAATGTCGACTTCTTGTTGCTCTCTAACCTCCTCTATTTCTCGCTGTCCTAAAGTTCTGTATTTAGCTTGCGTAAGTCCAATCACTCTTTCGTGTAGATCAATGTACTCTTCGTTCTCTGCAATCGTAAGGTCTTTTCCCTCAAGCTCTACTATTCTTTCATTCGCTTTATCTATCGCTTCTTGAAAATGGTTTGCTTGTATTTGCAATGCACCATTGGCACCTATTCTTGATTCGCGCGCCACACCATCGCTTGGGTTGAGCACACCATTCAGCTCGCGGTTTTCGTTTTGTGTTAGCCCACGTATGTCGTCATAGCCCACTTTTGTTTCGATTACTGGGAAGTCATCTGGGGTCGCTTCTGTTGTGACAGCTGTTGTTTCTGTACTCTCAGGGATTTGACCAACTAACTGTTTGAATTGCTCAATCGCGTTTTTACTACTCTTGTCTTTACTGTAGATCAAACCATTTTTCCCAGGTACTAGAATTCGTTTGGGTTTCCCTTGTTCACCATCTTTGTTTATCGGTTCAAAAAAAATAGACCCTGAGCCCGCCACCCATGATCTGTTAGCTATTTCCCTTGACGCGACGTCATGACCGAGTTTTTTTTTATACAACTCACGTATTTTCTTATCTATTAGCTTGATTCTTTTTACTTGATTTTTTGTTACCTCTTTGTTGAACACGTTTAACTCATCCAATCTTCTATAAAGATCGTCCGACTTCTCTTCAAGAGCTATACTGTAGCTTGTGTCATTAACGCCACCACGTGACTTCTGTTCGACAAACTCTACCGCTGGGACCTCTGTGTTGGTTCCCCTTTTTGTCACCGTCTTACCATCGTCAGTGTCAATAAACGACGTCTCTTTTTTTTGAAACCTTCTATCCAGTTCGTTCTGCAATCTATTCGCTCTCTCGTTCAATTTTTCATACTCGACACGATCGATGGGTGGTATATCGTCGTCGGTATATCTTTCCTCAATTAAACTTATATGTCGAGTGAGTCTCTCGAGTTCGTCATTTAATTGATCATCAGTGTAAGCTCTACCAAGGTTCTCCATCTCAATCTCGTCGAAGCCTTCCCCACCTTCAGCCATATTACATTAACTCACATTTTGAATATCGCTTTCTGGTACCCACGAATTATGTTTGCTCTCATAACCCAACCATTTAACCAGCGCCATCTTCTTCCCTCCGACTTTCTTTCTTTTCAACACCTTTTCAACTCTGTACACATCGTCGCCATGTTTCTTATTGACCAGCGATAATTCCTGTTCATAAAATTTACCAATAATCTGTTCACCGGTGTGATCCTCAATTTCGTACACATTCGGATCACCACGAATAACCTTTACCACTTTAAACAGCTCTTCAGTGAAGTTGGCTTCATAGCCCTTTGTGAACACACTCTTGTATTTACTAATTCTCACTGATTGACCAACTCTAAACTTTGGCAATGGGTTGTCTGCAAATTGGTGACCAAACAAAGTGGTCCACACTTCACCCTCACTTGACTTATCGACATCCTTTGGCTTCATCATAATGCTTCGATTCACATTGCTATTGTAATTGCTTACAAACTGAACCAAAACGTCAATCCATTTGTATGTTCCATGAGTGTAAAAGTACTTCCACATAATACTCTTGAGGCTTCTATTAAAACGCTCAACAACAGCGGCCTTTTTATCACTCTTAGTGCTGAAATATTCAACACCATGTTCTTTCAGCAAACTTTTCACACCAACGTTGTAGAATTCGAGTCCATCATCAAATTGCGCTAACTTAGGCGTGGCTCCAAACCGATCTTTAAAGTCAACCAACAATTTTCCAACAGCCTTAGTCATGTTCTTAGTGTCTTTTCTGTAAACTGCAATGCCAAAAGCGTATCTACTCAATATTTCAATGCCTGTCAATATCCAATAATAACCTCCGTTCTGTTTTGAGTACTTACTCATGTCCACTAAGTCCATTTGGAGCTCTTCACCAAGAAATCCAACAAAAGTCGCGCGGAATTTATGTCTTCTCACAATAGGTTTGTACCTAGTGTAAGTGTCCTGCGCTGTCAACCATTCTTTCACTGTTTTTCTAGTTACTTTCAATCCGTCTCCCAATGCACTTTGATACAACCTCTCTGCGCCACTGAACCCTGTCTTAGGATTATAATAAATGTCTCTCAACCCTTGCTCTGTCTCCACACCAAGTTCCATATAACTCACACAATATACAGTTCCAATAGCACCGCGCCAACGTCAGCGTCACCATTGTTTGGTTTGACACGAAACGTCATACTTGAGTAAATACCTTTTTTAATTCTCACCTTGGACTCAACATATGCGTAACGTTGTATCCCCCCATCTAGAGACTGCTCGGTGGGCACTGGCAATGTTGTGATCACATTACTACGCTTCCCATCAGTGCCCACATTGCTCTCCGTCTCAACAGCGTCGCACGAGACTTCTACATACTTTAGACCTCTGTTCATATCGATCTTGTTTGGACTGTCATGCCACTTAGCATCTGGTGAAATTCCTGCGTCCTTCGCAAAACCAAGCAAAAGCCCAATGTCACCTAGCCTAAGTTTGTATACAGTGGTGGCACCAAACCTCAAAGGCAGAACTTTGACCCTACTTTTACCTGTGGCTATCAGTTTCTCCACCACGAAGTCTACGTAAACCACCCTGAGCGCGTGTCGTAGAGCTCTAACCAACGCGTCGAAGTCGTAGTAGCCCTTACCCACTCGAGTTGGCCCGGCTATCGACGATGGTCCTCCTGTGGCAGCGAGTACGAATTGAATATCGACATCACTCGCCACGTTATTGTAGCTCCAAAACACAGTGGCTGTCTTGACTACAATGTGTGGGTTATCGTGTGTGGCCACTACACTGTAGTCAAAAGTTACAACTTTCTCCACACCTTCAACGAGCACCGTCAACTTTTGAGGACTGTCGTCTACACGCCGCTTTTCAGTGTAACCACGAGAGTCATACTCATAGTTTAGACTCATTACTTTAGCGCACGTTTAACGTTAGCTACTCAAGCGTTGCATACAAGTCCAACAATATGTCACCAACGTTGACACCACTACCATCTTGGTCAGTCACATTAAACACCAGCTGCGTAAAAACGCCTTTGTTTATCGACACCTTCGACTCAATGTTGAAGAAGTGTTGAACGGAGCTCTTCAGTGGTTGGGTGGTGGTCAATGGTAGCTCGACGATAACCTCGCTTTTGCTACCACTAACAATGTTCTCAGGTCTGTTCACAATGCTACAACCTACTTGCACATACTTCAACCCTTTGTTAACATCCACAACATTAGGGCTGACCAAACCACTAGTGGTTATCGTTGTGTTATCGTTGAACCCTAAGAGTTCTCCAAATTTAAACAGCTCTAATTGTTGGTCAGTTCTTATCGCACACTTTGAATTGTGTTTGTTGGCTACTAGCTCGATAGCCCCTAATCCTCTCAATTCGTCGGCAATCATTTTAAAAGTGTGGTACCCAGACTCAAAAACGTGTTTGTTGCTGTTGTAACTTATTTCATCATTCACACCGGTCTCCACATTAACGTAGTCCCAAAAGATGGTCGCTTTTTTCACTAGTAAGTGAGGATCTGAGCCAAACGTCAAAAGTGCCTCTGGTAGATCCACAGTTTCCGTTGGACCTCTAATCAATACTACAACCCTGACCATATATAATGTAGCATGTGTTATGTGTAACATATGGTATATTATATATGCAGAAAGCCCTTCACGACTACTATGGAAAGTACTACAAACGTAAAGGCAGACCTCATCAAAAAGTACCCCCACGCCACTTTAAGCAAATTCGAGTTCTATCCAAATATCTCGCAAGATGGTAAAATCATGAGTGTCGACATATATTTCAGAAACAACGACATCCTCAGCACAGATATAACCAGCACAACCTTCAAAAATGATAAAAACATGTGGAAGTGGCTACACAATAGTAAGTTCCCAATAATATGGCAAGGTGGTGGAGCTATCCAACCACTGCCAAAAGGTCATAAAAACCACTGGGGGCTTTGGGATGGCTATCCAACAGAAAATGTGTTAAATTATCCAGTGAATAACTTTAAAGTTTTTGTTAACCAAAATAGCTACTTCATGTCAAAGCTACCAGTCTTACAAATCACCACGTCAAAGACAAAATCAGAGTGGGATGACAACGAATCTTACTACCGCGTTGTGTTTGCGACGTATTGTGCTAGTTTCTGTTGTGGAGTGTCGTTGCAACATCTATCAGTGTCACAAGAAGTCCACCCTGTGGTCACAAGTGTGATGAGATTTCATTTGTACTTCACCATTAGAAGACTTCTCAGAAGAATGGAAGGTGGTGAGACCATGAAATCAATAAGTAGAGAATTCAACGCTTCCGAATTGTATGGTAAGATTTCCAAGATTCCCAGAAAACATTACTACCAGAATAAAGTCCTGAGCGATGGTACAACAGGCGAATCCAGAGTGTACACACTCAACGACGTTCGGAACGATTATAAACGATACGTCGCGCGATTGTCAGACGGCTTTACCAACATTGGGCTGCAATATCTAAATCAGAGCATAGAAGCCTTTGTGTACTCCACACTTGGTGCGCAAGCGAGAACACGTGTGTCAGTCGTTGGTGGTTCTGCAGGAAGTCTAGAAACCCAACAAGAATTCCGCAAGTTGTTTTCTGACAGTGTTGTACAGTATGACGTGTCGACATGGATTCTCAACATGAATAAATCAATTAGAGACACCAACGTTGTCCAAAATCTCGCAGTGTCGCCAAGTACATGGTTGATGCCAAGTAACCTAGTGATTCTCAAGAATAAAATCGCTGGGTACAACAACTTATTAAAGATTGCCACAGAGTCCATGAGATTTGGAGTGAACACCCGCTTGAATGCAACAACACCAACAATTACGGCTAAAAAAGTCCACCAAGAAAATGTGGTGACTCACTCATTAGTAGTACCAACGACCGTGAAGAAAAAAGCTCACCAAGAAAATGTGGCGGCGCCAACTAATCTCGTGGCTAAAAAAGTTTACCAAGAAAATGTGACACCACTTCCCGCGAAAAAAACAGTGGCTACAAGTAAGTCAGACACGACAACGTTGGCGATAGTGTTAGGGTTCTCAGCGGTATCTGGCTATCTGCTAACCAAATACACCTTGAAGTAGTAATGAGTCTAAACTATGGGTATGAGTCTGACGACCCTCACGATAAAATACTAAAGAGAACGAAAAGACATCTGGACGAAGATCCCAAATTAAGTGTGACTGGTGGAAGGATGTCTGGACTAATAGACATGCAAGGCTCAGCAATAAAAAACGTAGCAGACCCAGTCGATGACTTAGACGCCATCAATAAAAGAACTCTAGAGCAATTGTTAGCAGGTTTCCTCAAGAGTCAGTCCTACAATGTTGTGCTCGACTTCAACGTTAGCACACACGCCTTGAAAAACGTGGAATTTCACACCAATGGTTCAAACAAAGTGAAAGCCATTGGTGAAACAAGCAAATTAGTGCAAAACAACCTAGCTTATGGCCCTATTATTGGTGTTAACAGTGCAGGCCATAGTTTTCTGTCCCCTGTGTTAACACCACTCCCACTTGAGTCAGGTCTTCATTTTAACTGCCCCAGTATGCAGTGGTGTGACCTCTCCGTTTTTGTCGTAGCGCGGTTACCTACTCGCACCACGGGGTCAAATTGGGAGACAATTATATCAAACGACGACGGTCAGTGGGATAAGTTCGTAGGGTACAAGACTGGCATGACTAATGGACTCGCGTATGGTGGTAGCAACCCAGCGATGGAGAGCATATGCACTATTCCAAGTGGTGTTGACCTCACAAAAATGCACATGATATCAATACACTGGCAAATGAGCAATTCACACGTCAGGGTCAACAACGTTAAGTCAGCCGACTCAGACTTCGTAGCGAATATGAAAAAGATAGGCACACCCTACGGAACAATTTTTGGAATACATCGACCAAGAATACCACTCGCACCTTATGCATACCCATCGTTGATAGAATTCTACGGTGTGAAAATTGTGAGTGGTTACATGACAAACCGAGACATCATAATCATGGGTGGAGAAATGATGAAGGAATATGGTGTAAAGTAAATGGGAGCATGTGTTTCGAGACCTCATGAAATATATAAGATAAATAAGACGACTGATCACATGTTCAAAGCTGGTGGGTCATTTGGTCGCGGTGACGTTACTCTCGAGCTCCACGCTGAGATTGGTATGAGGTCTAAAAAGACTTACGGCAAACCTATTATGTTACCAGAATCAGACACTGTGGGAGTGGTAGGAGACGTGACCTAAGTTAAAATGGGTTGGTCTCAGCTTCGAGGATCTCAGCTTCGAAGATTTAGAAAGCTGATTCGTAACATTAGAAACTTTTTCAGACGACGTAGAAAACCGAAGACTAATGAAACACACCTGATGCGTTGGTACACAACAAACCAGATCTATAAAAAACCTAACGCCCACATCGAGTAGAGTTTTTTTGTGGAGGACTATATAGTGATGACCTCCATAGCGCCTCAACTATTTGATTTCGACGGTCATCAAATCACGACGGTTAATCACAACGGTGATATATGGTTCAAAGCAAAAGAGGTCGCGAGCGCTCTAGGTTACGCTCGACCAAAAGACGCAGTAAACGACCACGTCGAACCTGACTGTAAAATGAAGATGGAGCAGGCCTCATTTATCAACGAACTTGGGGTCTACTCGTTAGTGTTCTCGAGTAAAATGGAGCGTGCGAAACAGTTCGGAAGGTGGGTGCACTCAGAAGTCTTACCAAGCGTTAGAAAGACTGTGGCTGACGTCGGTCTTAAGCACAACCAGTTTAAAATGATCACTGAGTTCGATCTTCACACGAAAGTTGTTGGTTTTCTTAGGAAATATTATCCAGAAGCTATTTTGATAGCCGCTTGTGGTGAGAATCAAGACACTTCGAGTAAAAGAATAAATTCGTGGAAAAAAGGTTACCAACGTGGAACACCTGACTTGATTATTGCCAACGCAAACCGACAGCATAGCGGGCTTGTGATTGAGTTCAAGAACCCAGGTGGCATAGGTAAGACATCTGAAGAGCAAGACTCTCTGCTGCTCAGATACAAATCCGCTGGTTATCTAACATTGTTGTGCGACTCATACGACGACGCTATTACCACGGTAATAAAATATTTCTTTGACGTTGGGTTTCAGTGCTCTCAGTGTTTTCGTAAATTTAAAAATAAATCAGCGTTGAGTAACCACGAGAGACGCTATTGTAAAGAGACTTTTTAGACAGCGAGTAATAAGTCGAGTTAGCACTCGTTCTCGTTATTGAGACGACGTTTGAAGCGACAACTGCTCTAGCATTTTTTAAAGACGTTTTTTAACTCGATAAAAATATCTGCGAAACTTTCTCTCTTTATTTCACAAACCTTCTGACCACTGTGTGAAAAAATGTTTCTATGAGACATTGGACGCTTCATGTGACCAATGTCTAAATTTAAAAAAGTGGGGTATCCGAGAACACCCTTAATTTTGTGTGGAAGGATGATGACGTCTGCACACTGCGCGATATTGCTCAGCGCCACCAACGAATGATGGTCCTGGGTTGTATCTCCAATTGAATGGCGCTTCAACAGTTGTTCCGTAAGTGTCGCGACAAACGACGCAATGCGCTTTTAGAAATGTGATGTCGTCTGCCATTGGGAACAACGTGTCAAGCTCACCAATTCTTTTTAAACGCTCTGTTGATACGAGACCGCAAATAATGACGTGAGTGCCGGCTTTGACATATTCGCGAATAACTGGAAGTAGATCAGAGTACCAATGGCCCTCATCAATGCCAATGACGTCATAGTCAGCTATCTCGGAAGAACTCGGAAGGTTGGTGATTAACTTCGCAGGTAAACTGTCTGATCCGACAACAATGGTCTGACGATGCGTGGAGAACGCGTGGTCAGTTCGCCTAGTGTCGCCTGCGTTGTTCATGTAAAGGACTTTGAGCCCTGATTTACTTAACGTGATTAACCTACGAAGAGTCTCTGTTGTTTTTCCTGCAAACATGGGACCAATCACGATTTCTAGTTTACCGAGTTTCTTCATGATTACTATACCCCCAGAGAAACGCTCTCTCCTGTTGCGGCAACTGTTGTTCGTTGTTAAATATCCGCTGAAGCTCTAAGTTTTTAAGATGAGACCTCGAGCTCTCATGTCTTAAGCGATGCAGTGGGTCGTTGGTGACCACACCGCATGGGTGACAGGTGTACACGTTTTCGTCTCTCGCAAAGTGTCTGTGGGCGGGCGAGAGTACGTGGTCCCTGATATCGTCCACACCTAGTATTTCCTTACACCCAACCTTGCAAACGTGAACGTCGCGGTTCGCGGCGAGATCTAGCCACGCTTTGGCTTTGGTTGGGCATGGTTTCCATATAAGGGTCACTAAGAACACTTGGAGGAAGTTACCGAGTAACGTACCGTTGGACCCACTAGGGTTGCTCAAGTAGACATCACTTGCTAACATAAGGTACTTGAATGATGAGTAACACCACACAGGGATTATGCTAGCTAATCTATCAGCAATCTCCTTGGCTCTATCTTCTCGAAGATCGATCCAAGTGTCGTGAAGATGCCTCGCACAGTCGACCTGGGGGATAGGCTGTTTTATTAACACCTCTTCACGTCTGAGGTCGAGCAGATTGTATATTGAAAAGTACTCGTTTAAGACGTTGGGTCCATTGTCGACTCGTGGGGTAGACACACTGACAAAGGCCGTTCTCAGCAAGCGGTCAATAACTTCTTCGCTAACCTCTCGGTCTTGAGTCATTATGTTATACTCCCAGAAAAAATCCTAATTTTTTAGTGCGTTTGGTCTGGAACTGTGAGATACCTGTGAGGTCAACTGTGAGATACCTGTGAGGTCAACTGTGAGTAAGATAACACGTGATAGTGTATTAGATGGTTGAAGACTCACAGACGGCTGTTGAAGCGAAGATCACGGCTGACGTGAAAAGTGTTAAGCTGAAGGACCCAAAGCGCGTCGCTGCTGGTAAAAAGTTGGCTGAGATATCGAAAGCTGCGAAAGAAAAGAAAATGCGTGAAATGATAGTTAACGAAGAACAGGGTGGTGAGTGGGGCTATGGTTACATTGTTGGAACACTTGGTGTGATCATTGCTGGTGCTTCGCTATGGTACACAATTAGCAGTGAAAAAGAACCTGTGAGTACTGCACCAGCTAGTGTGTCAGAGAGTCATAAAACTCGTCGTCCAGCGTTAGACACATTTGATTCTTGAACAAAACACACGACAATGTATATGACTGCGATCGATCGAAAAGAACTTATGAACGAATTGTACGATGCGCTACTTGTTACGACTGGTGCTGTGGCAGTGAGTATGATTTCTAAAAAGGCTTTGGGAGAACCATTGGGAACACCAGAGACTGTGAAAGGTACAGTTAAACTTGCTGCGGCTGTTGGTGCAGGAACGCTGTTAGTAAAATGGGTGCAATCGAAAAAGTGGATACCGACAGATCCATTCAAATCAACGTAAGTTAATGGTGAGTGTTGTGTCTGGAGGGATTTTTAATGCAGTGGCTTTTGCAGGCGCTGGCTTTATGTTTTCAAAGTTTAATCACTCAGGCTATGAAGCTGAGATGAAAAGACACAACCATGCGTTGGAACAGTTAGCCAATGCGAAAGAAGTGTGGTATGAGAATGAGGTCGCTAAGAAAGATAAGATCCAGCGTTTACGACAACGGCTCTCTGATGCTAATGCCGACATCAATGACACAAACCACGCGTTGGAAGAACTTAGAAGCGTAATGACCATACGGTACAGCGGACGAGTGTTCACTGACCTCCCGAAGATTGCGGATTACTACCAACCGAGTGCGGAAATGAAGGAATACCAATTATTGTTTGTTAGCGCGCTAGGTTTGGGTAGTGGAATAGCGGTATGGGTACTAGTTCGGTGAAAAAAAATATGTTGGAGTAGTATAAGCGATGGACAAACTTATGAGGCAGATGAGTTATGGCTTGACAATTGACGAGATCGCGAGTGAGACGCAAACTGAGTGTGGAGACACCTTCAGAATTTACTACTGCTCGGATTGTGGCGTTGTGAAAAACATGACTGACTGCGGTGGGTACGCGTGTCCAAAGTGTGGTGACATCGAATGGGGATACATTCAGAGTTATGGTGACATGAGACTCACGCGACTAAAAAGCGTTCACAAACGGTCTTGGTGGATGGGGAGGAGACTACGTAATGTTGTGAAGGGTGAACACCTTGAGTTGATAAAAGAGGACTTCCTGAAAGTTGTCAATGTGCTGCACTCATGCAATTTGATAAAGGGTAGAAATGTTAGCAGATACGGATACTACATTATTAGGTTGTGTCATAGAAGACAACTCGAGACACTCAAGAAGGTGCTTGACCTCAAAGACGGGAAGGTGAAAGACTTGTTTGACAACAATCTGTTTGGGGCGGTGTACCCAAAGCTGGGATGGTGTGAAAGTGGCGATCGTTATTACAACGAGTGGGCTAAGAAAAATAAGCGTAGTGTATATAGAAGCCAATGAGTCGGGCTGTGAAAAACCCACTGACAAAAAGACGGGCGCATAAGACGAGTGCAGCCGTTGTCAATTCACTAACAGACGAAGCGACCAACGTTCACGGCTTCTTTAGAGATCAAGAGGGACAACCTGTAGTCGAAGACCTCGCACCGTCAACGCATCTGTTGGATCGAGCACTGAGAGGGTTCACAAGGTCCTATGGAGTCGAAGTGATTGACGACAGAGACATCAATCAGGTAAACGCTAGTAGAAGTGCTGTCACTAACCTTTTGAGACGTGAGCTGGGTGAGACCAACGGAATGAAAGTGGTGGAGACAGTCAAGGTCACTTTTGAGAAAGCTTTAGAGCGTGATAAGACCACATACAAAACTGCCTACTTTAACAGCGAAACGTTCGTCGTCATTAACGAGCATGACATCGAGGGTGTCGCCAATCGTGGGTCGGAGCAGATTTTGACGCGGATAGCTGGGTGGCTATCTGAGGGGTCTGGATGGACTATCGACAAAATAGATGCGCACTACGTCAACGTCGCTATTTACAGACCTTTGCATGGGAGTAGCTACATTGCGTTGCCAAAGGAGCTGTGCAACAGTATGAAGGGCTTGGTAAACGTAAATAACGGGGATGACAACGAGTGCTTTAGATGGTGTCACCTAGCACATAAGTTTCCTGTTGGAAAAAACTCTGACAGAACGTCGAAGTACGCTAGACATGTCAGTGAGCTGAATTATGACGGAGTTGACTTCCCAGTCACACTCAAAGATTACAACAAGATCGAAAAGGCTAACGAAATTAGCATCAATGTTTTTGGGTACGAAAATAAGCAGCCATTCCCTGTGTACGTTTCTAAGGAGGCGTATCCTGACCATATGGACCTACTGTTGATAACTAATGATGTGGGCAACAAGCATTATGTGTATATTCGCGACTTCAACAAATTCATGCACCGGCAGACAAAGCATGAGGCGAGAAAGCACTTTTGTAGGTATTGTTTGCAGTGTTTCACCCGCGCGGACGTGCTTGAACGCCATGTGGAAGTGTGTTTGGTCATCAATGGGAAGCAAGCTATTAAAATGCCGCAAAAAGGTGCGAGAGTGAGATACGAGAATTTTAGCAGACAATTAAATGTACCATTTGTGGTGTACGCAGACTTCGAGGCTATCACACAGAAGGTGCACGCAGCAACACCATCAAGCGAGCGTAGCTACACAAATGCTTACCAGAGGCACGTTGACTGTGGTTATGGGTATAAACTGGTTTGTTGCTACGATAACGAGTACAGTAAGCCAGTGAAAGTGTATCGCGGTGAAAATGCAGTCAACAAGTTCATTGGGGAGATGTTAGAAATTGTCAAATATTGTAAAAAAACATCTGAGAGTCACTTTAACAAAGAGATGACACTGGCTGATGCCGATAAGAAGAACTTTGACGAGGCTAAAAGTTGTCATATTTGCAGTGTCGAGTACACTGGTGCTGACGTTAGAGTGAGAGACCACTGTCACGTGTCAGGTAAGTACAGAGGGTCCGCACATCGTCACTGTAACGTGAACTTTAAGTTGACTGATAAAATTCCTGTTATCTTTCATAACTTACGTGGTTATGATAGCCATTTCATTATGCAGGAGATTGGCAAGTTTGGTCAAGACATAAATGTGATACCAAACAACATGGAGAAGTACATGGCGTTCATGCTTGGAAAAAACTTGGTGTTCTTGGACAGCTTTCAGTTCATGGGTAGTGGTCTAGACAACTTGGTGAAGAACCTACCAAGGGACGCTTTCAAATACACGTCAGAAGTGTTTCGCGACGATGGGTTGGCACTCATGACAAGAAAGGGAGTCTACCCCTATGATTATATGGACTCCTTTGAAAAATTCGATGAAAGCGAGTTACCCTCTAAAAAAGACTTTTACAGCGTTCTGAATGACGAGCACATTACGGAAGAAATGCACGAGCGCGCCATCGATGTGTGGGACTACTTTGACGTTAAAAATATGGGTGGGTACCACGACCTGTATTTGAAAAGTGATGTGCTCTTGCTCGCCGACGTTTTTGAGAACTTTAGAAAGACATGCCATCGCGAGTATAAATTAGACCCGTGTCATTATTTTACATCGCCCGGATTGGCTTGGGACGCCATGTTAAAGATGACTGGAGTGGAACTCGAATTATTGTCCGACATTGACATGTTCCAGTTCGTAGAAATGGGTATGCGTGGTGGTGTGAGCTACATATGCAACAGACATGGTGTGGCGAATAATAAGTACATGAAGGGGTATGATAAAGCGCAAGAGTCGAAGTATTTGATGTACCTTGATGCCAACAATTTGTACGGATGGGCAATGAGTCGAAGTCTACCTACGGGTGGCTTCAAGTGGTTGACTGAGAAAGAAATAAAAAAGGTTAATCTATGCGACTATCACAACAATAGTAAAAAGGGGTTGCTGCTCGAAGTCGACTTGGAGTATCCAGACCACTTGCATGACCTACACAACGATTACCCGGTGGCTCCTGAGAAGATGGAGATAACTGTTGACATGTTGTCGGAGTACTGCACAAAAATCAAAAATAAGTTTAACGTGAGTGTTGGTGGTGTGAAAAAGTTGGTGACTAATTTGATGGACAAAAAAAAGTATGTGTGTCACTATGGAAATCTGCAGTTGTACACGGATCTTGGATTGAAAATCAAAAAGGTTCATAGGGTCCTACAATTTGATCAGTCCAAGTGGTTGGGCAAGTACATTGACTTTAACACAGTCAAAAGAACTGCGGCTAAGAACGCTTTCGAGAAGGATTTCTTCAAGTTGATGAATAACAGTGTGTTCGGAAAAACGATGGAAAACTTGAGGAAGCGTGTGGACGTGAGATTAGTGACCACCGAGAAAAAATTAGAAAAGCTTGTCTCAAAGCCTACGTTTGTGTCTTGCAAGATATTTAGCGAGAACTTAGTCGCCGTCCACAAAGTCAAAGAGACGCTGACATTAAATCGACCTGCATATGTGGGTATGTGCATACTAGACTTGAGCAAAACGCTGATGTACAATTTTCACTACAATTATATTATGAAAAAGTACTCTAGCGATACCTGCAGATTGCACTTCACCGACACTGACAGTCTGTTGTACACAATTAAAACCGACGACGTCTACTCTGACTTTATGATGGAGTGCGAAAAGTTCGACAATAGCGACTACCCCGCAGACAGCCCATTCTTTTTTAAAGAGAATAAGAAAGTTATTGGGAAGATGAAGGACGAGTGCGCTGGAACACCAATTATTGAGTTCGTTGGGCTGCGCAGTAAGATGTACAGCTATTTGAAAGAGGGTGGAGGTGGCGGGAAAACCGCTAAAGGTATTAGAAAAAATATAATTAAAAAGGTAATCAGACACGAAGATTACAAAAGCGTGTTACTCGAGCAGAAACAGTTGCGACACACAATGAAGACCATTAGAAGTGTCAAACATCAGCTCGGTAGTTATGAAATTAATAAAGTATCGCTATCCTGCTTTGATGATAAGCGATACCTTTTAGAAAATGGTATTGACTCCTACGCATATGGTCACAAAAACATTGTAGTGAGAGATACCACTGAAAATAGTGAACAAACGGACTAACTTGCAAAACAACCGGCTATTTGTTAGCCAATCAAAAGAGCACCATTTCGCTATCCATTTGGATAAAACGCCACTAGAGTCAAAATCTAGTGGGTTTTTTTTTTCGCGCGTGAATTGGAAATGTGTCAGTCAAAAAAAAGCGTGAAAATTTTGAAGTGACACAAATTTGTGAAAATGTTGAAACGACTATTTTTAAACGTGACTGAAATGTGATTTGGTACAAATTCAGTATTGTTTCACGAGTCTTGCGTGTGTTTGACATTAATCGGTGGAGAGTGTGGGGAGGGGTGTGTTAAGCCTAATTAACGACTGCTGTAGTAGTATAGAACATGGCGGTGCGAGCTTATTCGACGTTATCCACAAGTGTGGGCACCGTGGCATCGCTAATTTTTGCGCTAAATCGCGATTTGGCGTAAAAATTAACGTTGCTATGGCACTCGCATTTGTGGTTGGTGTCGCTGAGCTCGCACCGCCATGTTCTATACTACTTGTGACTTTTGACTATAATGTAGTAGCCACACATGATAACCCACACATTGTAGTCAAGACAGCCACTGTGTTTTGGAGCTATGATAATGTGACGGGTAGTGATGATATTCGATTCTTGCATGTTGGTACAGAAACACCAGTGTCAAGACCTGCGGCAACTCGATTGGGTGGGGGTCACTACGACTTCGACGCGTTGGTTAGAGCTCTACGACACGCGCTCAGGGTGGTTAACGTAGACTTCGTGGTGGAGAGACTGGTGGCCACAGGTAAAAGTAGGGTTAAAGTTCGGGTTATGAGGGCGGGCATCACCACCCGAGTAGAACTTAGGCTAGGTGACATTGGGCTTTTGCTCGGTTTCGCGAAGGACGCAGGAATTTTACTAAATGCAGAGTGGCACGACAGTCCAAACAAGATTGACATGAGCAGAGGTCTAAAGTATGTAGAAGTCTCGTGCGACGCTGTTGAGACGGAGAGCAATGTGGGCACTGATGGGAGGCGTAGTGATGTGATCACAACATTGCCAGTGCCCACCGAGCAGTCTCTAGATGGGGGGATACAACGTTACGCATATGTTGAGTCCAAGGTGAGAATTAAAAAAGGTATTTACTCAAGTATGACGTTTCGTGTCAAACCAAACAATGGTGACGCTGACGTTGGCGCGGTGCTATTGGAACTGTATATTGTGTGAATTATATGGAGCTTGGTGTGGAAACAGAACAAGGGTTGCGAGACATTTATTATAATCCTAAGACAGGGTACAGTGGTGCAGAGAGGTTGTATCAAAGTGCATTGGGAGACGGATTGAAAGTAACTAGAAAAACAGTGAAAGAATGGTTGACCGCGCAGGACACTTACACTAGGTACAAACCCATTGTGAGAAGACACAAGTTCCGTGCGACCTTTGTTGGGTTTCTTGGTGAAGAGCTCCAAATGGACTTAGTGGACATGAGTAAGTACTCAAAACAGAACAAAGGGTACTATTGGATATTGACAGGCATTGAAATATTGAGTAGATACGCTTTTGGAATTGCAGTTTATAGAAAAGACACTAAGAACATGACTGAGGCTGTTGGAAAATTGTTGGTTGACTTTAAAGATCGGTTTGGGGTCACACCTAAGTTAGCACAATTTGACGATGGACTTGAGTTCTACAATGTTGGGGTGAAAAGTTTGCTGAAAAAACATGGTGTTGAATATTTCAGCACTAAGAGCGATAAAAAGGCTGCTGTTGTTGAGCGTTTCAATAGAAGTCTGAAGAGCATTATGTGGAAGTACTTTTATAGCCGCGGGACATACAAATGGATTGGGGTTTTAGACCAGTTTGTAAGCAATTACAATAGCAGTGTGAATCGTAGTATTATGATGAGGCCAAAGGATGTCGATAAGTCAAATGAAGGCGAAGTGTGGACCACTTTGTTTGGTCATCAATTTGCAGACAACTCATTGCCAAAGTTTAGAGTTGGTCAATCAGTGAGAATTAGTAAATACAAGAGCGTGTTCACAAAGGGCTATGAAGCCAACTTCACTGAGGAGCTGTTTAAAGTGGTAAAGGTTATTCGTGGTGATCCGAATGTGTACGAAATTGAGGATCACACCGGTGAACAGATTATTGGTAAATTTTATGAACAGGAATTATCGCTGGTCAATAAGAAACATGGCGACGATGTGTACAGAGTTGAAAAGGTGTTGAAAAGAAAGAAAGTCAGAGGGAAGAAGATGGCGTTGGTCAAATGGTTGGGTTATGAGAGCAAACATAATTCGTGGATACCAGAAAGCGATATTCAAAACGTGAGCTAATGTAATATGGCTGAAGGTGGGGAAGGTTTTGACGAGATTGAGATGGAGGACTTCGATAGACTTGATAGGTACACCAACGATCAAATAAACGACGAACTCGAAAAACTCACTCGAGATTATAATTTAATTGATAAAAAGTACGTTGGTGGTGGCATGCCATACATCGAGCGTGTCAAGTATGATAAATTGTATGAGAGAGTGAATAAATTGCAGGACGAACAGGATAAAAGAGGGGATAAAGAAAAAGAGACGCCGTTTGTTGATGACGGTAAGACGGTGACTATAAAAGTCCCCGCAGCACCAACAGAAGGCTCCAAAATAGGTTTAGACGACATACCAAACACGGAGAGACTTGGACCAACCATAAACTCAGCAATAACGAGGGACAAAAAAGACTTCTTCAAAAACGCTCTAAGATTAGACATTAGAAAGTCAGATGGACCGAACTCAAAGGAACTCATCGATGGGTCAACCATAACTTTCGATAAGAGGGATAAGCAAAGCGGTATTGTGTTTAGAGATGTAAAAGTTGTCATCTCAAGGAACCAAGGTAAGACGTTTCAGTATAGTAACGCAAAAGAAGCTGCTAAAGTCGTTAAAGAGTTCAAACAACTCATCAAGCGAGCTGGAAAGGAACACAAAAACACGTCAAGTGGCGTGGTTGACGCACAGTTGAGGTCTGAGGATATAGCGCCAACAGAATATTTAACAGACGCTATAGTCTCTACCGCTAGTGATAGGGTTGAAGACGAAGTAGAGTCACGAGAGAGTGAGCTAAACGCGACGGTCGCTATTGAAGAGGAGATAAGAGAGCTCGCAGGTGTATTGAGTCCAAAGGGTCCAAACGATATGAAGATACAAGCTTTAGAAATCATGGTTGATAGATACCGCTTGAAAGCTCTAAACGAGACTAACCTAGTGAAAGAACGATGGTATAAAAACATTAGTGAGACAGCCGAGTTGAAAGCGGATAGCATACGACTTCAGGAGGGTCTCAAACCAGAACATGAAGAAGCTAATAAAATTATTGTTGATGAGGTTAGAAACAACGACTTGTCTAGGTTAGAGAGATTCAAGAAATGGGCTAGAGAAAACATGGTTGGGTTGAGCGCTTTAGCGATTACGATAGCTGGAATTGTGACAACTGTTATTATCGCTGGGAGGTCCGCTGTTATGAAAGGCGCTAAAGCCACAAAGTCGTTCGCACAGGCTGTTAAGAATGCAATCATGAAGATGGGTCCATGGGCTGTTGGGTTGGCTAATTTAGTTTACAACGCGTTGACGTTGGGTGCAAAGGGTCTCGCATGGTTGGCTCAGAATCTGTGGGTACTCGCGGTGATATTTGCGTGGTTTGCTTACGACTATTATAAGCTAAAACGGTAGTCTCAGCTTTGAGGGTCTCAGCTTCGAAGATGACAAAACATATGTAAAGTATATGAACGTCACGTCAGCAGAGTTGAGCCCCGGTTTTAGACGAGCGACCATGGGTGTCATAAAAGGGGCGAGAACGCAACACGTAATCACGTTGAACCCTAATAAGGCCAGTCCTGGCGAGGAACTCTACATTGACATACCGAAGCTCAAGGTTAGTAGCTGTTTGGTGCCTGGATCGTTGGGTCTAGTGTTCGACTTTAAGAATGCGAACGCCAAAAGCTGGTTCTTGAATAATGTTAGCAAGTTGTTGGTTGAGAAACTTGTTGTGAGACTAGCTGGGGAAACTGTGTATGACAACAATGGGGAAAATTACATTGGTGTCTATCGCGACCTTTGGGAAAGTGTTACTGCGCGAGACCAAATGATTGACTATGGTATTGGTGGTGAGAACTTGAGAAAGCTAGTTTCTAAGGATGACAGTGGTGCGACGAGTGGGAACGTCGCTAAAGTTAGTGACGCGTTGATGTTTGGTGTGATTGGGACGAAGCAGCGGATTAAGCTTGGTAAGATCATGAACGACCATGGGTTGTACGCTCCTTTTAGCATGAACAACAACTTGCAGTATGTGATCACACTTCCGAAGGCCACAGACATCATGGTGGCGCAATCCGGTAGCGCTGTGGGCGGATACACTCTGGAGAACCTCGAGCTTGAGTATGAGACGATTGATAACCAGGAGCTTGCTGACGAAATAGCGTCAGGCTATGCAAGTGGTCGTAGTTTGTCATATGAGCACATCACGTTGATGAAAACCACCGAATGGGACAAAGGCACGACCATTGTGAACGAGAATGTTAATCTTCCAAGAAAAAGCATGAAGGCAATTGTGTTGCTATTCACGAATAAGGTGCGAACAGACAGTGAGGAGTTTCTTTACCCAAATATTGAGAGCGTTAGAGTCACAATCGAAGGCGTGCCAAATAGTGTGTACTCACAGGGTATTCCAAAGTCGAAGTTCTACGCAGAAGCGAAGCGACTGTTTGGGTTGGGTGAAGAACACGCTCAGTTCATGACCATACAGAAGTTCTATAAAGATGGCTTTGCGTTAGTCATCGACTTGAGGAGTGTTCAAGATAATCGCAATATCGCCACTGGCAAGAACATTGTAAACACACAATCCGGCGTGCTTCTTGAAATCACTAAGAAAGCGACGACTGCAAATGTTATGTGCAGGGTGTTTGTGATGAGTGATGGGTTGGTCAACTTCGTGAACAATGGGTTGCATTCAATCTGGAATTAAATCAAACACAATTTAATGGAAACTCCGTTTAATATGTTAATCGTTGGTATGACAGCTTGTGGTAAGACGCATTATTTACTCAACACACTGGAATCTGAGTATCGCGGCAAATTTGACTACATTGTGTTGATTTGTCCTACTTTTGAGTGGAACAAAGCGTATCAAGATTGGAAATATGTGCGCGACCCTGACGTGTTAGCGATAGACTGTGCGCAGGATAGTGTTGACGCTGTTCTCAAGTGTGTAACAAATGTTTTTAAAGGCACTAACACTCTGATTGTGTTGGACGACTGTGCAAGTGGGCAGGACGTCAAGAATAGGACTAGTCAATTAGTCAACTTGGCTTTTAGTGCGCGACATTTTATGTTGAGCGTTATTGTCATCACACAACAACTGACGTCGATCGCAAAACTGTATAGAGAAAACATTAGTAAGCTCGTTTGCTTTTACTGTCCGAGCAGAAGTGATATGAAGGTTGTTATTGACGATTACCTTGGGCACATTAGCAAAGAAGAAGTGTCGGCGATTGTGACCGCATTAAAAAATAATAAATACGCTAGACTTGAAATCTCACTGCGTTACCCATACAGTCACGAAGTTGTTATTCCGCAATAAAATATGGGTATAAGTAATAGCGTGATGGTGAAACGCAAAAGTGAAGAAAACCCCACGATTGAGGAATTAGTTGAGGAAACCTCTGACACTTCGACTGTGGAAGACAACATTGACGTTAGGAGATCCGAACTTATTAGACTGTCTGGTGATGGTGTGGTGAGCCAATCTGAAGCGTACATTAAAAAAGCGTCCGCAAAGGTTATCGACAAGATATGGCACCAATATGAGTTGAAGAGAATGGAAATTGCAAACGCTTTTCTCACCGACTTGCTAATCAGCAAATTCGCTAACTTACTAGATGGGTTGAACGCTATCGAGAACCCTGACGAACTAAACGATGAGTTGCAAAAAGACCCGTTACTAAAGAAAGACGTCGAGAGCATTGTCGCGGTTGTGACACCGTACGTGCCTTTCTTAGGCTTGTTGTCAGGAGGGATCACAACGTCAAAATATGTGTACGATCACCATTTTAGAAGTGCAACAAACACTGAAAATAGTGAACAAACGGGTTAACTCGCTACGCTAGCAGGTGACCACTTGTGGTTTCATAACAATCACGCGAGCCCATTCACACAACGGTTTTTTATTCACGATATTTATAGACGTTCTTACTCTCCGTCACTCTTCTCTTTAAATAGCAAGTCTCTCACGACACAATGTTGACTATGTCGTTGTCCTCGAGTACATGACGTAGGTTACCATGCGGTGTGTTGCTAACAACAACATTCCTGTGCGCCTGGCAACTACAACTTTTTGAAAAAATATTTCAAAATAAATTTTTCAAAAACTTTTTCAAAAAGCTGTGGTTGCCGGGCGCACAGGAATGTTGTTGTTAGCAACATCGACAGGTGGCCTTGATTTGTATAGCAGGTAGACCACTAGACTCACAATCTAGTGGCCTTCTCACTGAAATTTATTTAACATCACCACTAGAATCATAATCTAGTGGGGTTTTTTTCGCGCGTGAATTGAAACAATGGTAGAGCGCGTCAGTTATAGTTTGTCAGACACAAATGCGAAAATGACGAGACGACACAAAACTTTTTCTAAATTTTGACGAAACGTGTCGTATTTCGTTAAATGAATGATTTGGTATAAATTTGGTGTTGTCTCGTGAGTCTCGCATGTGTTTGGCATCAATTTAGTAGAAAACGTGGGAGGGGTGTCTAGATTGACTAACGATTGCTGTAGTAGTATAGCAAGTGGGGCTGTGGGCTTTTATTCGACGTCAATCGTGAGTATAAATACCAAAACATCGCCAAATTTGTCGAGTTGTGACTTGGCCAAATTTGGTGATGTTTTGGTATTTATATTCACGGTTGAGGTCGATTGGGCTCGCAGCCCCACTTGCTATACTACTTATATATATATATATATATATATATATATATATATATATATATATATATATATATATATATATATATATATATATATATATAATATATATATATATATATATATATATATATATATATATATACTCATGCGCGGCATCGGAAAATTTGGCCCTGGTAAATAGTCTGTAACAGAAGCTGATTGGTAGACCTCTGCATTTGAATTAATATTTAAATTGCAACCGTCACATGATTGCGAATGCAAAAATTGAAACGGTTTTTTGGTGCGTTAAATTTGGCGTAATTTAAATTTAAATTGACGCCAGCGTGACAAACCGCTTTCCGGAAGAAGCCGCCATTCGCCCATGCGAAAGTTATATACATAAAAACCAGCCATTTCCTCACAAAATCATCAGATGCAGCAATGTTTGTTTTTAACAAACATTACTATTGTTTTTAACAAACATTACTATAGACATTATCAGCTGATTTCATGCCGAAACTGTAGTGTTGAAGGACAAGATAATCAAAGACAGGCACAAGTAAAAGGTAAATAAATTAGTATTCTCAAACAACGGCTAATAATAGTAGATTGTCACCGACTCACCGGTCTGTGTTGAGCAATTAATTTGCCTTTTCTGCATAGTTTTTTTTTGGTTAGGGTTAGTAATTTGGTTAGGATTAGGTTTAGGATTTGGGTGATATTTACCCGCATTTCGTTGAATTCTAAGAGACTATAGCGTGGTACGGCTACGGTACGAATAGCCATTACCTTCAGTTCAGTGCTTCACTTTATCGTTTAACTTTTTGACTTGACTAGCTAATTTTAATGTAATTTAAATAGTTCTACACTGTATTGTGTATTTACTCCAAGCTCCGAAATCTAATAGACACATTTTGAAATACTTAACAGAGGAGATTTGGATAAATTTGAAGGTGTGTAATGTTTTGAATGTTTAGAATATTCAAAACATATGTATAATATTTTGACAGTTGGAATTAAATCCATGCAGTTTAAAATATATACCAATTGTTCTTTATAATACTGCAGAATAGTAAGTGGTAGTACAAATTTTGGAATTGCATGTATAGTATGTTTATTATTTTATTAAAATTATAAATACTATGCTTGATAATTAGCCAAAATATTTATAAAATATGAAAATATGACTTGGGCCTGCTACAATTTTGTAGCAATAAACAAGCATTACTGTATACTTGGCAGTGTTAATATATACACTGCTGTAGTGAATAAGGGAGAGCTCAGGGGGAAACAGACGATACAGTACATGGATGATTTGTCAAGCAAGATCTCATATCCTCAGAAAAATTATTCTGTGTCCCGGACAGGGATAACTTTCTGATTTCCAGTGAGATGCTCTAACCATTGAGCTACCAAGACTCAGATGGAGAGTAAAGGTTACATTGATGTACTAGCTGATTCAATTGATATTATTATGTCTGCCTAAATGCGAGCGTATATATTAACACACCCAATCATTACTGATATATATAGTAACTGCTGCATAGGCAGTACATATATCATTAGAACCAGTGCATCATTGTAACCTCTCTCCATCTGAATCTCGATGGCTCAATGGTTAGAGGTCGTCACTGGCAATAAGAAGGTTATAATTTTTTGAACCAGGAATATTATGTTTCTGACGATATGATCTTGACGTCCATGTTTTGTATACTGGCATGTATTCCATATATAATCTGTGTTTACAGTACTCCATCCATTATGGAACATGTACTTAGCTGGCCTAGTGGGTGACAACTTATTCTGTCAATGTAAAATACAGCTTATTATTATTATGTTTACATTGGGTATGTTGACACTACTATGTGTGTTAGCTAGATCATTGTCGACAAGCAGACTAGGCATGGCATTCTGAATATAGGTTATAATATATATGTGCACGGTGATATAATTTAGACACTATAGTACACAATGCCATATATATATATGCTTTGTTACATGGCAAATATGGTATCTGCAATCTGCATTAGGCATTATTATTAGTAGTATTATTGTTAATGCATTATTATTATTAGTATTAATAATAATAACAATAATAATAATAATAATAATAATAATAATAATAATAATAATAATACAATAATAATACAATAATAATAATACAATAATAATAATACAATAATATTTATACAGGATAACACTGGTATCCATATATGGGGGTCTTGTTTTCTAACAAATTACAGTTGTTACAAATTTCAACACATATTCATAAATGTACAGTACAATGTTACAAAAACTAATTTTAACTCAAAAGTTGTATATCCTTCACATATTGTCAATTAAGGTAATAGATAATGGTGCTATAACATGTACTGTATGTATGAACAGATTAATTGAAACATGGAAAATAGCTCTTTACTGGTAAATATGATGTTAAAATGCCATGGAATTTCCTAACTAGCATTACACAATGTAACTTGCTTCTAATACAAGAGGT
This sequence comes from Chrysogorgia sp. JL179-B06, assembly GCA_035772405.1. Classification (NCBI taxonomy): domain Eukaryota; kingdom Metazoa; phylum Cnidaria; class Anthozoa; order Scleralcyonacea; family Chrysogorgiidae; genus Chrysogorgia; species Chrysogorgia sp. JL179-B06. Next base: position 3,005,893 of record JAYKKM010000032.1, on the reverse strand, counting down.
ATTAGACCCCGCACTATTCTGTTGCTGCACTCAAAAATTAAAAGGTTTGAGCTGCATGTATTTAGTTTGATGTCGTATGAAACAATTAAATTCAGACAATACAAAGCTCTGAGAGATATTGTCCACTGAAAATGTATTTAGTTTGGCAAATTAAGTGGCTATTATCTAATTCAAGTAATTTAGAACTAAAAGAAGTACTGTACTGTAAGTTTCAAACAGCAATTGGGCGAAGGGTTATTGCGTATACGTATTTCTAGTTTCATAAAAGAAATACCTAATGTTCTTTCCGTGTTTGGATAGCCTGATCCAAACACTTGGGATGTTGCTCGACTTTCGAAAAGCTAAAAAACACTCGGCTAGCGGCTCTTGTTTCTTTACGCTTTTCTCACGTCTCGCAACATCCCGCGTGTTTGGATCAGAACATCCAAACACTGAAACCATTTCGTATTTCTTTATTACATTGTTGTTGTTGTCGGTTACTCCATGCCGTATATTCAACGCGATAGAGCTGTTTCCTTGAACTTTGATGCCGAAACCGTCAAATTTTCCATTATCCATCATTAGTCTCCCCAGTTTCGATTGGTCCATCCCATATCGCTTCTACTGCAGCCAAAAACTTTTCACATTCGTTTTCGTCTGAATCATAAACAGGCTCGTTTTCTGCATGGCATTATTCTGCATCCGGATACAGTACGTGCGCCAGCCATTTTAGCCCTGCTTTTCCATATATTTCGAGAATAGAGATCGTGATACAGCCAGTTATCCATAAAGGTACTTCATCCACTCAATATCCATCTTGGTTTACACCCTCTCTCCAACGTGCCAGGTGCCACAGCTGTCGTGACAGGTGCCACACTTGAAGACGGCTTCAGTTGTTTCAAGCCCGATTTGGAGGGCTAGTTTCGTCTTGAAAATCAATACGAAGCGATCGTTCGCGTAGAGGGTTTTATAGGACGCTTATTTCCACTTGAACGGCCACATCGTCAGAGGGAGCGCGGATTGACATCCAGGGATAGGAAAATTGATAGTGGAGGCCAAGTTTGGATACGAGTTCGTCTTGGAGGATCCGGCAGGCAGTATATATTGAAGTATATATTGACAGCCAACGGGCTTCGATCCCCATTTGTCGGCAACCCGTTTTCACTTGAAAAAATCGATTATAACCTAATATTTTCGTCACCGTATTCGTGTACATGGCCTGTAGAATTCGAATCAAATTTCGGCATCCTAATGGCACTTCCATCGCTCGAAATAAAATTTTTGGGTATCGAATCGCGTGCTGCCCGAATATCTACAAAAAAATGTAGTTGCTCTCATGTATTGTGGATCGTCGTCAGTAGGGTATGGATCGTATCGTTCGTGCCACAGTTTTTCCAGAATCCACACTGCGACTGATCCAATAACTCATGTAGGGAGTCATTGTAAATCACCATCGGAATGATTCTCCACATGTTCGCCGTCACCGTCAGTCCCTTGTAATTCTTCACATGACCAGCATCGCCGACCTTCTATCCAAACTTTCGGCATTGAAAAACAAGACCAGATTGTTGCTATTACCAGCAGGATCTTTTGCATTAGTGTCGACTTTCTACCATACTTCGGATACTCAAGTCGCACCTCATATACCCCACTTTCATGCTCGACTTCCTCCTCACCTGGCGGCCGTTGCTCGGCATTGTGCGCTTGGTTTTGGTGATTTTTGTGGCAGCATCCATAGCGATTTTCACGTTCGGGTGGAGAGGTAGTTCGTCGCCACCTCGCTATATAGTACTAATAGAGATTGATCGATTTCTTGATCATCGCACTAAAATCGTTGATCTGCTTCTATTCTCAAGCAACCTGACGTGCAACTGATTGATTACAAGAGTTTTCTTTGCATAAAACCGATTCAAAAGCAGTTTTCGTATTCATCTTTTGCGCTTCTCGAAGATCAACCCCCTCAATCTTGCTCAGCCCTCTTTTCATCTCCTGAAGTTAATCGTCTTTCCATGGTCGTTTCTCTTATTCTCCTTGCAATGTCGGTCGTCACATCCTGCCCCAGGATCTCATCCAACTTCTCACAATATGTCCTTTCCGTCGCCGCATTCGTTAGAGCACAGACGTTGACTTGTTGATACGGTCGCTTTCTTCTTGGCGTTTTGATACTTTAGCAATTTGACATTTGACATTTCAAGCGGAGCCCTTCATTAGAGTAAAACATTTTACTCTGATAAAGGGCTCCACTCGAAATGTCAGTTTATTGTTACTCAATTTCTTGCCGCTTCACCACCTTTTCATTTTGCTATATCTATTAAGACATGCACTGGCTACGCAGCACTCTACGTTTTTATACACATGTGCACTGGTCTATTTGTTTTTAGTGTCGTAGACCAATATGCATTAATATGTGGTGTTCATGTACAACCAGTACCCTGGATGTTCAATAGTATCCATGGTCCTGGTACAATACTGTAGTTTTGTTGTAACTACAATTATTGTTCTTGATAATTTTGTTGAATTTAATACAGATGATGACATTATTAATAATATCAATATCCTTGCCACTATTGTTCGCTCCTTTATTTAATAGTGAAAAATTGAAAAATAATGATCACTTTTAAGAATGTGTGTAAAATGATTTATTTATTCACAACATTACATCAGTGGCGGATCCAGGGTTGTCCAAAAGGGGGCGCATATGAACAATCAGGAAGTTGCGGTGTATGTTCGCTGCATAGCCGCGAACCCCCTAGGGGGGTCTGGGGGCATGCCCCCCAGGAACATTTTTAATTTTGCAGAGGCCAGACGTGCTTTTCCGGCGATTTCTGATAACAATTTTTGAGAAATTAGGGCACCACGCCGTTGCTAAAAATGCACGATTACAAGGGGCGTCAAGATTATGAAACACTTTAATATAAACTCAGAAGTAGTACCGGAACCGATATATACACTTTAGCATTTAAGCATCTTCATACATATCACTTCGACTTCTTCGTCTTGACATGGTAAAAAACAGAAAACACTTGTTTTCTCTCCCTGGATCCGCCACTGTTACATGGCATATGTACAGTTTTGAGTAGAATTAAAATAATACTATTCTCATGCATCTTTATTCTTGCAATATAATATGTTGTTGGTTTGTAGTGAATGTATGCCATTGCACGAGCTATTATATAAATTTAGTGTAAATCACTATGGTATAGCAATTTACACTAATGGATGTATGTTATCATTTAATATAAGAATTAAAGACCATTATCAACATCATTTGACTTATGGTTTTCAGTATCGAGAAGGTACTGTATTTGACTTCTAGTTTTCACCATGAGAATTTTTACTCGAATTTTTTCTTTTTTTTCTTTTCCCCCACCCCCCATCACTTTTCTAATGGTCCGCCCCTAATTATAGTTAGCGTTAACAATATTCTCTCTCTCTCTCTCTCTCTCTCTATATATATATATATATATATATATATATATATATATATATATATATATATATATATATATATATATATATAGCCATTTACATCATCATTATATATATATATATATATATATATATATATATATATATATATATATATATATATATATATCAATTAACTTTATTTCCGTTTTAAGTTATTCATAGTTATGTATAACTGCATCACGACGCGCGTAATTAAAAGTCTTATGCAACTGCAGCCTCTGTACTATTTAAAAATAAACAGTAGTACATTATCGGATGTAAAACACGAAACGATAGCCGTGTGTTTTTGACCAGATAAAGCACGTACTGCGTGTTTTTTAATAATAGCTTCAAAAACGAATAATTGCACTCGCTCACTGGCGTAGTAAGTTTTGAAAATCAACAATGTCTGAGTGATAAAATCCAGTGAAAAATTTGACGAAAACAATCAGCGTGCATGTTTATCACATATATTAAGACACTCATTAAACATGGTTTCTTCTATTTTTTCTTCGTGTAATATTAATGATTTTTTTAAAAGGTGTTTTAACACGCAAGAAAAATTCTGGTTTTGGAATTGCTTGCAAATAAGAAATTGAAAATATTACCTCCTCCTGCTTTTAGAATAACGTTGTCAGTTGCCTTCCAATTAACACCACCTCGTGTTACTTCACATGTGTATAAACCATCATTATCGTCCGTAAACCTTTTAATTGTCAGACGTTTTTTTGTAATATGAAAGGGAGGTCTCCATATGTATTTGGCTATACTTTTCGATTTACGATAGCCAGGCGTGTACCAAACCATACCATAATGTCCAGTTACTTCGCAATCTATGGTGAAACTGCTGCCATAGGTGACATTAATACTCTCTGAAGATTTGCCTAAAATTTCTGGAGTTTGGTAGGCCTTGCCATCTAGAAAGATATAAAGTCGAGTTCAAGAAACCTTTTGAAAAAACTAGATGAAGCGTTGTCAGGCTCACATAATACGTATATGATCTTAATGACGTTCTCAAATATAGGATACGAGCTTATTGATAATATCTCATTCCGATCCAGAAATATTCAGGTTTCTAAACATTCTAATCATATGCATTATGAGGTAATTTACTCACATAGACAAAATAAAATTATCGAAATGAGGAAATCTCAGCAAATAACCGATACATTTTATAATGTATTTTAAAAAATTTTTAAACTTTGCACATGAAAGTACACAACATCGCTTGGCCTAAATCGTCTTCCGTTTGTGAAACAATGAAGCAATTCCTTCAAACACTTACTGCAGTGCATAAATACGAAGATTTGAAATACGTCAATATCGTATTTATTAGGTCTCAATAATTTTTTTCTTTAAAAGAGAGACATTTGTAATTAGTAGTAGTAATGTAAAGCGCTAGAAACCATCTAAAAGCAGGCACTTGGTTAGCCATTTTGAATATGACTTAATACTGTTGTATTTCGTAATTATCGTGGAGCATGTATTGCCCAGTTGTGGTTGTAATAGAGTATACAAAAATAACGCTGAGAAGAAGCTTATAATTTGCTTGTATTTCCGCCAACACTGCCCGCAGCACATGACGTCACTGGTTATTTTGCAAAAGAACCCTAATTATTTGTAATACGCATTAGGAGCATTTTGACAACCTCGAACTACACTATTCCGGCTATTTAGGTCACATACTTTAACATAAAAAGTAGTCAAATATATGTATATGAAAATTTGACTGCCCCAACCAGGAAACGAGCCCGAGGTCTCCGAATCAACGCATCGGTGCTCAGTCAAATTTTCATATACATATATTTGACCATTAATAAAATCCTCTCTTCATCTAAAGAAAATATAAAAAGATTAAAAAGTACTTATTTTTTATTGCTTTGGAAAAAGAACTTTTCTTGGTAAAAAAACTTTTAGATTCGCAGGATAACGATCTTTCAACTAATATTAAGAATGTGTATACAATACTCATACAATCTCGATTGTAATTGGCTAAAAAACCTACAGATAATTCTTGATGTCTTGCCACCTACAAAATATCAAAAATTGTCTGTAGGTGACGTAATTGTCATTGCGTGGCTTACTTCCTAAACTCCCTAAAGGCTATACATTTATAATTGTATAATTTATAATTGATATCATGCTCAGTCTCATCCAATATTTGTTTATTATCAGTAATATTTGGCATTTCACTCGATTAATCTACACGTTCTAAGGATTTATGGTGAAGGAAAATTTCGAGTGTTAGAATATATACACTGGGACCAGTTGCGAAGGAATTGAACCCGCGACTCTTCGATGCTAGGGCAATATTCTAACACTCGGAATTTTCCTTCACCCTAAATCCTTAGAACGTGTAGTTTAATCGAGTTAAATTCCAAATATTACTTGTAATATACCCAGAATCTTATCCCGGCATTACCACCACTATATATACAGAACTCGTGACTAGGCTCTCGGCAACGGCCTCCGTAGCCCTGCACTAGCATCGCAGGGTCGCGTGTTCAATTCCAGCTGGAAGGCCTTGAAGTTGCACTTTTCGCAACTGGTCCCTGTTTGGTCTTAAATGTAGATATTGTAACACTCGAAATTTTCCTTAATCATAAATCCTTAAATTGTTTATTATTGATTGCCAGCTTAAAACTAGGATAAAACATTATTTAAAATCTAAGTAAATTTCAAACTATGTAATATAATTCACTAAGTTCTTTTATTTATATAATTTTAGATAATGTAACATATTTCTGCAAAATAGTTTAATTTATAGTTATATAAAATTATTTAAATTCTATTGAAAGCAGGGTCCCTCTGGAATCTGGATACCAGCATTGTAGCTGAATGGGTTACCCTGACTAAATTATAAAGTTTATTTATCTATCTATAACAATGTCCTTTAAACCTTAGTCTAGGAATTTGCTGTTCAATTCTATGGCATCATGGTGGAATGGGTTAATAGTTATTTTCAGTAGTTAGTTTCAATAGTTTTCAGAGATAAGTAAGAAGATTAGAAATATATAAACCATCTTTGCAAATTAGAGCATTACCAAAATGGTGGGCACTATATCCATCAATCCACGCATGGTTGACTGGTGACTTGGAAGCTACAATCATTGACAAAATTGTTGGAACGATTGTTACGTTATTATACAATACTCATACAATCTCGATTATGATTGGATAAAAAGCCTACAGATAATTATTGATGTCTTGGTGACGTAATTGTTAATTATCCGAGTTTATAATTTTTACAAGCTTTTCTTAGCTGGCAGTAATGCAAAAGGCTTCTACATTTATAATTGTATAATAAAACAATTATTGAATTCGGTTTTCGCATGATATCTTGTGTTATCAAGCTTCGGTTTGTTTCATCCGCCTCAGCTTTCGGCTTCGGCATATAACACAAACCCCGGCGTTGATAACACAAGATATAATGCTCAACCTCATACAATAATTGTATAATGTTAGGTGCTACTTCAAATAACGAACCATACTGGGCAAGTAGACCTACTTGACCACGGCTGGGATTCGAACCAGGCGAAATTTGGTTCATTAGTAAGCCGCTCTACCGACAGAACTACATGTACAAGGTCAAGCTGGGAGCAGATCACCGTCATTGTGTATAACAAGATGACTGCGTATAGCCAATGACTGCGTTGCAAGATAACTGCTTAGTATTCTGGCGGAGCCTTCTGCAATTGCTCCTGAGAACATCGCTCTATTACTATCAAGTTACCGTAAATTACCTGATCTGATGGAAAGGTATCCAAATGGGTTTTTCTTTCTGTTGCACGCATCACAGTAGTGTCTTCCTTCCCAACTGGATGTTAAGTTATATTAAATATCTGATTTGATTCCGTTACTTTGTGTTGATCTGGAACTATTTTCTTTTCTTGACCGTGACCATATTGTTGCCAATACAGCGACACGTTGGTTAGATTATCTGGCCATGGTAATTGACAGTTAATAACATACCACTCACCAGGATATCGAGATTTTCTAAAATTTTGATCTTCCCTAATTATCCAGTCATTTTTGTCTAAATTATAAAAGAAATATTTTTGGAAATTAATAGTTCGAAACAGTTACTTTTGATATAATTAAACAAAATAAAAACACGCATGTACATAACATATTGACACATAGCATCAACCACTGTAGCATAGTTTATGGCGGAGCTATTTTTCTTCGTCCATTGTTGACCAAAGTAGAAGAACATTATGTATGATTTCGACATAGAAAAGCTTATAACTCGCATAGAACTAAAGCAGTATAGAGAATTGGAAATGGGTTCTGCAGCCGGTGGAGCCTTATCACGTCACTATTTTAAGCCATATATATTTATCTGTATATGTTGTAAATTATGTATATAGTTATTGGGGTGTTTAGGTGTTATGGGGTGTTAGGGAGTAAAGTGTGTTATTCGGGGATTGTAATGAAGAGTTTGGGTGCAACTATATGTGTTTTGGGTGGTGAAATGGGAATGTTTCAAGGTGTAAGGAATGTGGTGTTTGAGAAGTGACAGGGGGTGTACGAGGTTCATCCTTGTTCTTTATTAATTTATTGATTTACTCATAACTACCCATCTTTTATTCTTTTATCATTACATATTACTCATTACTTATCTTTACTCATCTTCGATGATGGTGTACTTCCAAAATAGTGTGTAGAAGCTCTTTCATGAATCTCTGACGAAGGGCCTTACAGTAGCTCTGTAATGCACCACATACAATATATATATATATATATATTGTATATATATATATATATATTGTATGTGGTGCATAAGTAAATAAGTAAATAAACAAGGTTTGAATTCTTTTTATATAGTATTGTTTGCAGAATTTTATTCCTAAATATTGTTGTGCTTCTCCCAAGAAAATTGTTACTTATTTAAGAAAAAAAATCTTAAAATAAGATATTATTTCTTTAAACAAGAAACAGCCCAGAAATAAATTCTTGTTTTGAGAGTTTTTTCTCATTTCAAGAATTATTTTTTCTTGTTTTGAGAAATAAATTCTTGTTTTGAGAATATTTTTTCTTATTTTAAGAAAATTTTCCTATGAAACATTTTCTTAAGAAAAGATTTATTTTTCTTAAAACAAGAAAACCTCGAGAAATAAATTCTTGTTTTAAGAATTCGATTTTCTTATTTTAAGAAAATTTTCTTAAGAAATAATTTCTTAAGAAAATATTTCTTGTTATTCTCCCAAGAAAATTGTTCTTGTTTTAAGAAAAAATTTCTTAAAACAAGTTGTTTTTTTCTTAAAATAAGAAAATGACTTTTTGCTGTGTAGAAGCTCTTTCATGAATCTCTGACGAAGGGCCTTACAGTAGCTCGAAACTTTAGACCTCCTACACCCAATTTCGCGTCAGTACCCCAACCATTAAGAGTATTTGACACTGTATTGTATTCGACACTGTATTTCGACAGTGGCTTCGTAGCACAACACGTTTGTACTCATCTTTGCGCATATTTGCTTATCTTTTCTCATCTTTGCTCATCTTTTCTCTTCTTTTCTCATCTTTGCTTATATTTTCTCATCTTTGCTCATATATATTTGTACATCGTAGTTCGTGCTTGCTGAACTTTGCTCGTATTTGCTCATCTTTCTTTTCTCATATTTGCTCATTATGGCTCGCTCATATTTGCTCAACATTGCTCATCTTTCTCTGCTCATCTTTACTCATCTTTGGTCATCTTTATTTGCTCAACTTTGTTCACTTTTGCTAATCTTTGCTCAAATTTGCTCATCTTGTGTTAATATATAAATTATACACTCCTGTAGTAAATGTGGGAGAGCTTGGCGTAAAAAAACGTTACATGGATGGTCGTCAAGTTCATATCATCAGAAACGTTTTTCCAGAAAAATGTTCCCAGAAAAATGTTTTCCTGTCTGGGACTCAAAAACATTTTTCTAAGGATATGAGCTTGACGATCGTCCATGTATCGTTTGCCCATCTTAGCTCATCTTTAGTCATCTTTGCTCATCTTTATTTGCTCATTATTGCTCATGATTGCTCATCTATGCTCATCTTTATTCATCTTTGCTCATATTTACTTATATTTACTCATATTTATTCATATCGGTCCCTGGAGACTGAAAATTACTGTCGCTATAATCCAATTAGCAGTGCTAATTTCAGGTTGGCTTTCACCAAGAGCCTTAAATAAAATCTACGGGTCGCCTCCGGCTATGGCCGTTACACTCATTTTTACTCATCTTTGGTAATAACATGCCTATAAAACTCGAACATCCCTGCGGTCATATATGAAGGGCATGAACTTCAGCCCCTGAACCAAGAAAAACAGCCTGGTCTACTGAGCTCTCCATCCCTACATCTAATCAATTTTGAAAGGCCCAGAAGTGCTTTTACAGCAATTTCTAACATGATTTTTTGCGAAATTAGGCCACCAGACGATGGCTAGAAATTTTATTTTTAGCTTTTACATTGTGCTAATAATTAGTTATATTTTATCCAACCTTTCATTATTTATTCTGACAGTAAAACACAAAACACAATTGTTTGCTTATTTTAAAAGAGGCGTAGGTTTATTAAAAAGAAAGCTGAACACGGAAACATATTTAAATTTCGAGACTAATGTAAACAGTTTGACTTTTTCCGTAGCACAAGCACTTAGTTTTGTGATCAATTTGTGAAGAACAAGCATTCAGTAAACAAATTAATCATGTACTGCAAAATATTTAGTTGAATTTTTGGTTTTAGTTCAAGAAGCAAAGGGGGGGAACCGCGGCTACGTCCCTGCTCGCTACGTCCCTGCTCGCTACGTCCCTGCTCGCTGCGAGCCGCAGCTACGTTCCTGCTCGCTCCACTGAACGTATCCGTCTTCTTCTTCTTTTCCTTGGGAGATATAACATCGCAGTTAATCACAGAGGTAACTCCCCATCATTCTCAACAATGATCTTCTGTGTTTATCTATCTATCCTCCTCAGCATTGTGATGGCCGGGCCGTTGCTGCGTCCACATAAGATAACTTAAAATGACAGAAAACTGCAGATTTGAAGAGACAGAAAACTGCAGATTTGAAGCAATAATACGTCGATAAAATCTAACAAGGATCTTGACCAGATCCTTGCAAACATAACATCCTTTGCAAATACATTTTAACAGCGCCATTCATAACCAGTTTCTCGTTCAGCTTTGTGAGACTCTAATCCACCAAGGAACTTGTCTCGTGTTCCCTCCTTGATACTTGTTATTACAGATGACTCATCCAATTCTACTGCAGATTCATATATTATTATTATTATTATTATTATTATTATTTCAACAATACTAATAATAATATTTCAATATACCAAGTGGTTCCCGGCCAAAACGTACTACAGTTAATCACCATGTGTTCACTGTAATTTACTGATATATACAAAAGTTCACGATAATAGTCCACTCATTTTTTTTCGCACTGTTGATTCTCCTTCAAACAGTATCACACGTTGCATCTCTGCCATCGTCCACTCTAGTCTTTCTTTGATTATGAATTTGGACAATGAACCCTTTAGGCTGTGCACCTTCCCAAAACATCCAATGACCAGTGGAACAAACTCAATGTGCCATCCTTCGTTTTGAATCCGCAACTCATACATAAAGGGTCTGTAGTTATTCTTTTTCCCCTCTTCTTTTAATTCCACATTCTGCTCTTGAGGACTTGCCATGTCACAGATTACCATTATCTTTTCATCCAAGTACTCTAAGGCCGACGATGATGAGTCGATTTCACAGTGGTAAATTCATAATCCCATCTTAATCGTCTGGTTTCTGACTCAACCACTCTCCCTCGACACCATTTTTCCTGGTACCACAGGTCGTTGGATTGGCGCACCCTTTCTTACTTCAGCCATTCGAATGCTGCTACCTGTAGTGCTCGGTTATGCCTAGTTGTTGTCTCTGTTGCAACTATTTTGGAGCATCCAGATAACCAGTGTGCTGTAAGGATTCTTCGAACTGGTTACACAATCTACATTGTGTGGTCTCCACCATTCTTCCAGTCATCTGAATCCTCAATCAGGTTTCCACCATCTGCTCACACATCGATGATGCTTGCTACTTTGGTGGGCATGTTATTTCTCTTCAATCAATGGTATGCCTGCTCATCCTGATTGAACCACACCATACTTTGAAATCCCTTAGATCTATATTCCTCCATCCACTTCTTCTCTCTCTCATCTTTATATCTGGATTTCACTGACCTCCAAACACTTTTCCAGCTTCCTTCTAATATTGAATCTTCTAATGAGATCGTATTTTCATCAAAGTTTATCCTTAATCCGAAATTATACATTCCCTTCTGTGCTCTTTAAACAGTGATGAGTTTTCTTTATTCAATTCTCTTTCTTTTACAACCTTCATAAAATTACTTATAGATCTATGGACATATATGGCAACTCGAACTTTCGTCTGCACATATATGTCTCTAAAACTCCTTAAACTACGCCCACCACTGCTTCTTGAGAGGTACAACCTTTCATCTGAGGCCTGGATTCCGTGCATTTTCTCTCTCAAAATTCGTTTGACTTTCATATCTAGCTCCACCAATTTCTCCTGTGAATAATGGCAGATGTTCATGCTATAACTTACTACAGGAAAGCTCTGGTGTTAATGGCTTTCGTCATATTCTTGTCGTTTAACTCATGTGATGTTTTACTCTTTGGATCATTTCTTCACATAGTCTTGCCTTCACCTTTGCTTCCAATACCCCTTCTCCTTGCTCGAAACCCAAGAATTTATACGCATCTTCTGGCCTCATCCCCTTGATCCTTTCATCACCGAGATCCAGTCCCTCTGCTTCAATTAGCTTTCCTCTTTTGTACTGTCCTTCCGCACATTTCTTCGCTCCATATCTTGCTCTGATATCTGCGTTAACTCGCACCAATGTTTCATTTACAATTTCTTGGGTCATATGATCTGGTTGGTATGTCTTCAAATCGTCTATAACCAAATTATGTGTCAACTTGGTCTCCCTAATTCCAGGACGCCCCATCATATATCCTTTTGACTCTTCCAATAAAATAACCCCCCAATCGGTATTTCGCTCAGGCAAAAACCTATTGGGTACCATGCATCGCCTGGAGAAATCCTTTCTTGAAAGAAATCTTTCGACTTTGTATGATGTTGTTTCCTGCTCTTACTTCCAATTTTGTTCTCCATGTGGCTCGGAGTCGTCTGATGAAATTTAACACCTTGGACTCAAAACCTAGCCATTCAAAGACCATGTCCATCCATTCATGTTCAACATTGTCATAAGTCTTCTTATAATCGTAATAAACCACCACAAGGTTCCTCTTGTGTTCCTTCACTTCCTCCAATACACATTTATCCACTACGAGGTGATCTATTGTTCCCGAAACTCCACCTACGATTATCCCATAAACCATTCTCTCTAAAGGTGTTCTGCTTAAACCGATCCAATCTGGGATTTCCTCAGAATCTTGCACTAGCTCCCACAACACCCTTTGGAGATGGCCCCATGACCATTCCAGTTTCTTCCACCAGAAGTTCTGTATACCGTCAACGCCTGGGCTACTCCTATTCTTCTTCTTATTAATCTGCTTCCCAATGACCTTACTGGTTACCGCCCATTCCTTATGGCTCTTTATTTTACCTTTCAAAACTTCTTTCACATGGCCCATCCACGGTTGCTCACGAACTCCTTTATTACCTTCCCATATTCCAGCCCAGAACCTTGTGAACTCTTCGATGGTTGGTATCTGCTCTTTCTTTTCCTGGTCTCCCTCCAACCTTCTGTAGAAGGTTCCTTCATTTTCTTGAAATGTTCTGTTGCTCTTTATTCATTTAGATTTCCTTATCCAACTCTCCATTCTTATCTTCTCCACTTTTATAAAGTCTAAATACCTTGATTTCAACGATATACGACAGTCTTTGCTTGGTGTTCCTTTTAGCTGGTTTTTGCTTTTGATGTTTCCCATAATCCGCTTCTCCTTAAGTGACATTGGCTTTTTAGTTTTCCTTCTTAATATTTCATTCATTATATCTGAGATGTTATCGCTTTGAGATCTCTAATCTTCTTTTCCCATTTCACTTGTTTATGACTTTTCCTATTCTTACTGGGGTGATCATCTCTCTTTGAGTGTTTCCCCCACATTTTTCCTGCCATTGCTCCGATCACATAAACCGTGTCCACCAACTCACGCAATTTTTATTTATTTTGCTTCAAACATGTCATTTAACACTTTAATTTCCTTTGCTGTCAGTTTTATCTTATGCAAAGACTTTCTACCAACCACTGGCTCAAGCTCTACCCATTCAGCATCAAAACTAGCCATTAACGTATTAAACAACTCACGACTACTTCCATCCATGATTGGTCCTATCTGAGCGGTATCGGCATTGTCATGTGCTTGTAACATTCCTACCATGCTCCCATTTTCAGGGGCCATTCCTTCCGCGATTTCCGCCATATTTCCCTCTTCCAGGGCCATTACTTCCACTCCAGCATCTCTATCTTTAACTTTCAAGAGATTCACAATTATGGCATCCTTTTCAAACCTGGCTGCATTATCCCGCAGTAGTTGTTCCGTCATCCACCCAAACTCCGGGTGTCTTTATTGTTGGTCTCTTCTATTATTATTATTATTATGATTATTATTATTATTATTTGTTATATAGTATCATATTAGTTGAGCCCGCAGTGTTCACGCGGTCATTCGCTCAATAGTAAGAGAATTGTAATGTTAACCACCATCTTGTAAGCCTTGTTTCTAATATTAAAGCTGTACGAAAACATAACATATTCTGGCGACGAGGATAAAACATGACCAGTTTGGGGAAGATTGAGGAGTTTAACTCAAGTCAAACTAACATCGCTCGTTATCTCGAGAGACTTGAACAGTATTTCGAAGCAAACGACGTCCCGGTAGATTCAGAAGACTCGAAGAAACGCAGGGCAATTCTTATTTCTGTGATCGGAGCGAGGACATACCTGCTTCGCCTTCATCCAAGAGTTATCAGGAACTTTCGACTGTTTTGAAGAGTCACTACGCACCCAAGACGTTAGTGATTGCAGAAAGGTACCGATTTCATAATTGTCAACAGAAGGACGGTAAATCAGTCTCACCGTTTGTCGCTAACCTGAAACGACTCGCATCCACGTGCAATTTCGGTGCGTACCTCAGCTAAGCTTTACGAGACCGATTTGTTTGCGGTCTCAGAAGCGCTAATATGAAGAAGAAACTCCTGACCGATGATTACACCTTTGCCAACGCACTAAAAATTGCACTGGGCATTGAAGCGGCCGACAAAGATATAGCGGATATTTCCCAAGCCGGAACACATGGTGTCAACAAAGTGGGTGGAAAGTCTTCACACCCTCAAGAGCAGTTTCGCCAACAGCATAAGCCTCTTAATCCAGCCACCAAGAAGCAAGACAAGCAACTTGCAAATCGCAACAACACAGCAACATGTGCCAGCTGCGGTAAGCATGCAAGGCCACGCAAGAGAAAATTGTAAGTACAGAAACTTTACTTGTTATTCCTGTGGGAAAGCTGGGCATATCGCTGATGCATGCAGGAGTAAGGCGCACCCGATAAGGAAAACATAGCTGACCCATTCACCACATCTATGTATAAACTGTCCACTGCAGACAAACATGGCATAGAAATACCAGTAGAGCTCGACGGTAAGGCTGTTGTTATGGAACTCGACACAGGAGCTGGAATTTCAATTATTTCAGAAGAAACATTTGACAAAAATTTCAAGAATAGTCCTCTAAAGCCATGTAATACCCAACTGCATACCTACACAGGTGACCCAATTAAAGTGTGTGGCAATTTAACACTATTTTAAAATACAAGGGTCAGTGCACAATTTTACCACTTGTGGTCGTAAAAGGATCGGCACCATCCCTTTTTGGAAGAGATTGGCTAGCAAAAGTAAAATTGGATTGGAGAGAATTCTTCAACGTTAGTGTCTCTGAATCTCCTTCACACCTCTCCAAGGAAACAACACAGCACCTGCACACCACAATCCAGTCACACCCTGACATTTTTAAACCGGGCCTAGGAACTATCAGGGGAATCAAGGCCAAGCTTGAAATGAAGGAAGGGACACAGCCAAAATGTTGTAGGCCCGCAAAGTACCTTATGCTTTACAACCAGCGGTGGAAGGCGAATATAACCGTCTTGATGCAGAAGGTATCATAGACTCATAGAGAAAGTGGAATTTAGTAATTGGGCAACCCCAATGGTACACATACCCAAGGCCGACCCGACAACACGATCGTGTGGTGACTACGCTGTGACAGTAAACTCACAACTCAACGTACGTACGCCATTATGCCACTTCCAGAGGATGTTTTCCGGAAACTAATGGGAGGAAAGCTATTCACCAAACGTGATTTGAAGAATACATACCAACAATTACTTATTGATGAAATTAGTCAACAGTATGTCACCATAAACATATATCGGGGTCTCTATCGCTATAAGAGATTACCATTTGGAATTGCATCCTCGCCAGCAATTTTCCAACGCACCATGGACATTATCCTCCAAGGTATGGATAATGTTGCTTGTATTCAAGACGACATCTTAGTAACAGGTAGTAAAGATGATGCCGACCACCTTCACAACATTGAAGTGGTACTCAAGCGTCTTGAAGAGTATGGTGTGCGACTCAAGCTCGACAAGTGTCAATGTATGCAGAAATCAGTTGTATATACATGGGATGTATAATTTCTGCGGAAGGCATACACCCCACTGAGGAGAAAACCGAAGCTATCAAGAAGGCACCAAGGCCTGTGAATACAACACAGTTAAGATCATTTCTTGGAATGGTAAATTATCATTGTAAATTCATTCAGAATCTCAGTACAATCCTGCACCCCTTAAACCGTCTCCTCCAGAAGGGTCAAGAGTTCAAGAGTTCAAGTGGTCTCCTGAATGTGAAAGGGCATTTCAGATGGCAAAGGACTCTCTCTTTCTCTCTTCAGCAAAAGTTCTAGTGCATTACAACCCAGAATTACCACTGATATTCGAATGTGATGCAAGCCCATATGGTATTGGCGCAGTTATATCACATCGATTTCTAGATGGTGAATAGAGACCAATAGCTTATGCCTCTAGGTCTCTAAACGTGGCAGAAAGAAAATATAGTCAGATTGAAAAAGAAGGGCTGGGCATAATTTGTCTGTCCAAGTTCTACATGGGGGTACTTGTATGGGCGTAAGTTCATACTGTTCACTGATCACAAGCCTTTGTTGAAAATATTTTCACCCGATTCAGCAACGCCAGTGTTAGAAGCAGCCCGTCTTCAACGGTGGTCACTCCTTCTTGCTTCATACCAGTATAATATCCGATACAAGTCTTCAACAGATATTGCTAATGCTGATGCCTTGTCTAGACTCCCTTTAGAGGATCAGAAAGACACAAGTGTAGAAGAAGTTATATTCAACGTTGCAGATAATCAGCTGAATCGCCATCCAGTCTCAGCCAAACAGATAGCCAGAGAAACAGTCCGAGACAAAATCCTGTCAATGGCACTTTCATTCACCCAGCAGGGATGGAACCAATCATGTGACGACCCAGAATTGAAGCCATATTTTAATCGTAAACATGAGCTGTCAGTGGAGCAAGGATGTCTTCTGTGGGGCCTTAGAGCCATCATACCTCCAGTGTTTCAACAACAAGTTCTCAATGAGTTACATGGATCGCACCCAGGTGTAGCAAGAATGAAGGCAATGGCGCGCAGTTACGTTTGGTGGCCGAAGGTAGACAGTGCCATTGAGGAAACCGTTCGCAGTTGCCAACAGTGTATCAAGACGAAGACAGCTCCTCCAGTGGCACCCCTACATCCGTGGGTCTGGCCCTCCAATCCCTGGCAGCGTATCCATATCGATTTTTCTACCTACGAGGGAAATCACTACCTGATCATGGTGGATGCTCACTCGAAATGGCCTGAAGTAGTTGGTCCGATGAAAACCACAAATGCAGAGGCCACAACAAATACCATGCGTTGTATCTTTGCAAGATATAGTTTGCCAGAACAAGTCGTAAGTGATAATGGTCCCCCATTCCAGTCAGCCGAGTACAGAGATTTCCTAATGCAAAATGGCATACAACGAGTTTTAGTGTCACCCTACCACCCATCGTCAAATGGTCAAGCGGAACGATTTGTGAAGACCTTCAAAAACTTTATGAAGGCACGACAGCGGGTACAGAACTTTTCATTAAGTTGTCGCAGTACTCCACACAGTACTACACGTTGTTCACCCGCAAAGCTTTTCTTACAGCGTGAAGTAAGAACCAGATTGTCCTTGGTAAAACCTGATACGGCTCGTGTATAGTAGCGGCAAACCAGTCTAAGATGAAGACCTACCATGATCAACATGCCAAACATAGAGAGTTTGCAGCTGGTCAACCCGTATTGGCAAAAGATCACAGATCTGATCAGGAATGGCAGCCAGCAACCATCGTAGAAAGGAAGGCACCTCATTCATATACTGTAACCTTGCCTGATGGAAGGACCTGGAACTGCCATGCAGATCATATACTGCAAGATAAAGCCAACCGTGATCAACAAACAGACTTAACACCGGCCAACCAACTGGAATGTCATGAACCGCTACCACAGTTACATCACACCCCCTACATCACCCACACCTCCAATACCCACAACTCCACCGATAACAAGTACTGGAAATGAATCAGACACAATCATATACAGGACAGTACAAGCCCAATGAAACCATCAATGGTTATAGAGCAGGAGCCAATGGTTAGAAGATCCAGAAGAACAGTGAAATCTCCACATAAATGCAATACATTTTCTTTCATTTCCTTACACATAACTTGATCTGTTTCAAGGATACCAAGATATTTGTAGCTTGCCCCTTCTTGGAGTGTTTTGATCTCTTTGCCATCTGGCATACTTATTCCGTGAGAACTCGTAACTTTGCCTCTTTTCACGACAAGCTTGGCACATTTATCTACACCAAAATCCATTCCAATATCGGTACTAAACACTCTGACAGTATTAACCAGTGACTCTAATCCCCTTTCCGACTTTGCAAATAACTTAAGGTCATCCATGAAGAGCAGGTGGTTGATTTTTTCTCCGTTCAAATCGTATCCAAGCTTAGATTTTCTAAGAATCAGACTCAACGGTATCAGTGAGGTGACAAACAGTAAGGGTGATAATGCATCTCCTTGAAAGATGTCTCTGTTGATCTTAACTTCTCCTATCGTTGTGCAGCCCGATGAGAGCTCGGTTCTCCAGCTCCTCATGCTGACAACCAGCAGCTTCTTAAAGTTCTCAGAAATTCCAAACAGGTCAAGGCATTCTTCAATCCATGTATGCGGTAGCAAATCATATGCTTTTTGGTAATCTATCCAAGCCATGGTTAGGTTCTTATGGTTGGCGCGAGCGTTCCTCAGTATCATCTTATCAATGAACAGAAGGTCATGTGTCCCTCTAGATTGCTTCCTAGCACCCTTTTGTTCTTCTGGTAACAACTCATGTTCAAGCAGAAACCCATACATTTCTTCAGATATTATTCCTGTCAGCAGTTTCCACATAAGTGGTAGGCACGTTATTGGTCTATAATTGCTTGAGCCATTGCCCTTGTTACGGTCTTTCATTATGAGAACAGTCCTGCCTTTGGTCATCCATCCAGGTACTCCTCCATCTCCCATGCACATGTTTAACTGCTTGGTACAGCCTTTTATGGCTACATCAGAGATTCTTTATCCAAAACCCTTGAACTACTGTAAGTCGGGTCCGGGAGCTTTCCAGTTAGGCATCTTTTTGATGATTGTTCTTAATTTATCAAGACTTATCAAGAGATCTTCCTATCTATTCACTTGTACTTCTTGTCTGATATTTTCTAGCCACTTCGCATCTTTTTTGTGTTCACTAGCATTGCTCCAGATATTGCCCCAGAACTCTCTAGCCTCTTCCTGGTCTGGAGGTATCTGCTCGTTATCTTCTCTGTCCAATTCTGTATAGAATTTGCCTTGATCACTGTTGAATAAGCTGTTCTGTCTGTACTGTTCGATCCTGTTCGTATACCTCTTGACTTTATTGGCCTTGGCACTAATTCGTTGCTTCAGCTCTTCGCATACCACCTTAGGCCCTTTAGCCTTGAGTTTATACTTTCGTTCCAACTCATCCATTACTCTTGTCCTCAGCGTTCTTCCTAGTGTTAGAAGCTCAACTCTACTTAATTCCTTTCTGAGTTTCTGGACTTGTCCTTCAAGTCTTCTTTTCCACATTGGCTCTTTCCTGTCATACTTTTTACCAATTTGCACACCCAATCTCTCCGTTATCACAACCGAGGCTGCATACAGTAAATCGTTAGTTTCCGTGATGTTGTTCGTTGGCATCTTGGCCATAATGGCATTAACTTCTCTCGTCTCCTTCAACAACTTATGTCTTGGAATTGCCTTTAGCGATGGTAATCTCCTCCTTACAGGATCTCGTATTATTTCCTGTATCCTCTTTACCACTAGTAATTCGTCTTCAGAGAACACTCCTTCCGTAGTTGTCCACTCGCTTTGTTCTTGATCGTGTTGGTCATGATGTGTTGCCTGGTCTTCCTGCCCTTGTTGTTGTGGTTCCGGATCTTCATGGACGTTTTGTTGTTGTTGTTGTTGTTGTTGTTGTTGTTGTTGTTGTTGTTGTTGTTGTTGTTGTTGTTGTTGTTGTTGTTGTTGTTGCTTGTTGTTGTTGTTGTTGTTGTTGTTGTTGTTGTTGTTGTTGTTGTCATAGTCTGTCTTATACCGCGGGGGGGCCTGGGATCGAGTCAGGTCATGCGGTGATAAGATGGAGGCCAGTTATGTAAGAATAGATAGAGAAACGATATTAAACACATCTATTTCACTTGAAAAAAAAAACTATTATTGAAAACTTAGGATCCACCAACTTTCAAGTATCATTCAAGAATAAGTCAACCTCCACAAAATTCAACATAGTTAAGGCTCCAGGACACCCATCCATGATTTGGTTGCCAACAAGCTCAAGAATTGGGGATCATAACTGTCAACATTCAGGAACTTACCAGTGATCAAACACAGCTAACAGTACAACAAGCTGCTCAACATGGAAAGCTGTCGAAATTAGCTGTATTGAATGAATACCAAGATTGTTTTGACAAGATCGGTCGGTTCCCAGGAGACAAATACCACATCCAGCTCAATGACGATGCTACTCCTGTCATCCATGCCCCACGCACAGTGCCAGTCCACATCCTACCACTGTACAAAAAAGAGTTGGAAACAATGATCGCAGACGACATCATTGCCGAGGTAACAGGGCCTACAGACTGGGTAAACTCGATTGTCTGCAATGTCAAAGAAACACCTGATGGAAAGCAGAAAGTTAGACTTTGTCTGGACCCAAAGGATCTTAACAAGAACATTCGCCGCGAACATTACTACAGCAGAACAATCGACGAAATGCTTCCATTGCTTTACAACAAGAACTTCTCAGTGGTGGATACGGCAAAGAACGGGTACTGGCACATCGAGTTGGACCATGAATCCAGCATGCTGTGCACCTTCAACACACCTTTCGGTCGATATAGATTTAAGCGTTTACCGTTTGGTGCAGTTGTTTCTCAGGACATCTTCCAGCGAAAGCTAGACGACATCTACAGAAACATCCGTAATGTTAATGGGATAGCTGACGACATCATAATTTCTGGTTCCACGCAGGAAGAGCATGACCAGGCATTTGTCAACATGCTTGAAGCCAGTCGAGCAAATAATGTTAGTCTTAACTCCGAGAAACTACAATTCAAGCAACAGAGTGTCAACTTCTATGGCTACACCCTAACAAAAGAAGGTGTCGTCCCAGCAGCCGATAAGCTAGAAGCCATTAAGAACATTTCTGCACCGTCCAATGCCAAAGAATTGCTCTCTATACTCGGATTGATCACTTATCTCAACCGTTTCTCTGTCAAGCTTGCAGAACTCACGGCACCACTTCGTGAGTTGGTGAAGAAGAATGTCCATTTCAAGTGGGAGCAACACCATCAAGCTGCACTGGATAAGATCAAAGCAGAACTTTGCTCAGCACAAGTCATATCTATTATGACCCCAACCCAGCAGCAACTACGATTCTTCAATGTGATGCCAGCCAGCGAGGATTAGGAGCCTGGATAAGACAAGTTGACCCTGGTGGTAATGAGAAGGTTGTTGCCATAGCTTCAAGATCACTTAGCGAAGCAGAATCAAGGTACTCTAACATCGAGAGAGAGTCTCTGGCAGTAATGTTCGGCCTAGAGAAGTTTGAGTACTACCTACTTGGAAGACATACACCCTGTACCCTGGTTGAAACTGAGCACTCGCCACTCGAGCAAATATTTAAGAAGAACATCCTCGAAGCACCGACAAGGCTACAGAGGCTGCTGCTTAGATGCCTGAAGTTTGACATTGAAGTCAAATACAGGCGAGGAGAGACAATACCAGTTGCCGACGCATTGTCACGCGTATGCATTGCATTAAGAAGAAAGTACAGGAGATTGGAAGCAAGAAAGAAGGATGCTGTACAGCCGATTACAAGATCCACTTCATGACAGATAACACACGCCCTATCGATGTGGACCTAGTCAAGTCTGCAGGAGCAAAAGACCCAGTAATGAACCTATTGAAGGACACCATTTACAACGGATGGCCAAGTCACAGGAAGCAATGCCCACATGAACTATGGGACTACTGGAACTGCAGGCGTGACCTAGTTCTGGATGACCGGCTTATCCTCAAGGGAGAAAGAGTAGTTGTACCCAAAACTCTCCGACCTCAAGTATTGGAAACAACACACGCCGGTCATGAAGGCGAAAACAAGTGCTTACTCCTGGCCAGACAATCAATATTCTGGCCTGGGATATCGAGTGACATCCGACAGATGGTAAAGGACTGCCAACTATGCAATAAACACCAATCAGCGCAACCGAAACTACCAATAATGCAACCTGACCTACCAACAAGACCTTGGGAAAAGCTTGGGGCAGACATCTTCGAATTCAATGGATCGAAATACCTGATGATTGTTGACTATTACTCAAGATTCCCAGTTATCAGGCTCTTGAGTAATATATCTGCATCCACCATTTCAAACCACTTCACAAGTGTACTTTCCGAGTACGGTTTACCGTCGAAGATAATCACCGACTTTGGAAGCCAGTTCATCAGCGAAAGGTTCAAGAAGGATTGTGAACGAAGTGGTATCACATTAACCTTCAGCTCACCGTATCATCATCAAACGAACAGCCTAGCAGAAAGGAGTATCGGTACTTGCAAGTCCCTGTGGAAGAAAGCACTGGAGAACAAGCAGTGTCCTTACACAGCCGTGTGGATGTACAGAATAACTCCTCTGGACAATCAGCTACCGTCACCCTATGAGCTTCTGTATGGACACTACTACCAAATCACTACTACCAAACAGCAATTCTACTCTACAATAAAAGCACCCCAGCAACGACGACCACCAAGAATCCAACCTGCAAAGACAAACAAAACAGGCAGAATTCTACAATAAAAGAGCCAGCC
The DNA here is from genome assembly GCA_035772405.1 of Chrysogorgia sp. JL179-B06. Lineage (NCBI taxonomy): Eukaryota > Metazoa > Cnidaria > Anthozoa > Scleralcyonacea > Chrysogorgiidae > Chrysogorgia > Chrysogorgia sp. JL179-B06. Next base: position 2,982,941 of record JAYKKM010000032.1, on the reverse strand, counting down.
ATGACAAAGGAGTTTATAACACCTCTGAACCGGTATATGTGTGGAACACGCTGAAGCATATCTGGGAACCCGGAATGATTTTCGACCGACCACACCCTGTCAGAGAACCTAGAACATACATTGTTGAGAAGAACGACAAGCTCTATCAAAGAACGAGGGAACATTTACGACCACGATGCACAGCCAAGGTGTTACCGACACCTGCAGAGGAACGCAAACCAATACCACTTTCGCACCAAGTCACTCTCGACACAGGGATTGATCAGCAGACAACCAATCTTCAACCATAGAGCCCGCAGAAGAGTCCATCTAAAACAGACTGTGTCTCTGTGACACCATTGGTCGAGCCAATTGATTGATTGATTGATTGATTGATTTTATTTGCCATTAATATACAGTAATTATATATGTACAAGCTGTCAATACAGATGGCGAGGAGACCTCATGAAACCACTAGGCTTATCTAGTGAGGTCACCTCACACTGCAAATTTCAAGGAGTCGATCACACCCCAAAAGCGCTATTCCGTCACCGTTTTTTGGGACAGAATAACTCCTCTGGAGCTGTGTCGATTCCCTGAAATTTGCAGTGTATGCATAAATGCAATATTTTACTTAATTAAGCGTTTTATATGTGCGGCGTAAAATTTATCTTAACAGAAATTCTATCATATGTTTCTTAAAAATAGAAAGACTGGATGAATCTTTTATATGTGATGGTAGAGCATTCCAAAGCTTAGGACCTTGGTAAAGAATTGTAAATTGTTTCAGATTGGTGCGACATGTATGGGGACGATAATTAGCTGCCGATCTGGTATTATAGTTATGCACTTGGTTGCTGGTTATAAATAGGTTGAGGAGAATCAAAGGCAACATTTGATTTTTATAACAAAACATAAACCTAGCTGCATAAAGTGAATTGACTTTAAAAACGTCTAGTATACCTAATTGTGAGAATAGAGGATCAGAATGAGCACGGAAATCTGCATTAGTTATAGCTCGCACAGCACGCTTTTGTAAGTAAAAATAATATTCTATTTAGATTTGTTACATATGTAGATGACCAAGCTAAGTTACAATAGGTAATGTATGGATAAATCAGAGTGTAATATAGAGATAATTTAGTTTTAGATGACAGATAAAAGCGTGACCTGTGCAATATACCAACAGAACTGATTTAGAGATCTTTTTACACACATAACTTATGTGTTCTTTCCAAGTTAGATGTTCGTCTATATATACTCCTGAAAATTTTGAAACTCTCTCTTGTTTAAGTATTTCATTACCAAAGCAAAGAGAAAAGCTGTTCGTAATTTTCTTCTTATTTGATTTGTTTTTTTAATATTAACTGAAAGTTTGTTGCTTTTCATCCAAACATCAAAATTTTTCAATTCTTCGTTCATTATAGACTCTAGATAATTTGGATCCGAATGTGAATAGAAAATACTAGTATCGTCTGCAAAAATCAAGGTTTCTGTCAGTTTAGAGGCATTAGGAAGATCATTCAGAACCCCTACGCACATTGCTGTACCAGATACACCGATAAATTATATTGGGAGCTCCACTAAGTCCATGCCAAGAGCAGAGATTATCGCCATCAAAAAAGAGAGAAGTACATTCCAACCTAGAAGCCAGACAACCAGATCAGGACGGATAACGCAAGTTCCAGCGAGGCTGAAGAGCTGAGTGACAAACATTCATTCGTTCTTACGAACTGATCTTACTTATTTCTGATCTTATTTAGCCAAGGACTAATGGCATATTTTTATTTAGTTATAAGTTAACAGAACATGTATTTTTTATATATGTTCATATTAGTTTACATTTAAGTTTTTTCTATTAAGGAAAGGGTGATGTCATAGTCTGTCTTATACCGCGGGGGCCTGGGATCGAGATGCGGTCACAAGATGGAGGCCAGTTATGTAAGAATAGATAGAGAAACGATATTAAACACATCTATTTCAGTTGTTGTTGTTGTTGTTGTTGTTGTTGTTGTTGTTGTTGTTGTTGTTGTTGTTGTTGTTGTTGATGTGTCACTACTGGTTCTTCTACTTTCCTCCTGATCTCCTCCATTTCCAATTCTGATAGCCAGTTGTTGACACGTATTTGTCTTGCCTGGTCTGCTAGACGCTGTTCTGTAACCTCAAATTCCCCTATCTCTTCCCAGTATTTGAGCATCCTTTCACAATATCCTCGTTTAACCGGGTAGTTTGGTGACGACCCGGTATTGGCTGCTCAGTGCCCTCCACCGTGTCGGGCGAGACACCCAATCCATTTGTTTGGGTCTCATTTACTCCGTTATCCAAATTTATATTGTTTGGTCTGTCATTATATATTACATCATAATAAGTTATGAGATCCCAGGGCTTCTACATTCCATCCTACGTTCCCTGGTGCAGGGCTTAATACTGTTCAGAATCGCCACTTCAGAACAGGAACCGTTCGCGACTGTTTTTACCATTCAGCCATTCATCCTTCGGCACGGTAAACACCTTGGATTGGGAATGGGAGGCTAGAGGTTACTAGTACTTGCCTCAGGTACTACCCCAAACTCGTGGAGGGCGGGAGCGTTTTACTTTTCCCGTGGTAGACGCAGTCCAACTGGTTCTACCCCACTGCCCATTCTTAATTATTATTATTATTATTATTATTATAATTATTATTATTATTATTATTATTATTATGGGAGGCTACAACAAGTGAAGAGTTCCCTACCGTCAAGAACCAAACGAGCTGTCGAGCTGGCCACGGAAAAAGGAGCATCTAATTGGTTAACAGTAATCCCCATCGAAGACCTGAATTTCAATCTGAATAAGAGAGAATTCAAGGACGCGATAAAGTTAAGATATGATTGGGAAATCACTGATACTCCAACAGTGTGCGTATGTGGGGACCTGTTCAATGTGGACCATGCTATGGTCTGCCGGCGAGGCGGCTTCATAATTCAACGCCATAATGAGCTTCGTGATTTGGAAGCCGAGCTGTTGAGCATGGTGTGTAATGATGTTGAAATAGAACCGGTCCTACAGGATATCACTGGAGAAGGCTTAAACAGAGGCGCCAACAGAGCCCCTGATGCTCGTTTAGATGTTCACGCTCGAGGCTTCTGGGAGAGGCAAAGATCTGCGTTTTTTGATGTTCGGGTTTGTCACCCAAACGCAGAGTCTTATAAAGATCTCAGTCCCAAGCAAATCTACCGGCAACATGAAAATGAGAAGAAGCGCCAATACGCGAGCAGAGTGATGGAGATAGAACAAGGTACTTTCACCCCGCTAGTATTTACCACGACAGGTGGAATGGCTGATGAATGCAAGAAATACCATAGTAGACTTGCTGAATTACTTGCCATTAAGAAGGGAGAAGACTATGCCAGCACAATGTCTTGGTTGAGAGCGAAAGTCTCTTTCGCCTTAGTACGTTCAGCTCTCCTATGCCTTAGAGGAACCAGAGCAAGAAGAAGAACTGCAAATATTACCTTAGACAATGACATTACCTTAGAGAATGTGGCGGCCAGAATAATTTGAAGAAACAAAGAATAAAGTTACTTGATATGTAACTTTTTTCTTTTTTTTTTTATTATTTACTTATTTTCACTATTATCTTCCTTTCCTTATATTATTATTATTATTGCTATGTAATAAATTGTCATTAATTTGTAAAATATAGTATTATCTAATTTTTAATTAATTTCAGATGTAATTGAGATTTTATTGAATAAAGTTATTATTTTATAAAAAAAAAAAAATAAAAAATAAAATTATTATTATTATTATTATTATTATTATTATTATTATTATTATTATTATTATTATCCTTACAACTAAATTTAACTAGAGAACGACATTTCGCCGTGCTAAGTGAAACAAAACGGCAATAACTCCTATAATACCGTACCTGCATGCTTTATTATATTGGTTATAATGTGATATAAAACAGACATTATTATTATATATTATTATTATTATTATTATTATTATTATTATAGGAACAATAACACAAATAAAGCTGTGGTGGAATGCCTTGAAAGAGATGGGGCCTGACTATGGTTACCATTCAAATAACAAGAAATGCGTGCTAATTGTTAAACCAGGAAAAGAAGAATTTGTATAAGGGCGGCCTTTCGAGAAACAAGCATCAACATCGCCACGTGATGACAGAAGCATCTGGGGGTAGTAGTGGGATCAAGATTATACCTGTCTGAATATGTTGATGGCAGTAGAAGAATGGATAAAGGATAAGTTAGCTAAATTTGCAACTTCACAAGATCAAGCATTTTTATCCCGTTTTTATCTTTGCCATAAAACATCGGTGGATAAACTTTCTTTGCACATTGCCAGATATTTAAGATGTACTAGAACCATTAGAGAATGCAATAGCCGAGGATCTTATACCAGCCAGAACAGAGCATGACGTGACGTTTTATCACTACCGATACGAATGACCTGATGACTCAATATTACAAGCATGCACTGAGGCGAATGGCACAGAAGGTAAAAATTATCACTAAATTCTAGAATACCCGTCCACTTTCGCTATTTGCATCTGTTGACAGTTAGTAAAAGGGTTAAATTACGGAAAGTTCATCATATACAATTGCTTCGTTTATTTTAAAACCCCATTTAATTTGATAACTATCAACAAGTACACACAACATAAACCTTCGACATTATATTTAAAGAGATTTTAGAGCAACCTGGTTTCTATTTCTGCCTTTAAATGCGGTTATTCGGTTATTTAGACGGGTATTCTAGAATTGCTCCAAAATTATGTTTTAAATAGAAAAGTTGAAATCGTTAATAATGCAGTATCCGAATGTCAGAGTCTGCGGATACGGAAAACGACGGACCGTGTATTGACCTATTAGAATTCGGGATATGAGAAAGCCATATAATAATGCCTATTTATATAAATATATATATAGATGAAATATGATCGAACACAAGTATAAGTTATAGGCAGAATTATTTCATTTCGACAATAAGAAGATTCGAATAGCCACTCTTGTTTTTAAAATAACATTTTATTTAACACACACTTAGCTCTTCAGGTGTGAGGTAATAATGAGTGGTTGAGTTACTTTGATATTAACATGTTAATTCCGCTCTACTTTGTTAATTTAAGATTGTTTGCATACATTCCTTTGAAGTAACGTCACATGGTATATACAGTTGTTTGTTTTATTTATCTAACTTAAAGTGTGTTGAGATCTGGTCGCAGAAGTGAAATAATCTCTTTTTCTTTCTATTCCATAATGAGTCTATTTGAATCTTTGCACTGGTAAATTGGGATTATATTGAAATATCCGTTATTACATTTCGCTAGGTGATCACTAACGGCCAGGTGTCTGTATTGTTTATGGCGAATTTGCTCTTTATGCAGTTTCACTCTCTTTCGGAGATTTTCTGTTTGTCCGATATAAAAACTGCTGCATTTGGTGCATATGATGATGTATACAACGTTTCTTGCTTTACAATCCATATTTGATTTTGTGTTCCAGATTTTCCCGTTTTTTAGCGTAATGTTCTTTCCGGTAATTAAATAATCGCATGTTCCGCATCTCGGTTCTTCACACTTCTTAACAACTGGCGTATTTTGTTGTGAAGAAAAGTGCGCTTTCGTAAGATGTCGTTTGAGGTGTTTTGGTTGACGTCGGCTAATTATTAGTGTTGTTTCGTCCAAAATACTTTTCATTTTACTAGAATTGTTCAGTGGGTTATTTGGATTGTTTGTGATTACCAGTGGGAGTGTTTTGCTGTTGTCATTTTTTTCTTTGTTAGCTCTTAATTGGATTTATGAAATAAATTATATTAAGAACGAACGGAGTTGTGGTTATTGGGACAGGGGCCTGGAATATAATCCCATCGGTGATTAACCAATCATACACACACATACCTAATTAATATACGAAAGCTCGAGACACCTCGAGGTCGCTTGAGGCAAGCCTTGTTCTACAGTACACGTTACACGTTGTCGGAACTCCTTTCGTTTCATCCACCTTGAATTAAAATACGTTCTCCTTGGTTGGTATAATGTCCCGTAGACCGGGCACATCGAAGATACACGCGGTTTGCCACCATTCTCTTTCCTGGCTAATAATGTTCGTTCATTCGTTTAAAGTTCGTGGGTCGTCCGAGCCTGAGTCTACTGAAAGTTCGCGAAGGTTCCTGTCGTTTCTACCACCCACATTACGTATCTCACAGTCTCTTTGTCCCTGAATTCGTCTACGACAACCACCTTATCCTCACCCACCGTTCCGACCTCGTTTTTGTGGACCAGTTCGACGTCCTTATGGCCTTCTCTTAATATACACGAGAATGGCATTCTAGTGGCGGCCATGTTGGCTTTATTTTACCTCGGCCCAGTCTCCACTCCGGCGAACCTGTTCCTGTCTCGTCAGCGTCGGGTTTGCAGGCCCGCGCCTTCACCATCTCTTTATGGTACTCCAACGCCGATTTACGTACCGTTTACGCCATATCCTCACCTGGTTAGCTCCCAGTCTTCTTGGTACACCCTCTGTCGCAGGAGTGCCATCGGTCGTCGCGTCTGGCCCAGCACCGGTACGTTCTCATCTCCCTGTGGACCAGGGCAGCTCCTTACCGCACCTCCGTGGCTGACTCTGCGTGGTTTCCACCTTGTTGCTCCGATGTCAGGTACGACCCCGTCTGCTTTTCCTTGGCCCCGGTATCCCGCTTATTCCTCGGGGCGCTCCCCACCCTTAATCAGGCTATCGTTATTGGCCCAGGTTTTCGCCCAGTGCTTAAACTGGTCTGTGTTTGAAACTTGTGTGCCCCGTAAGTTAGCGGTATCCATCATGGCAGGTCTATTCGTTGACCTAGCATCGTTGCTCGGCAACCCTGTCTAGGAAGATTCCATTTGATGGCCGCTTAGCCATCTCCCCACTAACACGTACGAATACTCCCTCAGATTACGGACATCGTCCAGTGGGTACTGGCGTTTGGTATATTTTAAAATAGTCCTGACTACCGCCTTCCCTCCCCGTGCTAGGGACCTATTAGAGTACCAGCTGCCCATCATACGAATGGATACGCAATTCGGTAGCGCGCTTGATGCGATTACGACGAAGCCTTCCGTCAGGACGCGGCCTGCGGCGTAATCGATTGGTCGCAAATTAACTTGGAATTGTACAATTTCCTTACAACCTCGGCCCCTGAGCACCCAGGTGGGTTCGACCACCCCCGGTGAAGCCTATGGAACATCCCATGGTACCTTTCTGTGTCGATCATGGAACACGGGCTGATGCTCAGCTCTCGGCTGCCCCCAGTGCAGGTAACGTCGTGTATGTGATACGAAGGGCTGTCTGGGGTCTCATCGCAGGACCCAGTGCCCGTTTCAATCTTCCGCCTCCCCCGGACCTTCGCGTGGTGTAATAACGTTAATACATAACGGTCCATATCACCGTTTAAGCGGTTTCATTGTATGTAGTCCAATTAAATTGGATTTTTGCAATAAATAAGATTAAGAACAAGCGGAGTTTAATGTCGTATTTGTTCGAGATCCGAGGGGGTAACTCCACCTACTTGTTGCATGGACCAATCGTACTTCACTAAGGCACCTAGAGGTTCGCCTGAGCTGTGGCTCACTATCCTTCTCTTGTTCGCTAGCGGAACTCCTTCCCTCCCACCACCCCCTTTCCCCGGCGCATAAGCATAGGAAAAGCTTCCTAGACGGGCGTGAATTTGCATTATTGGGCACAGACCCGGGAGTCTTGCTTTCCATGGTTGGCCAGGTGATAACTAAATATGAGTATTGCTTGTTTTTACGTATGTCTTGCTAGTGTATATGTTATTATTATAGCATGCCTGGGTGCTCGTGTGTGTCATCGCTGCTTAGTGACTTACCCTTGTTCATTGTCCCCAAAGGCCCCGTTGGCCTCAGCTCGCGATCGGCGGCGTAACATGCGGGTCTCCCCGTTGGAGAATCCTTCTGGTTTGCCCCAAAAGGCCCCGTTGGCCTCAGCTCGCTACGGTCGGTGCCGTCATACCTATCTCCCCGTTGGAGAACCCCTTTTGACTTGCTCCCAAAAGGCCCCGTTGACCTTAGTTCGCAATAATTGGAGCCGTCATATACAGTCTCCCCGTTGGGGAACCGTGATGGCTTGCTCCCAAAAAGGTCCCGCTGGCCTCAGCTCGCTAATATCGAATCCGTCACTTACATGTCTTCCCGTTGGAGAACACTAGGTTGTCACCCGACGTGTACGTACAGCGCCGGTCAACGCCTGTTTGGTCCGTTTTGTGTGTTGGCTCGTTTATCGTCCCTTCCGGCCGACAAATGGACGTTAATGCTATTCGCTACTTGGCTCATGTTTGTTCGCAACGTATCACCAGCTACGATATCCGTCTACTGGGCAACCGTACGGTCGTTACACATCGATCGGGGTTTTCTCGGTTCCCCTAGTCGACACCCCTCGCCTGCAGCGGGCCCCCGTCTTTGCAGCATCCCGATCACGATTCCACTGTCACTTTCCTCGTTTGATCATTGCATGTTTTGGGCGGCATGTTGCTTAATTGGCCTTTTTGGATTCCTCCGTGTCAGCGAGTTTACGTCTACGGGGTGTACGATCCACTCCGACACCTGTCCATTACATATATCGCCATTGACACCGCCGGTATCATTTACTGCTGCATTAAATCGTCAAAAACCGACCCGTTTCGTCACGGAGTCACACTCCATATCGGCGCTACTGGAAAAGTGATTTGTCCACTCGTAGCGTTACACAGCTATCTGGTCAGACGTGGTTCCGCTGATGGACCCCTATTCGTCGCAGCGTCTGGTACACCATTATCACCACTGCTGGTCAACTCGTGGCTGCGGTCCATCGTGTCTGCTAGCGGAAAAGGAGACCAGTTTTCTAGCCATAGCTTTCGCATCGGCACCACGACATCTGCAGCAGCTGCGGGCGTTCCGGACCATCTCATCAAAACATTAATTTGGTGGTTCAGCAACGCTTATCAACGCTACATCCATACTTCCTCGGTTGTGCTCGCATCCGTAGCACAGTTCCTCGCTTAATTCTTTCGTCTACCAGACGGCACTTATCTCGTTTGGAGGAGGCTTCGCATGCCTCGAAGCCCTCGCTCCAGCGCCGCTGGAGGTGTAACCTTGGGAGAGGGTTCTCGGCTACGTGGCCACATCACTACACAGCTTAGTCGCGCGTAGTAGATTACTAGGCCTGGATAGGATGCAAGTCTGGGACCGAACTACTTCGTACCCAGGATCTTACTCTGCCCTGGTGACGTCATTCGCCAGGCATGGGTATTGCAACGATACCTCTCAAGGACGCTACGACCCTCAAAAAAAGAGTATATATATAATGTATATACATACATACTAAGCATGAGGTGTAACTAGGTCGAGCTCCATCGGTACTGGACGAACGTGACGTTGTCAATTGGATTTATGAAATAAATGATATTAAGAACGAACGGAGTTGTGGTTATTGGGACAAGGGGCCTGGAATATAATCCCATCGGTGATTAACCAATCATACACCAATCTCGTTCCCAGAGCCTCCGCCGCGCCACGCAAACGGAGGCTCTGGGATAATCCACACCGGAAGTGTTTTGATTGGTTAACTAAAGATTGCTTTTAATTAGATTAACTCTTAATATTTACGCGAGTGTTTCACTGTTTCGTTCAAACGGTATTGTACTTCGTTCTCTTATGGCAGAGTTTACACCAAAAAAGTTATCTTCGGACAAACTTTTAGTCGTGTTTCCAGAAAAGCTCAAAAAAACTAGTCCACGTTTAAATGGATTGATATTCTACGCGAAATGCAAGAGAGGCGCCTGGTCTAAACGTTAAAGAAGACTCAAGTCGCATAATCCAGAGAGTTATCCATCCATGGTGCAAAAAATTGCCTCAGTTATTCTTGGCTCAGGAAATGCGACCAAAAAGTATCTTGATTTCTCCAACAAAATCATCGGACGTCGTGTTTATATTGCAGAACAGAAACGAGAATACAAGCCATCGAGAATCAAAACAAAGATTGATCAAATATTTTCCCACGCCCGTAACGTCTATCAGTGAGGCGAGTTTAACGGTAAATCGGGTTTATTTGGTATTTTTTACACAATAATTGTATTAAATTGCTATTAAAATGTTCTTACTTGTTAATTTTGTCGACAATCAGGACAAATTACAGGCAACCAGAGGGCAACCACAGTCAACGGCATTCCGTATTGATGTAAACACTGATTCGATGCCTTTCTGGTCTGGTTGCCTGTAATTTGTCCTGATTGTCGACAAAATTAACAAGTAAGAACATTTTAATAGCGATTTAATACAATTATTGTGTAAAAAATACCGAATAAACCCGATTTACTGTTAAACTCGCTTCACTAATCGACGTTACGGCTCCACGCCGCGTAAACTTGTATATAGCGTCAGGTGTGTCTTGGTCGTTTATAAAAATATGTTACCGTTAATTTTTGTGCTGTCAAGTCTTTTATTGTTTGAAGTTTCAACAATCAGCGTTGACCTATTAATAAATACACAATGCAGTGTTTATCGACCTTTTTGATTTCATTGCCGCGAGTTACATAAATTCTAAAATCATATTCTTTTCTGTCCCAAATCACAATTGGTTGCTAATTTAAACACCAGACAACAACTTTTTTTCACCTCTGAAGAGATTCTCGAGAGTTATTAACATGTTTAGGGAAGATTCTTGCCGAAGAACTCGATATTTTAATATAGCACAGATAGTTCTCACGTCCCAGAAACTACGCTCGGTCTATTACTGGCGCATGCTCTGTTCAATCGACGCCCTGTTTTCCGGCCCTCTGGCGATGGATTATCCCAGAGCCTCCGTTTGCGTGGCGCGGCGGAGGCTCTGGGAACGAGATTGATCATACACACACATACCTAATTAATATATACGAAAGCTCGAGACACCTCGAGGTCGCTTGAGGCAAGCCTTATTCTACAGTACACGTTACACGTTGTCGGAACTCCTTTCCCGCCCACCCATCCCTTAATAGGGAGAACGTTACGGGACTTCTTCGGGTTTTGCATTGTCAAGCACAGACGCGGGTGTCTTGCTTTCCCTGGCTAGCCAGGTGATAGTTAACCGTTATCATAGTCAACCCGCAGCATATATAGTTTAATGTGTACCATATAGCTTTTTCGTTAATTGTTATCAACGTTTATTGTGTCCCCCGTACGTTGTTACGTACTCGGGCTTGTGTGTTGGCCATCGAGTGTTATGACCATTTTTGCATCGTCAAGCACAGACGCGGGTGTCTTGCTTTCCCTGGCTTGCCAGGTGATAGTTAACCGTTATCATAGTTAACTCGTAGCATATATAGTTTAACGTGTACCTTATAGCCTATTTGTTAACGTATGTTGTTACGTACTCGGGCGTTGGCCATCGCGTGTTATGACCATTTTTGCATCGTCAAGCACAGACGCGGGTGTCTTGCTTTCCCTGGCTTGCCAGGTGATACTTAGTCGTTATTATACCATAACCGGTAGCATATATTTAACGTTTACCGTATAGCTGACGACAGTTATTGGTTATCAGAGTTTAGGTATCTCCAATACGTTTTTGCTTACCCCGGCATGATCGCGGTGCTCATCGAGTGTTATCAGCAGTCTGTCCATGACCTAGACGCGGGTGTCTAGTTATCATAAGCATATACGGTCGCGTTCGACAACGGGTTACGATATCTCCACGTTGGAGAACCCTTGTCAGGAATCCACGCCCCGTAAGGCACCGTTTGCCTCGTTCAGTTACGGTCGGAGCCGTACTGCGTACTGTGAACTCTTGTAATTACCCCATGACGAATCGTCTACCACCGTTAGCCACGGTTGGCACCGGGGGCACGTCTGTCCCATAGGAGAGCTATTCCCCCCGGAGACACCGTTGGTCTCACTCAATCAGCTGGGTCGCAACCCTCGTGAGTTTTCTCTCCCCGTAAGAGAGTGTTTTTTCATCACCCTGAGACACCGTTTGCCTCTGTCAGTCAGGCTCAGAGCCGCGATACTTGTCTGTTCCCGTAAGAGAGTTCTTGTCAGAAATCCCCACCTCCCCCAACTCCCCTCCCTCGCTTCCCCTCCCGAGACACCGTTTGTTTCGATCAGTAGGAGGAACCGTACCGCGTATCTCTCCTCGCAGGAGAGCTCTTGTCGTTTCTACCTGACACCATGTACCATTGTCTACCTGCATGCCCCCTTACACCGTTTGCCTCAGTCGGTCACGGTCGGAGCTGTGATACGCGTCTCTCCCCGTAGGAGGGCTCTCGTCAGTAACACCCCTGATGAACCGTTCACCCTCCTACAGTTTGTAGTTGTTAGAGAAACATTTGCCTTCCGTTCCGCGTGCGGAAGCCCACGACTCTCCCTCGACGAACTCTTGGCGTTAAGGGTTTCTCACATATCGGAGACATCTTTTGTTTATTTGTCGCGACGTTCCGCGCGAGACCTGTCTTCTCGTAAGTAAACTCGATATCGTTAATTCGTCTCGTTACTTACTACTCAGGCACAGTTGGCCTCATGGTAGCTTGTGCAGTATCTCGTTCAGGCGTGAAACGGCGTCGGGGCGGTGCATGCATAAACTCAAAACGTCTATTTAGTCTTGTTATAGGACGCACTGGGCTCACACGAACCAGGGGTCATAGAGCAGCTTACCCGTTTCTTGGGTATCCATAATGTGGATATCGGATATCAGGTTTGTCACCGTCATTAGGTAAGTCTTTCGTTAGTTAGTTAGTTAATTTCTCCACCATGGTGTGTGATTTGTAGTGTCCTACGCATGGGAGAGGGTTCTCGGCTACGTGGCCACAAGTCGCGCGTAGTAGATTACTAGGCCTGGATAGGATGCAAGTCTGGGACCGAACTACTTCGTACCCAGGATCTTACTCTGCCCTGGTGACGTCATTCGCCAGGCATGGGTATTGCAACGATACCTCTCAAGGACGCTACGACCCTCCAAAAAAGAGTATATATATAATGTATATACATACATACTAAGCATGAGGTGTAACTAGGTCGAGCTCCATCGGTACTGGACGAATGTGACGTTGTTAATTCCTGTATGCTCAATTTTTTCGCCTTTTCTATACCATGTGACGTAACTTCAAAGGAATGCATGCAACAATCTTAAATTAACATAATAGTAGAGCGGGATCGCGTAGAGTCTGCAGGCTGCTATTAATAGCTCAAAAAGCGGGCAAACAAACCAAATTTGGCTCACAAATTATTGCAAATGAGCTATTTCTTTTGTTATGGCCGCACGAATTATGGGTAAAAGCGGACAAACATCGGTACTGACGCCGTCTCGACGGAGCGCTATTAACGTGTTAATATCAAAGTAACTCAACCACTCATAATTACCTCACACCTGAAGAGCTAAGAACAGCGAAAACGTTTGTGTGTTAAATAAAATGTTATTTATTTAAAAACAAGAGTGGCTATTCGAATCTTCTTATTGTCGAAATGAAATAATTTTGCCTATATATATATATATATATATATGTATATATCAATTCGTTTCCATTGATCTTACCTCCTGTACAATTGTCACAATATGACGGGACAATAAAAACCAGATATAACAGTCCAATACACGTTGGAAACAAATTAATGATAACTCCCTGACTATTCATCTTTTTGAACACCTGTAAATAATTAAAATTTATGTAATTAAATTAAATTAAACGTCTTGTAATTATAAAACTGTATAAATTAATCTCGATCACGGCGTTTTCGTCTTTCGCGGTTAAACGCTTCGTTTTCCGAATTAACAACAATGAGTCTACGAACAAAACTGCTTGAAATCGACATTGGACAATGTTAACAATGTCATCTCTTGTAACTTCATGTAGTAAATTATGCAGCAAATTGCTGAAGGTTTTTGCTAGCCTGCGTAGCAGACGGTTGTTTGGGGGGAGGAGGGTTATATTCGGGACGGCCTCGCGGGTTTTCCGCCTCGCTGTATTCCGCGTCCTAAATATACCCCCCCCCCCCCCCCCCCCCTAAACAACCGTCTGCTATACGCAGGCTAGGTTTGCGCGTCCAAGTCGCATGGTTCGGATGATATCCCTAATCGCATACGAATTAGCTGATCGTTTAAAAGCACTTTCTTTTGTCTTCTTTCTATACCTGTACGGATTGTATGCACGAACCATTATGTCCTATAATATGAAGTATGATTACCTTGAATTGTTTAGAACTCTCACCAACAAACCTGGCTTACCATTATTCACACAACCTTGTACCCAGATTATAAGGTTATTTTTAAATATTCTGCAAAGTTTGCTTTCTGTTCGCGATCGACTCCGGTTTACTCTTGCTGTATATCTGAACACCAGCTCTCAACGAAAGGACATCAATATTTTTTGCTAGTCCAATATGTTTTGGCTAGCTACCCAATCCACACCCCCTATAGATGTGTCATGTTACAATTGCTTTTGATAATGTCAAATGATGTGGAAATATATCCAGGAACCACCGTATACGAAACTGTGTGTTCAGGCTACACTGTTTGTGCTGATTTTAGTCAATGCAAGGGGACCAGTCTAAACTCGTGGCGACAATGCGGATAAACAGTGTCTAGCAATGTCACTACTGCTATAATATTATTTACTGAAGCATAAGAAAGATATTTATAAGCTCCCCTACTGTAATGCCCTGAATATGTATAGATATTATTTCATGAAGATATTTCCCTGAAGATATTATTTCATGGGCATCAAAACTTATTGGACATTCTTAGTTAATATGTTGTGTATTTTTGACCATATACTTCGAAACTGCTCAATGAAATGAGACCGTTATGAAAAGAGTTCAGGCAGAATGGAGCACGTGCAGCGACCAATCAAAAAAATTAATATATTTTATAACAGTGTTTCTCAAGACAGACCTAATCTAGAGGATCAACTTCCGTCGAGAAACATGTCCACGCGCGCATGATACTCTTATAAGATATTGACTGCACGTATCGTGACCATCAATGACCACCAGTATGCAACAGTCTTTCTGAAAACTACACTAACTAGACGATTAACACTAACTAAACATTTACTGATATTCCAACCGTACCCTGCAGAGTTATCTTAGAGCTGAAGCCATGCACTAAAGATACGGAAGTAGTCTATTCAACACGTTTCGCTCTCTGACGATGGGCCTTCGCTTGAAACGTTAGACTTCCTACACACTATTTTGTCGGTATAGCTCTAGTATATAGAATTGGTAGAATACGTGATCACATATATACACCAACCCTTTACAGTATTCGATTTGCATTTAAAAGCCCATTTCCATGCACTTCACCTGTATTTCGCTCGCCGCTGTATGAAAAAATTCTTAAATAATGCGCAGGCTGCAGCGTACCAAGCTGCAGCGTACCAGTGGTATATAAGTGAAATATTTTCTTAGAAGAAAAACTATACCTGATAAAAGCCAACAATTGAAATTACTTCTTGCGACAAAAAGTATGAAATTGTCTCGAAATGATGCCACAAAAACAAATTCTACACAGCTGTGCAAGCTTAATATATAGCTTGAGTAGCGGAGTTCTCCAAGTCTTTGCATCAGGTAGAGGTTTAGAGGTTATATATAGGGATGGCATGCTATCATTGGTTAATATACGTGATCACATGACATGAAACAAGCTGTTGCCTACTTGCCCACGTAAAGAGGCCGTGACAGGATGATGCAATGTGTTTTTTTTTACTTTTTAACATCATAAAATTGCAATTCCGTATATATGACCATGGATGCAGCATTTCAAATTGTTTCATCGCCTAACAAACCTCCTGCCCAAGCCACAACTGAGAGTTTGAGGTAAACGTTGTTGATCACTGTTTAGATATTTTCGTTCAGTTTGCCTGGAGAAATTCAGACGTCACAAAAAGTACTTTGTTTCACTTGAAAATTGTAATGCATCTTTGTTGTATTTACAAGCAGTTTGACTATCATTTCAAGCTTTGTTATGTAATTTGAAAATCGAAAGCCCCGTATTTAATTTTTAACTCGTCACTTTCAACTATAGCCAGGCTGTCATGTTCAGCCGTTGTGTGTGCCCGCGTTCCTTTGGACCACGCATGCTCACACAACGGCTGGAATGGAGCCTAGTCATGCTCACGTCGTCAGATTTTCTATCAATGAATGAATGAAATAAAATATTTATTTTGGTGAAATCCAATTTAGCATAAGCTAGTTTACATGGAGCTCTGATTTATATATAATAATTAATTATCCAATACTTTAATGTTTAAGGTATGCCTTACATTTTGATTTTGTACCGATGGCTTCCGATTGCTAACACAACAGCGAGCGAGTGACACAATCGGCCCACTCCAATAACTCGCCTATATATATATGCTTCACTGCATATCCACGAGTTAAACAGGAGCTCAGTTGCTCTTGTTAGGTAAGATAAGCTATAACCAAACAGACTCAAGGTCATCCGAGTGTAAGCAATAAATTTCTATTTATAGTGAAATTGTGGTTCCCAGCCGCCGTTGTTCAACTTTACGATGTTTCCGTATAAAGGCGCTTACGTTACACTGTGCAATGTTTCATGCAACTTGTCTCGCAACGACTCAGTCTTCTACGAATCTACGTTGCAGTTGCATGAAATGCGCAGTGTTATACCAGGCAATGTTTCGTGCAACTTGACTCGCAAAGTAGTTTAACCATCGTTGTGTTTGTTACAAGACACAACGATGGTTAAACTACTTTGCGAGTCAAGTTGCATGCACGCTGAGTCGCCAAAGAGGAAAATTGCGGGACGAGTTGCGTGCGCAATGTAACATCCTGCATGTATCTGAAAGAAGTAACATCCTCATGTATCAGAAAGAAGTTGCTACAATCATTGCAGAAAGTAAGGCAGTCGCCGTGGCCGCGCGACCACGGCGACAACGCGTATGCGCGCCGGTCGAGCGACTAAATGAAACACACTGTATGGGCAGGCTGTAGCGACTTAACGCGTGACCAAACCAAAATGGCGGCGATTCCGCAAGCACGGCTTGTGGCAATTGTTGCGATTATGAGCGAATTAGAAGAAATCGAGCGGAAGAAAAAACAGAAGAAAATAACCAAGCGATGGTGGTTCGTCAGATCAACAGACGAAGGTTAGACCAGGGCGATTTCTCCAATTTAGTTCGAGAACTGCGAGGCGATGAAGAACAATTTTATGTAGTTTACTTCCGAATGAGCCCTCGAGTATTCGATGAGTTGTTATGCCTCGTTCGTTGCGGAGAAAAGACACTCAACTAAGGCAGTTTCTATACGACTGAATCAAAGCATAGTCAATCGAGATATGGTCTGGAAACTCAGCTAAAGTCTTTGTTCTATCTTTTTGTTCGTCTTTATGCAATTTGTGCACGGTCGCTCAACCGTGTTGTTTAAATATTAATAAACCTAAAACAAAGGATGTGCACGGTGTAAGGTACGGTTCAACGATAGGTACTTATAGTACGTATTCCATATAAGGTCATATCGGACGGGACTGGGAAGAGCAAATACGTTGCCCTAACGAGCATATACGTACCAGCCTCCAAGTTAATTAGATTGTAACCGACCCCAAATCAACAAAGGTCCTAACCCTCCCACAAAGCTATAGAATATTATTCTTTTAAAGTTAAATGATCTATTTACAACATAGATACAGCTTATCCTGGTAGCTAACTTAGTTCTCATTGAAAGCGGGTAATCGAACATGCCCAAAAATATAATTTTCGTATTACGGATACCATCTTGTAAACGAACTTTCGGCTGTCTTTGACGAACGTTTTCTTGAGAAATAATCAACTCCCAAAGCTACAATATATGTTAAAACAAAGGTAAATTATCTGTTTGCAATATGCGTACAGCTTATCCGGCGAGCGAACGTAATTTTCTTAAAAAGAGCGGATAATCGAACATAATAATCGTAACGTGTTACGTATCCGCATCCAGTGGGCTGGTACCAGGGCAATGTATTTGCTCGTTAAGGCAACGTATATGCTCTTCCCAGTCCCGTCCGATATGACCTTATATGGAATACGTACTATATAGTCCATATGGATACAACATCAAAACGTAGCTCATTATAGTCGCTTTGAAGTTTGCCGAGTTTCCAGACCATATCTCGATTGACTATGATCAAAGCCTCCTCAAAGCACGCCATTTTGTGATACTCGTCACGAACGCGTGTGTGGAAACTGGAAACTAGTACATTCTCAGGCAATCAGACTGAAGCGACTGAAGCGACCCGACTAACTTAGTAACCCCTCGAAATGGTCCCCGGTCGCGCGACCAACGCGACTGCCCAGTGTGTTTCAGGCTTAAGAGATTAAGTAGCTTTCTGTCTAACACGAGACAGACCACCATTTGAAATTGAATGCAGTGATCAAGCAAACAATATTCTACGTAATCACTAATGATGTTAATTACTTTCCAAAATATATAGCTTATTGCTTTCAGATTCTTCTCCAGAGTTTCTTATCATCAGTCCCTTGCGGAGGATGGTAAACAGAAACAATTAACAGGGCGAATTTTGGCCCAAAGTATAACAAACCACGAGGGAACCAAGTTAATGCCGCCATGTTTTGCACGCAAACACGCCAATTGACCAATCACAACGTGCGTAGGACAATAATAGTACGACAGTTAGATTTTGGCATTTAAAATAAACCATGGGTTATTGCATGACACTGTATTTAACAATCAAAAGCTAGTTTACAAAAACGCTTTATTGCTTCTAAAACGATTTTAGTGGTCTGTTGATATCGGTCTTAGGCCCTTGTTACATGATGTCGAGTTGGCTATAGTTGCTTCTTTTGAACACGCGCAACCTCTGGCGTTATTATTTCGCACTGGCATCTGGTAAACAGGGTCTAAGTTGATGGGTGAATAAAAGAAGCCGTTGCATATTGTGATCAAATTAACGCTATATATCAGAGTATGTGCATGAAGTAGTTTTATTTTTAATTATAAATTCATCAGACCATATTCTTTTGTTTTCCGTCGGTTTTTAATTTTGGCGGAGGGAGTGCAGGTCTTTACTTAAAAATAAAGACCTCCAAACAAGTTACTTAAAATTAACATATTGTAAAATCAACATAATTCATATTTTAAACAAACACACGCATCTATCCATATATATATTTTAATGGCAAAACACTATAACACCAAACTCTCAGTTGTATACATTTTTAATGTAGAAATGAACCTCCGGAAAACAAAAGAATATGGTCTGCCGAACATATAAACTAGTTAAAGTACTCGGGTAACGGTTTTTCTTCAACTGTAAAGACCTCGGGCCTGTGGCCCTCGGTCTTCACAGTTGAATAAAACCTCTCCCTCGTGTACTTTAACCTATATTTATTTCATGATTGAGTCGGTTTTCTTTGATATACTGCGCGCTTTATATAGCATAAAGTCCTATGAATACTAATTAGATAAGAAATGAAGAAAAAAATTGGAAAATCTTTGTCCAAGGTGGAAAAATAGACAAAACTTTGTTGGAAAACATCCTCAATCATGAAATAAGTCCGATATATCCCTCGAACGTCGGGATATATGCATAGCCCTCGGACGCTACGCGTCTTCGGGGCTTTATATAGCATACTGTACACCACTCGTTCTCGGGATTTCTTACTTATATATTTTAATATCATATCCATGACTAAAAGTAAAAATGTTAGAAATATTAAAAAAGTAAATATTATAAATCAGTATATACTATATGCTACCTGTAAATATATATGCTATATGCTACCTGAAATCAGTATATACTATATTCTGAAATTGTATTGAACACTGATCTCGTGGATTAGTAAAAAAACGGACGAGCTAACGCGGTAATTTACTATTAAAATAAGCACAAATTATGAAACAGTTCTTACGTATTCAATGAGATATCCAATGATTACTAAATCAAGGAACGACGTAATACTCAGTAAGTTTGTAGTATAGAATCAAATGCTGCGATAACTTGGCTACAATATATATATATAAGCAGATGGTATCCCGTTGCGTTGACGTTTGACACGTACTGTACAATGACAACCAACCAGTATAATTGTCTCGGCCAAGTAGTTATAATGAGTTATATTAAAAGGCTCCTAGATCGAATATTTTAAAAATGAGCATGCCAAGATAATGGAGTCCAGTTGTAGCATAAAACGGAACTAAAAACAGTTTCATAAAACCAAATGTATATATTGGTGTTGACCACAGATGTGGCAAAGTCTCGGATTATTGTTTTTATACGAAATTATCAGGCCTCCATTACTCGCACATGTTCCGCAATTGACGTCAAAGACTCAAAGCCAAAGTATCCATGGCAATTATAATTATCGTCATATGAATATAGACTGCTTTGGGGAACTATTCAATGTAATTCTCGACATTTCGTGAAAATATACGAAGAAAACCATTAACAGCATCAAACATGCTACACTGTTGCAGACTGAGTCTTTGACGTTACACATTGCTTTCTTATAAGAACTTTTTTGAGCAATGGCGGACAAATTTTCGATAGCTTCTGAGCTTAAATTTCTTCTGCCTAGAGCGTTTGTTGTTTCTTGAAAAATGTGAGTTATATTCCATGATAACAAATGATAAGAATCAATATCTCATGATATTTCGTCTCAGATGCACCTTAAAAACATGACTGTCAACCTATTTGCTTTTGGGTGAATTGCAGCCTGCAAAATCAATAATACAACAGCTCAATTAATGCTTATTTGGATTGGCTTATAAAAGAGTTTAAGAATACAAAAAGTCACAATTAGGCCGTACAATTGTTGATTTTGTGGGCTGTTTATCCATAAAAATATGAAAGCAATTTTTTTACAGTCATTATTCTTAAACTAATGATAGTGGCAAATTATCTTAAGCCACATTTAAAAGTTGATATGTAAACTAAGTGGAAGCCATTTTGCCGCACTGATGTGACAGGCAGGCTATAGGTTAAATAATTCAAGCGCTTTTTTCAATACATGAGTAAGAAGTGAAATGCCGTCGCGTTTTTAGTAAATATCTTAGTCCGTATTTTAGTACCGCTATCGAATCATATGGGGGGCACTTGGGAAGTTGAAAAAAACATTCTTGCTAGCTTCTCGAGTCTCTTTATAACTTGAGTCTTGATAGAGGCGCGGCAGTACATGAAGTTTTCTATTTCTTGACTCTGTTCCTCTGTTCCTCTTCGTTGTGAAAGGCTACTACCATTTAGGTATACTAGTCGAATCTATATACACTGTAGTTTAAACAATATGTCTTCGCTAAACCGTAAAAGGTCACATTTTTATCTGTGACAGTTCTTCGCTAAAGTTATGCTTTTAATACCTTTTAGTTCAATCACTCAATATAAAAAAATGGTTGTTTGTTTTTCGATAGTGTTTTGAGAAAAATCAATTATTTAAATGTCACATGCAATGATGGGTTTGACACGCAGAAATGAGTGACACCCGCGGTTATACATAGTTATAACTTGGGAAAATGACATATATACTTGACAAGCTGATTGTATAGCACGACGGGTGTTGAAGGCCGATTTTAATCTCACAAAATGTATCGGATGCTTTTAGAACTAGAAGGAATCAGCTTACAAAACGATTGGCGTAATATAATACATTATCAATGTTATTGGGACTACTTCATGTATGCCGATTTTTGGTTAGTAGTTGTATTGGGGACAGGCTTACATGAAGTAACCAGCTTTAGGCATACATGAAGTATACCTACCAATATTATTTTGTTACGTTATATTTGTGTTTCAGAGACAAAAACAAAAAACTACACATGCAAACACTGAACAAATAAATGCAGAAAAAGCTTCATATTTAGAGGAAGAAACCTAGCGAAGCCGAAGGGACTGGTTTTTGAGGAATTTGCATTGAAACATTTGAATAATATATCATTATTTCAAAATAAATCATTTGCCCGCAAACTAATGCAAAGATTCTCTCCAAGATGAGAGAAACACAGATGAGAGATTGAAGAAAGAACTCGCAGAACCGTGGACGAAACGTCAACATGACAACATATAGTGGTTGCAAGCGAATCGAAGCGAGTTCGGACTTTCGTTTTATTGGCAATGAATTGCAGTTGGAAAAGTTTACCGAGACCTGTAAACCCGCAAACCATTGAAAAGATTCTCTCCAAGATGAGAGAACACAGATGAGAGATCAATCATGAAGACCGAATCGTCGGAATGGACAGACGAAGGACAGGGAAATATTATTATACTGTGTTGTCTGTTGACATTTATCCGTGAAACTCCGTTTTTGTCCGATTTAAATCAATTCTATATCGAAATGATCACTTGAATCTGGCGAATCGAACGCTGTAGGTTTCGTCTACTTAAAATGTGAAGATCATATGTTATATGAGAAAATGCGTAAGCGATTAAAGCGAGACTCGTCTTTAAAATCAAAGGACATGGCTTCAAGATCTATTCGTCGTTTACCCAATGATTTAATGCTTTTATGTCCATTAAACCGATGTAATTTCGTAACAGACATGTTTCGTATACCTTGCCGTTGATTTTTATATAAATTTTGACACATGAAGACCTTCAATCGAACAGATATTAGAAAAATAGCATTGCCGTGTTTAGTGTTTACATTAAATTTCGTCTGCGTGTCAGGCATTAGGGGGAGGGGAACTAGGGGAACTAATCAGGCGTTCTGCATTAGGGGGAGGGGAACTAGCCTGCGTGTAGACGCCTGATTTTTCTTCGTCTTCATTTCTAGCCCAACTTGCTTCTGAATGTTTCCCACTTTAAACGAGCGCTGCACAATGCCTTCAGTGCCTGATTACAGAAATCAATGCATTAAAAATTATCCTTTGTAATATAAGATAAGTGAGCGGGTTTTTTAATTCCAACTGTCTAACATGCCACCAATGCGTTGTCGGCGTCTTGTTATACTATAATTAATTAATCAGATGTCAAACCTGCCAAATTAGTCCAATCAACGTTCACCGGATCGAAAAGACTTTGAAGCTAATTAATTTGCGCACTACACAGGCAAACACTGAATAAATAAATTCAAAAAAAAACTTCATAGAGGAAAAAAGCCTAGCGAAAGGTCTAGCAGCGACTTTTGTCGTTGTTGTAAGACATCACAGGATTTTCGTTCGTCGAGAAGATTTTAAATGAAGAGCTTAAGCCAGTGGCGTTCTCATTTCACGGACGAAAAGCGGAAATCGTGAATGGCGTATTTTCAATAAAAATTCATACAAAACAAAGATTATGAAGATGAAGGACTAAAAAACCTAAAACGGTGACGATGTTATAGATAGCAAGTTTAGTTCTGAAAACCCGTTTAATCAGTGAGTCAAAAAGTAGAGTGCTATGTAGACAGTGTTTTGGATATATAGCAAGACTGCCAAGATTTTTAGCAACGAAATACTGACGTTTCAAGCGGAGCCCTAGCTTCATCAGAGTTAAGAAACTGCCAAGATTTTTAGTAACGAAATACTGACGTTTAGTTTAGTTCAGCTCAGTTCAGTTCAGTTTAGTTTAGGGAGCAAATTTAGAATACCCGTCCACTTTTGAAACTGCATTTAAAGGCAGAAATACAAACCAGGTTGCTCTAAATCTCTTTAAATATAATGTCGAAGGTTTATATTGTGTGTACTTGTTGATTGTTATCAAATTGAAAGGGTTTTTTAAAGAACGAAGCAATTGTATATGATGAACTTTCCGTAGTCTGACACTTAATATATATGCAAATAGTAAAGTGGACGGGTATTCTATAATTATACCATTATTGCAAAGGCTGCACTTTCTCCTCAATTATTTTTAAGACCCTGAGTGGAGGTCCGACCCAGGATTTGAAGCTGCAGTGCCCCCCAACTTATAGACATTGTGGTAACCACTATACCACAACAGCTGGTTAAAGTCAGAGTAAGACCTCTTCTTACTCTGATGGAGGTCTCCGCTCGAAACGTCACTATTTCGTTACTAAAAATCTTGGCAGTTTACCACCTTTTCACTTTGCTATATAATCAGTGAATCGATGTTTAACTTTACTATCTCGCCTTACTGATGCTGACGTTCTAGTGCAGTTGATCAACGTTGTCTTCAGAACGTGAAAACGCCCTCAACGACGACGTCTGTGTAGAACAAAGACGACGTCAAGTTTACTTTTGGGACTTTAAATTATTCATTTTCTTTGTTTTGCATGAACAATTCTATTGAAATAATACGGCGTCCGTGGTTCTAGGACGTGACTTGTTTAAGCTCTCGTTAATGTGCATAGTCCCGACTGCAAGGTTGCAGACGAAGAGGAAAAAGAAAACAAAAAACCTATACCTACCCTAGCTCTGTCTCGACTCCAGAGTGCGAACGATCGGCGTTATGAATCACATATTCAGCACAGTAGAATCGGTCATTCAAAATACAATAACGTCGTAAAGACAATTAAAGCAACTCGTTGTTCCGCTTTTCACTTCAAACTAAAGTTTTACTTTACAGACAACTCCTCAAAAACAATATCTATCCCATTTAACTTCCGTTTTTTTATTAGTATCAGCCAATGGGAATTTTGCATGCTGATTCAGGACAGATGACGGGGTACGCTCACATTTGCTATCCCACTTATTTCCCGGATCCAATTATGCGCCAGGCCTGCATAGCATGGTTGGCCATATGTTGCAAAATTCAACAACCGATATATTTATCACAACACTCAATATCACACTCAACAAATAAATATCACATTCAACAAAAAATATCACATTCAACAAAAAATATCGCGTTCAACAATCAACAAAAATATATCACATTCAACAAAAAATATCGCGTTCAATAATCAACAAAAAATATCGCGTTCAACAATTAACAAAAATATCACATTCAACAAAAAATATCGCGTTTCACATTCAACAAAAAATATCGCGTTCAACAATCAACAAAAAATATCACATTCAACAAAAAATATCGCGTTCAACAATCAACAAAAATATTACATTCAACAAAAAATATCGCGTTCAACAATCAACAAAAAATATCACATTCAACAAAAAATATCGCGTTCAACAATCAGCAAAAAATATCACATTCAACAAAAAATATCGCGTTCAACAATGAACAAAAAATATCACATTCAACAAAAACTATCGCACTCTAATTATAAATATCAAAGCCCAGCATATTATTTGAGTCGGACATGAGAGTAAAATCATGCGTTCAACAAAAAATATCGCGTCTCTCAACATATCCCAGAAAACAATGCGGTATCTAAATCCAGGTTTTCGCGGGAACACGCGCGAGCGATGCAAATATGGCGGAAGCAAGTATGGAGTACACTTTTTTGACACTCTAGCTGCAATTCTTAAAATGAACCATTTTTGT
The DNA here is from genome assembly GCA_035772405.1 of Chrysogorgia sp. JL179-B06. Classification (NCBI taxonomy): domain Eukaryota; kingdom Metazoa; phylum Cnidaria; class Anthozoa; order Scleralcyonacea; family Chrysogorgiidae; genus Chrysogorgia; species Chrysogorgia sp. JL179-B06. The sequence continues at coordinate 2,957,631 of JAYKKM010000032.1, read as the reverse complement.
GACTACCGCAAATTGACAGGTCAGTCTGACCTGTCAGACCCCACAATACAATATTTTATTATATGACAATGACGTAATTCTTCCATATAAGGGCACGAGAACAGAACAAATACCAGGCCGTATTGCATGGTAAAATCCGTATTTCTCCTCTTCTGAACAGAACAAAAATACGGATTTTTTTGCGGCTTTAAACCAAAGCCTAAAATGGCGGATGCGAATTGTCTTTTTAATTTTGAAAATGTAAGTACAGACATGAACGACGCCTTATTATTTTCGTTAAACTCTGACGACTTTGACGATGAATATCTCAAAGCAATGGACAGTTTAACAGAAACAACGTCTGACAACGTATCACAAACAAACGAGGAAATGAAATAAATACAAACTTATTCAATTTCTGCAAGTAGTCATATAATAAAAACCTCATTGAATGGTTTGGCATATAATACGGCCGGGAATTTTACTCGTTTCTCGCATTTTTCCTCGCCGGCGACCGGCTCGGAAAAATACTTGAGAAACTCGTAAAATACCCGGCCGTATTATATGCCAAACCATTCAATAAGATATAAGTATTGTATTTTATTATACAACTGTATTGAAAAGTGTCCAAATAACGCTAAAAACGAGTACAAATATACAGCGATATTCGGACAGTTAGTTATTTGGATAGTTGGTTATTTGTATAGTAGAAAACCGGTTTGACAGATCGGCTGACGTGAGCACTGTTTATAATTTACCAGCAAACGTAGTTTTTAGTAAAAGAATGGATGACATTTTGGCAACATTTGAAGGCGACAATGAAATTGACTGGCTTTCAAATTCATGCTTGCCAGTATAAAGACTATAAACAACGAAAGCGTAGACGGCGAAAGAACTGAAGTATGTGTTGCGACTAGAAATGACTCGCTAAATGATGTTGAGATAGGCGAGTTCATAGAGAAAAACAAAAACACAAATACGGCCAAAAACAAAAACTGACCTGAATGTCTGGAAAAGATGGTCCTCCTCCATCGGTGAGAGCAAGGGAAATTCAGAATACGATTGAGTCGGACGATGAAGATGACAATTAGTTTAAGACAAGTTGATCGAATTCAGTTTAAACACTTTTGTTATGCTAAGATTTCAAACCGATCCATTGTTCATTTTGAAATATTGAAAAACTGTAACGTTGATAATAAAATTATAAAACTGTTGACAAGATAATTCTCAAACTGGTTTGACAAGTTTATTTTGTTAGCCAATCAAATTTGTTGCACGGGCGACTACTTCATGTATGCTTATTATTATGTCTTGGTGCAAGTCACGCCACTTCCCTTGCCTTTTTACAGTTTTCTTGCCTCTTTTACAGTATTGTGTGTATTGTGTATATTGTGTGTATTGTGCGTATTGTGTATTGTGTGTATTGTATTGTGTGTATTGTATTGTGTGTATTGTGTGTATTGTATTGTGTGTATTGTGTGTATTGTATTGTGTGTATTGTGTGTATTGTATTGTGTGTATTGTGTGTATTGTATTGTGTGTATTGTATTGTGTATTGTAAGGAGAACTGAAGGTATGTACTACTGTAAACAAACTTTTTCCTAATTTTCTTGTTTATATGTTGAGTGAGGTAGACATTTATAAGATGTCATCTGCAATTTATTGCCATATCAAATTGTTTTGTTTTTGAATATGGTTTACTTTCTATTTAGGTGCATATTGGTTGAGTTTATTGTTTCTCACGCTTATCAGCATCTGCGAAGCAACATCGATCTAAATCAAAAAGAAAAGAAAAACCACATCAAAAGAAAACGTGCTCTTCTTTATTCTTGAATATGGCAAGTCGTTCAATATCACATACAATAATGTAGATATCAAGATAACATATATTTTGTCTGGTCTGGTGTCCACATCAGAATCAAATTCTGATTAACTTAGTTTATCAACTGTTATTACATTACGTCAACTGTTTTGTGGTCATATTGAACTGCATTTTTATGCAAGCCTTGTACAGAGAACTATGTTATACAACTGCAGTTTTATCTTTTAACTGCATTTTTATTGAAATGTTCAAGTTACATCTGTTTAATATTATACATGTTCATGAACCACTATATTGTGAATAGATGTTGAGAGGGGGGTCAACAAGGGAGGGGGCAGATGTGAGGCATCCGCAAATGTGCCAGGGACCCCCGCACATGCTTCCAGCAAGCTCAGTGTGAGCTCAATATATATGTTGAGCTTACTGCTCTGGTCTTACCTAAACCATAACCGATTGGGTATGAGGCTGTACGACCTCTGCTGCAACTTTGACTTCAATAAGCCCACAGACCTGTACCACTTATTTTTTGCAGTTTTGCACAATATCACAATTACCTTGGATTTCAAGGCAGCACTTCCCTTGTGATAGTAACTTCTAGTATAATCATATTTGGACCAAAATATGTATTTAAAATGATGATACCGGTTTAAATATTTTGATTTAAGACCGTTATATTTTGCTCAAAAGTGCTTTCAAATTTCAGGAAATACAGTTTACCAAAAATTCAAATATTTTCCAAGGGCCCCAAGAAGTGTGTCATCACTTTTGTCTGATATGTTCCCAAATTTGGACGCCCTATTTCAGAATCCTGGCCACTAACATTTATTTTTTACCTGTTTCTACTGTTGATTAGTGCTGTTGTAACGAAGCACACACTATATCAAACTCCTTTATTCTCACAACATATCTATAAACCTTTCTATACGAATCTCAAGCACTCAAGCACATGTACACTAACTCGGTCTTAGTCTTCTCTCTATTGTATTACGTCACACATCTTCACATTCCCCCCACCTAAAATAAACATAATCGATAGCTATAAATAAAGTACGTAGTCTCTAACAACTCAACCAAATTAACGATACTTTCGCAGTTAAAAGTATTTAGAGTTAATCCAAACTTAGTAAGTTCAGTAATTCATGACAGGTTGTCCATAACGAATCGGCTGTCGTCTGTTACGTCTCAGATTATATGGTATTAGATTCTCTGCGTACTCATTGTTTCTTTCTGCAAAAGTTGACATGGTTCAGGAATCTCTGGATCAAGTATTGATTCATCGAGGTCAGGTCCAGAACCGTCTGTGTCCTCACTTTCTAGATCTTCACAAACGTTGTCCAGGTCACCATTGTTCATTGTAAAGCGTTTCAAGTTGTTTGAATGTACAATCTTTCTCTTTTTGTTTTCCTGTAATGACTCTATTTCGCAGTTACTTTCGCAAACATCAACGACTTGGTAAGGACCAATGTACTTTTCATCCAGTCCTCTAGCTCTAAAATTCTTCAGAAGTACTGTATCTCCAACATTGAAGCTTTTGCTACGCTGTGAGCGATGCCTTGAATCATAACTACGCTTCTGTTTCTGTTGGGCTTGTTTGATTCTCTTCTTTACTATCTCTCGAAGGATGTTCTGTCTCTTCTTTAAATCCTCTAGGTACCTCGCTGGTCCATGGGTCGGTTTAGTGGCTAGTTCTTCTTTTTCCACGCCCAAGGGTAATCTGACGTCTCTCCCCATATAACATTTCAAACGGTGTTACTCCTGTAGATGATTGCTTACTTACTCGGTAGGCTAACAACGCGTGAGGAAGTTGCTCGTCCCAATCGTCCTTGTCTTTATTAACTCTCATTCGTAGAAGGGACTTCAAAATGCCATTAAATCGTTTACAAAGTCCGTCTGTCTGTGGATGATACGCTGTCGTTCTCCTCTTCTCTATTCCAAACAACTGACACATACTAGCAACCAGATGGGACTCGAAGTTTCGGCCTTGGTCTGTGAGCAAAACAGAAGGCATACCATGCCTAGCAAAGACTTGTTCAAGTGCTCGAACTACTGTCTCAGCCTCTTGGTTAGGAAGAGCTTCTGCTTCAGCGTATTTCGTGTAGTAGTCAATAATGGAAAGGATGTACTTGTTTCCTTGACGGGTCGACTTTAAGGGACCAATGAGATCTACTCCTATCATGTAAAAGGGCACTGGAACAACTTCAATTGGCTTCAGTGGCCATCGAGGCCTTGGCACAACTTTGTTTCGGGCACAAACTTCACAGCTTTTGCAGAATTCTTCGGTAGCTTTGAAAAATCCTGGCCAATAAAATCTTCTCTGGATCATTTCGAACGTTTTTCCTACTCCGAGACGGCCAACTTGTCGATGTGCTTCTTTCAAAATCGTAGCTGATGCAAATTTGGATATAACAATTTGCGATCTTTCTTTACTTGTTTCGTCACTCCACTTTCGGCAAAGAACGTTGTTTTCAATCACTAATGACTCGAAGACATTGTACAATGCTTTTAACATCTCACTTGCATCCTTTGGCTTTTGATCTGGTTGGCAACCATTCAATACCCATCCCTTCACTAGTAGAATATCTTCATCAAGATTTTGGATCTCTTCAAACTCGTTCCATGACAACGTTGAAACCTGGATACTGTTAACTGGAACACGAGAGAGTGCATGTGCATGTTGCATCGAACTACCTGGCATGTGTTCTATGGAATAATCATACTCTTCCAGCTTCAAAATCCAACGTGCCAGCTTGCCATTTGGATGTTTTATATTCCTCAGCCACTTCAGAGCTTTGTTATCTGTAAATATGGTCACCTTCCTCCCATAAACATATGGATGGAAATACTGTAGGGCCCAGACTATAGCATATGCTTAATTTTCAGTTGTCGTCCAATTTTTCTCTGAACCCGAGAAGGCTTTAGATGCATAAGAAATAACTCTCTCTTCTCCATTTCCATTCTTTTGGGCTAATACTGCTCCTATTCCCACATCACTTGCATCAGTATACAGAATGTAGTCTCCATCTGTATCTGGGAACCCTAGGACTGGAGTTGAAATAAGCTGTTCTTTCAGGGTTTCAAATGCATTTTGACAGTTCTTGTCCCAGGCAAATGTCACATCTTTCTGGATAAGACGGTTTAATGGACAGGCAATATCGCTGAAACCAGAGATAAAACGTCGATAGTAGGATGTCATACCCAAGAATCGCTTTAATTCTGTAAGATCTTTTGGTGCTGGATACCTGCTAATAGCTTCCACTTTCTTGGGGTCTGGGGTGAGACCTGATGCCGAAATGGAAAAACCAAGGAAATCTACCTTTGATTGTCCAAAATAGCATTTCGACAGTTTCAGTTTCAGTCCTGCTTTGTTGATGGCTTCTAGAACTTCTCTCAGATTCTCCAAATGCTGGTCAAAAGATCGGCCAACGACGAGGACATCATCTAGATATACAAGACACTTCAGGGGCAGGAGACCTTCTAGGACTGCTGACATTAGCCTTTGGAATGTGGGAACTGCATTCGTCAAACCAAATGGCATACGCAGGAATTCGTAATGACCACCTCCTGGGATTACGAAAGCGGTTTTATCTTGACTGGACTCTTCAACAGGAACCTGCCAAAAACCAGATGCTAAATCGAGTGTTGAGAAATATTGGTGTCCAGATAATGTGTCGATCAAGTCAGCAATTTGAGGTAAAGGGAAAGCATCTTTTACTGTGACTTCATTTAGTTTACGAAAGTCGATACAAAATCGCCATGTTCCATCTTTTTTTTCGCACCAATACTATGGGGCTTGACCAGGGTGAATTACTTGGTTTGATCACTTTCTTCTTTAGCATTTCCTTCACTTGCTCTTCTACAACAGGTCGAAGTGCATTTGGTAAACGTCGGGGCAACTGTTTTACTAGGGTTGCTTCTCCTGTTTCAATTTTGTGTTTTGCCAAGCATGTTAGGCCAAACTCTCCAGAACTTGTGGCAAAGGTGTCTTGGTGACTCTTCAAGAGATGTTCCATTCTTTTTTTCTCTTCCGGTTTCAGATTACTCAGTTCAAACTTGATTTCATCTTGGCTGGTGCAGTGGTTGTCTTTCGGCTCGAAAACTGGGTCTTTCATCTCAACATCAGCTTGTTGTAGATCGCCTACCTTCATTCCTTTGTACAGTTTAACTGGCTCTGCTCCAGGATTTATTATCTGAATGGGCACTGTTTGTTCTCTCGGGCGAACAAAAACTCGGGCAACCAGGACACCTTTTCCGGTCAAGCTCATGTTAGGTTCCATAACACTTTCGGCAATGATTGGGTTTTTGATTCGGGCTATTCGAAACACTTCATGTTTCGCTGGAACTTCTACATCTTGGTCCAAGACAACAGCACCGGAATCTGTGACACTTGAATCAAATACAAACAAAGATTTGGTCGTCGCATCTGGAAATGTTAACACCATTTTTGCAATGTCAACAATTTGACTTTGTTATCCAGGCCTAAAATAATCTCAGAAATTATCTCGTTGGCAACGTAAAATTCCTGACTAGACATCTTCCCTTCGTATAACATCAACATCTAAGGTAGTTTTGCCCAAAATACCGATTGGGGAATTGTTGGCGGCCTCAGCGACAATATCGGACGGTAACAATGAAGTGTTGCTTGGCTTCAATGATTGCCATTCATCTTTACTGAAACAATACAAAGTTTCGATTTCCCGTTTATCTGAGCTTCGACCATAAGCGTTTTTCTTTTATTTGCTGGTGAAATCGTTGATAATCTTATCTTCGGATTGTTTTTGTTTTGGTTACTGTTTATGTCTTGACTCTGATCATACACAGTCTCTCTTTTGATGTCTTCCAATTTCACATGACAAAACTTTGAAATATGTCCTTGTTTACCACAACGATAACAAACTGGAGGCTGTCTATTCGAAAAATTCTTACCTTGATCTTTTGGCACATCAAAACCTTGTCTAGGATTCGATGAAAAGCAGTTACGGGCCAAATGTCCTGGCTTGTGGCACTGGAAACACATTCCGAGTAGGCGAAGACGAAGTGTTCCTTTGTCTAAAACTGCTGATCGTTGGACATTGTTTGGCAATATGTTCAAATCCATTACACGAATAACACGTTTTCGCCGTATAGGTAGTGAATTTACTGCTCCAATGGTCATCATTCTACTTTGTTTCTGAATCTGTGCTGCCGACGTTTCTGCTGCCAATGTTTGCATGGTAGCGTTCGCTGCTAGTTCAAATCTCCTTGCAATCAACAAAGCTTCGTCCAAATTGGTCGGTGGTTCTTGCAATAGTTTACTTTGCGTAGCACGATCTCTTTGTCCAAGAATAAATTGATCGACTAATCTACTACAGTATTCATCACCTTGAAAACCACATTTAGCTCCAGCTTCTCTCAGCGACACAGCATAAGAGTCAACTGACTCACCTTTGATTTCTTTCAAATAATGACTTCAGCTTCTTAATCCAATTTTTATACGCGTCGACTCCTTCGACAAATTCGACTGATTCTGCAAGGCGAAAGGCGTCTTCATTGAGGTTAAGTATATGCCTATATATTTCAAATATCTAAAAAGGTTGGCCCTTTGTGTAAAAAGGCCGAAATACGAAGGCCCTTTCTCTTATGTTTCACTCTCAGTCTGACGAAGGGCCGTCGCTCGAAACATTAGACCACTTATACGCTAACCAACCTTTTTAGATATTGATTTGTATTTCTACACTGCCTACGCAGCACAAGACGTTTTATTGCCCATATATATTTACGCTCTTTAATGCTTCCTTTAACTTGTGCAATGCATAGAGACCTATATTAATTCGTATATTTCGGCGCCATCGTAACTTGCCATTGCAATGTGAAACATTGATGTACCGCCTTTCTTTATTCATAGAACAATATTGTTGTCGAATAGTAAGGACTTTCTCGCGTGCATAACTTCAAGGTCTTCTTCTGAGATGTTAACGAATTGTTTTGCATAATCCAGTGAAGCTTTTTTCAATAGCGATTCAGTGATGGACGGGTAGAATTCGAGACCAAGAATTAAAGTGTGCCTTTAAGAACCTGCACTGAAGTTCAAAGTCTGTTTCTCAGTCTCAGTAGTTACGGCTTCGATCCTTGATTGTCCGAGAATCGAAACATTTTCTTAGGATTTGAGCTTGACTATCCTCCATGTATAGCTAATATGTTATGTGGTTGTTTAAATATATGCCTATATTTAGTACCGCTATTTAGGATAGACATTGTAGACTTAAGATGCATGCATGAAAATGTCTGGGGCTGGTTATACGAAGCCTGGATAGTTTATCCGGTTGATAAGTCCTAGCTAGAAAATAGGTGATTTGACAGGTGTGGATCTAGGATTTTCTACATAAAAAAATTTTCAAAAAACATTTCCAGGGTGTGTGGTCAGAAAACGACCCCCCCCCCCCCATTTTGGGGGACCAAGCAATTGCAGCTGTAAAGTATAATAAATTGTACGGAAACAAGATATTTGGCTGTTTGACATATATCAAAACTCATCAGGCATGCCTAGAAACACTAAGTAATAGTGATTCCAACATGGACAGTGTGAAGATGTGTGACGTAATACAATAGAGAGAAGACTAAGACCGAGTTAGTGTACATGTGCTTGAGTGCTTGAGATTCCTATAGAAAGGTTTATAGATATGTTGTGAGAATAAAGGAGTTTGATATAGTGTGTGCTTCGTTACATTTTGGAGGTCCCGCCGAGATAAATAAATAACTGATGAGCGAGGTAAATCATGGCTGAACAAGAAGAAGGAGCTGTTCAAGTTCCGAACGTCGAAATAAACAAGTTATCATATTCATTGTTTAGAAGACCCGACAAGTTTAAGATTGGAGATAACTTTGATTTGTTTGTGAAAAAATCCGATTTGTTTTTCGAAGCAGTTGAGCTTAAAGATGAGAAGAAACAAAGGCTTGCGTTGTTGTTTAACCCTTCCAAAGCACAAGGACCAAATAGTTTTCTGATATGGATTCTTAAGGAATATGCCGATATCCTTTCTTCACCGATATCAAATATATTGAATGCTTCATATTTCGAACAGTCTCTGCCTGAAGCATGGAAACGTGCCTGTTATCACCTGTCAGTTATAATTTAGTTTATATTGTTTGTTTTGGTTGATTGACTGCCAAGTATGGACACAACGAGATATGAGATTGTGTGGGAACTGATAGATACAAGAACTGTGGATTGATTACGAGATAAGGAAAAGCTGTAAGAACATGTAAGTGTCTATTGAATGTTGAAATTGATGTATAGTGTAATGCTGAAGCTAATTGTAGATTTGTCAAACCTTGTCTATAGTGAATCGCTTCAATATTGAAATTAGTATATGAATAAAAAGACAGAATACGAAACTGAATACGAAGTGATATCTACCTTACGGCGACATAAAATATCAATCCCAACATTATTCAATGTTCTTATTAACTGAGAGTCTCTAGACAAGTGGAATTTATTGTGATATTATTGACATCGTTAAACCTGGTTAAACAAGACCTGTATTTCGCACGAATATTTTGAATTGTCGATTTTGAATATTTTATAATTCTGTCCAAGGCAGAAGGAACGTAGAAACGAACGACGATATGGATGATAAAAAGGACGCTGCCGAAGTCGAACGGAACGGAGTCAGTCTTAGCGAGCGCAAAGACGGTGAAAATGTAAACAAAACGTCGCGCGACTATGAACAATACGAACAAATCAGCGAAAGCCATGAAGATAACCTTCAAAGCTACCTTCTTTCTAACGGAAGCACGAAAGAAAACGATAAAATCGAATCTGGACGAAATCTTCGCCGTAGTAGTCGGGATAAATATCAAAACGCTATCGACAGGGTAGCGGTTGAAAGTGAAGAAACCTACCGACAATTGCGTAACCTTGGCTGTTGTCAAGGAGGGGTCAGAGCGATAATTAATCAACTATCTGCTTGCGTACCACAAGCGCGCGGACCTGACGACATAGCTGAGATCCTACAATCACTTACCAAGCTTGGTGAAGATACAACGACGCGTATGGAAACCATGTTGAAAGGGATTTGTCCGAAGAGGAGTTCTTACGAATTGAAGAACGATTTTCTCAAATTAACGAAGACCACGCCCGTTGTGTTCACACGGTCAAAGAATGGATACGTCATCATCAATCAAAAGAAAGTCAAACACAAGAGAAGTTGTCAAAATATATCTCTAGATCGGGTAGCTCAGTCTCATCGAAAACATCGAAATCGTCCAGGTTGTCAAAAGGAAAAGAGGCGAAAATAAATGCTGAATTACAACGATTAGCAGCTATGCAAGCAGAAGAAGCCGCGATACTTCGAATTGAAAATGCGCGAAAAGGTGAGAAAAGTTAAATCAGCAGCTCAATTGGCCGAACGAAAAGCCGAACTATTGGAACAAGACGACGAGAACGATGCCTAATAGCTCAAAAAACAAAATTGGTCTTGATAGATTTGTCAACACACCATGGTTGAAAAAGGAACGCACCGAAGCTTGGGCAACCAGTTGTCCCGACATAACATCTTCAAACTACGCTGATAATTGCGAGTTGGCTCCTCGCTGTGACGAATTCCTAAAAGAGCGACCAGAATACCTAGAAGAATCGAGCGTTTCGAAGCCAAACTAGAGCAAGACCAACACAAAGGTAAAAAAGGACCCTATAACTGACGGTTGCATCAACGGCTGTACAAGAAAACCACCGGAAGTGAGAAGAAATCTGCCTCAGAACCCGCAAGCAGTAATGCTTAAAGTCAATATGCTACAAGCCATGCATCCTGTGAAATTTGATGGAAACCCAGGTGATTTTCCGACCTTCAGAAAAAGAATAATGGATAATCTTGAGGACGGATTATTAACCGATAGTCAAATGGTTGAATTTCTGCCGAAATTTGTCTCCGGAGAAGCCTACGATGTAGTTAAAAGAGCCATGGGGTGCATATACCCAGACATCATTGAAATTTTGCAAGAACGTTACGGTCAACCTGCCGCAGTCGCCGCCGCGTGTATTGAATCCCTAACTTCAGGAGCGAAATTGACAAATGGTGATTACAAAGGATTGCGTAACTTTGCCGAACAAATGACATCTGCAACGAAAAGGCTTCAAGATGAATACGAACAGGAAGCAAGCACGACGTCTAATTTGAAGTTAATCGCTGGAAGATTGCCGAATTATTTAATCAACAAATGGGGAGATGTATCATACTCCATCCGAGAAAAGGGAAGAAAGCCAAAATTGAAAGACCTTGCCCAATTCGTCAAAAGACAAGCTGCAATCAAGAATGACCCCTCATTCATTGGCTCAAATCATGTTGGAATGAACATGTTGACAAGATAAAGTCTGGGAGGTCCCCAAGACTGCGATACAAAGAAAAGTCAACCTTCGCTACTGATGTAAAAAAGGAAGATGAAGACCACATCAATATGAAAAATAATGACGATCTCAACACAAAGTCAGATCGAAAGCCGAGGTGTCTGTGCTGCTCTTGACAACACAAGCTCGCATTTTGCCCAGAATTCCAAAGGAAAGCCGTACAAGCAAGATGGGAGATCATAAAAAGACACCGATTATGCCACATCTGCATGAGACCAGGCCATTTTAGAGAACAGTGTAAATAATAATAATAATAATAATAGTTTATTCCAACAATATTGCAGCATTAAAGCTGAATTACAAAGTGGGGTCGTGATTATATACAGTACATATAACATTACTACATCAAAGATACCAACTATAATTATTACAACGAGTAGCTAGTATTTACAGTACAACTACATGCCCTAATCAAAATGTTCTTGATATTTGATAGTAAAAAAGTTTGCAAAACGTTTGGTTTTAGGAATAATATTTACAACTTTCAATGGACCGGAACGTAAGCTATAATGTGAACTAACAACATGGCGTGGTACTAGCGAGCGAATTAATGGAGAGGAAGAACAGGATCGTTTAATGAACTTTATGGATGCCGTTTCCCTCCTTCGAGATAAACGAGAGAGGGATGTAGCAGTCAGCGCATCATCATAAGTTTGGCCAGGTAGAATGATACGCAACGCATGCTTCTGTATCGATTCTATCACATCACTAAGATATACAGGTAGAGCTGCCCAAACAGGAGATGCGTATTCAAGAACAGGTCTAATAATGGAACAGTATACACGCACAAGTTGGCTCACATTTAAGCCACACTTGCGCAGAATGCGAAGGGCATACAACCTTTTGTTAGCCTTCTTTACAATTTGAGAGACATGATTGTTCCATGTAAGGTCATTAGATATATAGACCCCAAGTAGTTTATACGTAGTGACTCGCTCTATGGTGTTATTATCAACAACAAGAGGGCTAAGAGGAAATGGAATATATTGCATGAAGTTAATAACCATCTCCTTGCACTTGCTAGGGTTTAACCTCATACCTCTAATAGATGCAAAGCTGTAAATATCATTCACTGTGAAGGGAAGATAAGATGGTGAACATCGGGGTATAAATTCTGCTACAGTAGCATCATCAACATACTTAATTCGAGTATTACAAGTTTTAGCCAATCTGTTAACCATTATGCAAAATAGGAGGGGAGCAAGTTTAGTTCCTTGAGGGATTCCTCCATTGAGACAAATAGATGGAGACAAACTCTCCCCAACTCTAACCCTCTGGGATCTACATGTTAGGAAGGATGCTATCCATGCTATAATATGGGGATCAACCTCCAGAGCAACCAACTCGTCCAATATAACATTATGGTCAACAAGATCAAAGCCTTTGGAGAAATCTGAGAAAAACATTCGAACATACAAGTCACCATTATCTAAAGATTACAAAATAGAATGGAGGAGGAAGGTTAATGCTTGAGTGGTTGACCTACCTGGAAGTGCAAACTGTTTGTGATCAAGTTTATCAATAACTTTGCAATACAAGAGGATTTTGCTGTAAAACCTTCAAGTAATTTAGCTATAGGAGATGTAAGTGATATAGGTCTTAAGTCATTCTCAATGGATTTCGGTGGAAAACATTTAGGGACAGGCGAAATAATTGCCTCCTTCAACAAGGAAGGAAAGTACCCCTGTTCAAGCGAAGAATTGTAGATATCAGCTAAAATGGGTGATAATTCAAAAGCGAATTCCTTCCAAACAACATTAGGGATTACATCAGGGCCAGGCGATTTCCTAATCTTCAGGTCACAGAGAGATTTATATACATCATGTTCTGAGATGTATAAGTGTTCCGGCACTGGGCCCAATGGCAGTGAGAATGATTGTATAGGTTGAAAGTGTGAAGTTATACTGTGCAAGAAATCGTTGAACTTTCGAGCAAGTGTTAGGTTATCAGGAGTGTCAACATTGATTAGTTGTTTAGACCAGTCACATGTACTGGTAAAACCGCCAAGATCCTTAATATCTTTCCACCAACGTGTACTACTTGCGTCATTTAAACTATAAATCTTAGAATCATAATACTTTTTCCTACAAGATGAACATTCCCTTATTACTTTGTTTCTAAGTGACTTAAAAATAATGCTAAACTTTCCATGCATGGATAGAGCTCTCTGACGTCTACTGATCAATAGCTTAAGCGCAGGAGTAATCCAGGGTTTGTCTACCGATGCAAGTTTAACTCTCTTATGAGGAAAGAATCGTTCAACAGCTGATGACAAGGAGCTATATAAATAATCAACTTTCCCTTGAACATGTGTAATCCGCCTGCATATTGACCAATCGGTTGAGGTAATCCATGAGCCAAATTCTCTCAGTCTACTATGTCTAGTATCCCGGATCTCTTTAACTTTAGTTACACATTTAGAGCTGAAATGAGTATATACAGGACGAATTAATAATGCATGATGATCGCTTAAACCAATCTCAGGGAGTAAAACAATATCAGACAGATCTTTCGGTCTATTGGTAAGACACCAATCCAAGATGGCAGAATTCCTTGTGGGTACTTTGACAATTTGTTGAAGACCAGTAGACAACCCAAGGTTTAACATGGATAAGTGAGTTGAAGGAGAATTGAAGTCGCCATTCACAACAACAAGACCATCTGGGCTACCAACAAGAAACGATTCTGAATTCTTTTTTATATGGGACACCAGTAAATCATTCTGATGGGCAGTACTGCATGGAGGATGATAAACGACAGCTACAAGTATCGATGTTATGGTACGAGGTAATCGATGCGGGCGAACTTTGACCCATAATGATTCACAGACAGGATAATCTTCATTGGGTATTAACGAATGGTAATGTTGATTTAATAAAGATACATACACCACCGCCCCTTGATTGAAATCTGTCTTTACTGGCAATTCTATAGCAGTATCAGGAATATCCGGTCTCAACCACGTTTCGGTTAAACACACAAAAGTTGGGTCATAAACCACAACTATTGCACGCAGTTCATCAATCTTCGGGAGAATAGATCTAACATTAGCCAATAATATATTGGGAATAGTAACAGCAGTCCTTGGATTTAAATTTAAGGGACTGTTATAAGATAAATGAGTGTTTATGTGATAAACGTCACGGTTGCTTGACGCCACAGAAGCATTAGTTTGAATAAATTTCACTCTTCGGCCAGCACGTTTAGAACGGTTAAACTTACGAATACCCATAGCGTTGAGACATTCCATACGTCGGATGGCAGGACTCGGTGAGGAATAGTTCTCTTGAGCGACATAAGTTCAGAGAAAGAATACTTGATACGTCCATTTACAGGTCTGATCGATGCCGCTTGATGATAGAGGGGAAACATTGGAGTTGATCGACCACTGTTTATGTTCGCATAGCCTGAAATCCATGCACACATCATGAACCATTTCCACATTAGGACATGTAAACATGTTACAAACGTTATCGGATACATCATTTCATCAAATCAAACACAAAAACTAACAAAACTTTCAACTTTAACGGACACCGAGATATTATATGGCAGCCATTACAGCGCCGCTGACCAATGGACAAAACTCTAATGGGAAAAAATGGACAAACTTCTGCAGCTGTGGGAGTGAAAAACGACACAACCTGTTACTTCACAATACGATAAAGCCAAAAGAAGGCAAGGAGAAAAAGATTTGCTATCAAAGGCCGCACGACGACAACGAAGGCAAAGAAGAGATACCTGAAGACAACCGAATAGCTACAGACAAAAAGAGTACGGAACAGTACGCGACAATAACGGACGCAAGTGCAAAAACTGTGCTACTTCACGTGTTGCCCATAAAGATCCGAACTCCGCAAGGAAAATCTGTAACAACATACGCACTCTTGGATAATGCCTCCCGAGGAACTATGATCAACTCCGAAATCGCGAGAGAATTGAATTTACGAGGAAGAACAGAGAAAATCCTGGTTAGTACACTTCTACAGCGAGAACACCAAGATTTCGAAGCGGTCGATTTCGAATTGCAATCTGCTTCTGGAAAGGGAGAAGTCATAAGAGTGGAAGATGGCTTGATTTCTAAGAAGTTCAACATCTCAGAAAGGTTCCTGCCACACGATATCAATAGAAGTACTAGCCGACATTTAGCTGACCTCGAAATTAAATCCCGGACGTTGAGGTCAAGAAAGTATCCGTGTTAATAGGAAAAGATGTAAAGGGAGCACACGAAGTACTTGAAATCCGTAAGTCAAAGAAGCCCGGAAAACGGCTGGAAGGACAACGAGGTCCTTTGGGGTGGGTCATCACAGGCACTGTCGATGATCCTCGAAGTCTAAAAGAAGTCACCGTTAACTTTACCAGCTGTGACAAAAGACTACATGATCAAGTCGAGAGTTTCTGGAAATTAGAAGGTTTTGGAGCAAGAGGACCAGTAACCAAAAGGGACGAATGTGACCACGCAACCCATGGTCCGTCAAGAGAAGACATACGAGCAGTGCAAATACTGGACCGAACAACCAAGATGAACAACGGTCATTACGAAACAGGACTTCTGTGGAAAGGAGACGATATCAGATTGCCAAACAACAGAATTCAAGCCGAGAAAAGGTTGGAAAGCCTAAAAAGACGATTCCAAAAACAACCCCGATCTAGAAAAGAAATATCGTTCCGTTATGGAAGACCATATCAAGAAAGGATACGCTCGCAAGCTCTCTGCAGAGGAAGCTCTTAATTCCGGACCAAGGACATGGTACCTTCCTCATTTTCCAGTGATGAACCCGAATAAACCAACGAAGGTTAGAATAGTATTCGACGCCGCGGCTGAATCTGACAACGCATCGCTAAACAAGAATCTCCTACAGGGACCAGACCTGTGTAGCTAACTCCGCCCTTTTGAAGACCGCAGATGACAATGCGATAGAATTTGATCCTGAAACAATAAGAACTGTAAAAAACAATTTTTACGTAGATGATCTCCTGAAGTCCTTGAATACAACCGAAGCCGCAATCCAGTTGGCCAAAGAATTAACCAAGCTGTGCACAAAAGGTGGTTTCAACTTAACGAAATTCACGAGTAACGACCGCAACGTTTTATCGTCAATACCTGCCGAAAAGAGAGCCGACCCTAACCTAGACCTTGGTTTTGATGATCTGCCTGTCGAGAGAGCACTTGGTATACGGTGGAATCTTGAATCTGATACATTTGGGTTCAAGGTCGTGGATGTGAAGAAACCTGACACCATGAGAGGAGTTTTGTCCACAATATGTTCAGTATTTGATCCCCTCAACCTTGCTGCACCAGCCATGTTGACTGCAAAGCAAATCATGCAAGACCTGTGGAGAAAGAAATGGTCCTGGGATCAACCGCTCGAAGGCGAGATTCTTCAGAGATGGAAAAGATGGAAGGGAGATCTTCAGATGCTCAGTGAGATAACGATCCCAAGGTGTTACTACAGTAAACCTGATCACGAAGGAAGCTCCTTGGAACTACACCACTTTTGCGACGCCTCGGAAGTTGGTTATGGTACCTCATCTTATCTACGAATCTCTTACCCAGATGGAAACGTTGAATGCTCATTCGTCGCTGGAAAATCAAGAAATGCGCCCATAAAAACTGTCACCATCCCCAGGCTTGAGCTTCAAGGAGCCGCCTTAGCAGCACGAATGGACAAGGCAATAAGATCGGAGTTAGAACTCGAAATCAAGCGTGTGGTTTTTTGGACGGACTCGATGATTACTCTGAACTACATCAACAATGAATCTCGACGCTTTCAAACGTACGTCTCGAACAGGATCACCGAAATACAGGAGCTGACTACGCCTGACCAGTGGAGGCACTGCCCTGGTGACCTCAACCCTGCTGACGATGCAAGTAGAGGCCTCGAAATGACGAAATTCAAGAGAAATGAGCGGTGGTTAAACGGACCAACTTTCCTTCTAGGACCAGAAGACGAATGGCCGAAGACCAAGCTAACTGAAGTACCCGTAACGTCACTCGAGGTAAAGAAAGAAACTTATCTTACCGAGGTGGAACCTACCGCGCCATTGTATGACCTTATCGGCAGACACTCTAAATGGATAGATTGCCTACGAAGAATCGCCTGGCTCCAGAAGTTCACTGACTGGATGCGACGCAAAAGAATTAATCCGAAGTTAGCAAGTACTAAAGAGAAAATTACTCTCGAAGATCTTGAAAGAGCAAAACGGAACGTCGTCAGGCTGGTCCAAAGGCAAACGTTCTGCGAGGAAACAAAAGACCTAAAGAAGAATTCGAAAGTCAAGGGATCCAGTAAAATAGCCACACTGAAACCAAGCCTCGATTAAAATGGAGTCCTCAGAGTGGGAGGAAGGATATCAAGAGCACCGATATCCAGAGATGCAATGAACCCAATGATATTACCAAGAAAACACCATGTGACTAAGATCCTTATACGCTATCTACACGAGAAGAATGGTCACTGTGGTCACGAACAAGTCTTGGCCATATCAAGAGAACAGTTCTGGATAGTATCAGGACGTGCAGCAATAAAGGAAACCCTAGGAAGATGCATTAAGTGCAAGAAACGAACAGCACCAAAGCAATGGCAAGAGATGGCAGAACTGCCAAGAGTACGATTGATACCGTATGAGCAACCGTTCTCATATACCGGATTAGACTATTTCGGTCCATTTTATGTGAAGAGAGGCGGAGGAAAGGTGACCGAGAAACGATGGGGAGCAATTTTCACATGTCTGAATTGTAGAGCAGTGCATCTCGAGGTGGCGAAGTCATTGGAAACGGACGATTTTATGATGGTATTGATCCGATTTTTAAACAGAAGGGGGCATGTCAAGGAGCTCCGCTCAGATAATGGAACCAACTTTGTGGGAGCTGACCGCGAGATCCAAGAAGCCATCAAAGAAGTAGATCAAGAGAAGATTGAAAATGTATTGATGCAACGAGGATGCAAGTGGGTTTTTCATCCACCAGGAGCCCCACATATGTCAGGAGTATGGGAAAGACTCGTACGAACGGTGAAGAGAAGCTTAAAGGCCATCCTTGGAAAAGATCTAATTAGTGAAGAAATACTGCAGACCGTTTTTACTGAAGCCGAGCACATAGCCAACTCGAGTCGCTCACCCGAAATCCATCAAACCCCGACGATGAAGAACTGCTCACACCAACTTACCACCCGAAATTGTTACGGAAAGCGACAGGTTCAGTAAGAAGAAGTGGCGACAAGCTCAATTATTAGCAAATCATTACTGGAAAAGATGGCTGCGCGAATACTTACCATCATTACAACAGAGACAAAAATGGAACCAGAAACAGAGAAACTTACAAGTCAACGACCTTGTTATCATCGCAGACGATAACGTTTCCAGAAACCAGTGGCCTCTGGGAAAAATTACGAACGTATTTCCTGGTGCAGATGGATTAGTGAGAACCGTGGACGTTCGATCAAAAAATTCAGTTTACAGAAGACCAGTGACAAAACTATGCCTTTTGGAAGCTTCAGATTCTACAGAGTTGTAAAACTGTAACGGCGGTGATGCAAATAGATGAGTTGATGAACAATTATAAGAGATCGTTCATGGGGGGCGCGATGTTATCACCTGTCAGTTATAATTTAGTTTATATTGTTTTTGTTTTGGTTGATTGACTGCCAAGTATGGACAGGGGGTAAAAAGACGGGGGTTAAAAACCAGGGTAAACATAGAAAAATAACACGAGATATGAGAATGTGTGGGAACTGATAGATACAAGAACTGTGGATTGATTACGAGATAAGGAAAAGCTGTAAGAACATGTAAGTGTCTATTGAATGTTGAAATTGATGTATAGTGTAATGCTAAAGCTAATTGTAGATTTGTCAAACCTTGTCTATAGTGAATCGCTTCAATATTGAAATTAGTATATGAAAAAAAAGACAGAATACGAAACTGAATACGAAGTGATATCTACCTTACGGCGACACAAAATATCAATCCCAACAGTGCCGATATTACTCCAATTCCTAAAGAAAAACCTGTTCTGGTATAAACAAACATCTCAGACCCATATCACTCACTCCAGTATTATCTAAAGTAGCAGAGGAATTTATGGTCGAGATGTATATTGCTCCTGCTATTTTGAACATTATCGATCCTGATCAATATAGCGGTATACCACATTCCTCGGCAACCTTAGCACTTATCAGCATGGTGCACTCATGGGCTGAGGCTACTGACGGTACCGGAGCAGCTGTTCGAGTCTTATTATTTGACTACCGTAAAGCCTTTGACCTCATAGACTATCGTATCCTTACAATAAAGATTGTCCAACTTAACATTCCTCGCTTTGTGAAGAACTGGGTCATTGATTTTTTGATAAATAAAAAGCAAAGAGTAAAACTCTCTAGAGATTGTTATTCGGAGTGGCGTGGAGTCCCCTCTGGTGTTCCTCAAGGAACAAAACTGGGTCCGTGGCTCTTCATACTCATGATTAATGACCTCAAGCTCGATTATACCAGCACTTGGAAATACATTGACGACACTACAATTTCAGAGATAGTACCTAAGAACACCATCAGTACCATCCAAAGAATGGCTAGCGACGTCCAGATGTGGTCAGATGAGAATCGTCTTCAACTTAATATTTCAAAATGCAAAGAACTTTACATCTACTTTGGAAGAGCAAACCTAGATAATTTAGGCTTTCGCCGGTGTCTCTCCGTCTCAGTATATTATTGAACGATTAAACCATGTGTCAAGCAACGCCAAACTTCGGAATTAAAACGACATATTCCGAAATGCGCATTGCGGTTAATATTGCGGTTAGGTTACGCGAGGTTGAACCGCGGACCAACCGCGGACCGACCGAGGATCCACCGCGGATCAACTAGAGGATCGACTTCGGTTGAACCTGGAGATGATCCGCGGATGAACCCCGGTTAACCTCGGTTTCTGTTAGGTTATTTCTAGGCAGTACTGTACATGAAAATGTGGTTTGGTTCCATCATCAGCAATCATAATCCCCCGTAGATGTGCATGATTATCAATCAACGTGTCATATTGAGGATTGTCAACAGATAATAACTCAGCTTTGTCCACTTTGATGAATTGGACTTCCATTTCACACTTGTTGTCAAGGGATTCCAATTTCAGTTGATATGTATCTAGTTTCGCTTGTTTGCTACACGTAAGCATATTAATTTGCTTCGTTTGGACTTGAACCGGCTTGGCTTGGATGATCTGAATAAGCTTTGCTGAAATGTACGAGCTTCCTGCACCAGAGTTAATTAATGCTCGACATTTCACACCATTGACTCTTACAACGACAATCGGGAATACGCCATCTCCACCACCGCTGGCAGTCATCGCAACCTTGTTAGATCTAGCATCGTTCGTTGAAATTTGCAAGTTACAAATGGACGTGTGGCGTCGTTTGTGGCATGATTGGCATGAGGTCTTGCTTGGGCATTCTGCAGCGCGATGATTGCCCATGGCGCAGTTAAAACAGAGGCGGTGTTTCATTAAGATCTGCTTTCTCACGGATATGTCCGTGACCTTTTGGCATTCTGTGGATTTATGACTGCTGTCAGAACAGTATACACAACCCCGGGGTCTGTAGTCATCCTTACGGGCGTGGTACAATTTGGTATGATCTCTCTTCCTACCGTTGTGCTCCTCGTCGCATGGGTTGCGTCGAATCCAGAGGCCTAGGGCTTCAGACAGCTGGGTGAAGTCCCATGACTCCCATTCCGGGTCCGTTCGTACAAGGTCCCCGTATAATGGCGACAAGCTTGTCCAAGGTCATTGCAACATTTCCCTTGATCTCTTGTTCATAGTATGCAGTGATTGTACACAGTAGTTTAGTTTCTCGGCGAAATCCTTTATCTTCCGCGGATTGACAGTTGTTATGGTTGGGAGACCTAGAATCTCAGTTACATAAGACTTGATGATTTCGCTCTCCTTTCCATATTTGTCTTGCAAGATTGCCTTTGCCCTGTTATATCTCTGCAGTGTGGGGTAGAGCTTGAATACTCTTCTTAACATTATCTTCAAGTAGCTCTCGTAGATATGCAAACTTTGTGTTTGGTGATATCCCGGTTTTATCAATCGTTTCCGTGTATTGTGCCCAAAAGCGCGGCCAATCCATGTATTGGCCATTAAATTTAGAGATTATTAGCTTGGGTAGCTTTGCCATAGAATCTCCCACATGTTTTATCTCGCTTTGTGAGAATAATCTTTAATGAGGAAGCCATCGTCACATGTAGGTGGTTTACAGATAGGTCCTACAATTAAAAAGTAATAACAAATCGTAAAAATATCAGTAAAATAAGGTAAAATATCAGTAAAAAAGGTAAAATATCAGTTTAAAAAAACAGCTTTCCTGAATCCTTGTTTAAAAACAGTCAGGGAAAGTTCCAAAGAGTTCCAGGTATCGGATGAAAAATTAAGTGTAGTCCAATGACCCCATCTTCTCCTTGCTGAAGATTTACGAATATCATTTCTGTTTCGTGTATTATAGCTATGAAAGTTCCTATTAAAATTACAGCTAAAAGTATTTACAAAAAGATTATTTATTGACTTATAGGTAAAAACAGCGCGATGTTCAGCTCTACGACGTTCTAATGGTCTCCAGGATAGTTTTTTTAAAGCGTCTGATGCAGATGAGAAGTGTGAGAAATCTAGTATAAGACGTGCAGCTTTATTATGTAGAACTTGAAGCATTAAGGTGGTATTATCTCGATCACCCCAGGTCACGTCGCAATAATCAAATATTGGTAGAATGTAACTATTTAAAAAAGCTATTCTAGCTTCGATAGGTAGACAAGATTTTATACGTCTAAGTAGTCCTAATCTCTTACTTATCTTAATACAGATATGATCAATATGGTCATACCATGTTAGGTTCTGGTTGATAACTAGACCTAGGTATGGGTAGGAAGAAACCTTCTCCAGGGGTGTATTATTTGCTGATATTATAATGGAATCTATTTTGCTGAGATGTGCATGGCCCCCAATAACCATGAACTTAGATTTCTTAGTGATGAGGGTTATTTTATTTGCTTGCATCCACTCACAGATGCACCTTAGGTCAGAATTAATCTTAGATTGAATTTCGGAAATTGATTTGGAGGCGTACGATAGTACGGTATCATCTGCATATATATAGTTACGTTACAGTGTTTTAAGACATCTGGTAGGTCATTCATATAACATATAAAGAGCAGTGGGCCTAGTATTGATCATTGGGCTATAAGCGAAATTGGTGCTAGATCTGAGTAAGCACCATTACAGTAAGTAATTTGACTTCTATTTGTCAGAAAGAGCTAAACCATTCTAGTGCGACATTGTCCATGCCAAGGCAGGACAGCTTCCTTAAAAGGATGCCGTGATACACGGTGTCGAACGCCTTACTCAAGTCAAGGAATGTAACTCCGGTAACTTTCCCACCATCCATATTCTGGAGAATTCCATCTGTAAAATGGGCACACGCGGTTGTTGTTGAAGACATCAATCTAAAACTAAACTGATTTGCTGTAATTTACATAGATAGCTTTTTCGAAGACTTTGTTCAGCGATGGTAGAATAGAAATGGGGCGG
Source organism: Chrysogorgia sp. JL179-B06 (assembly GCA_035772405.1). Taxonomy (NCBI): domain Eukaryota; kingdom Metazoa; phylum Cnidaria; class Anthozoa; order Scleralcyonacea; family Chrysogorgiidae; genus Chrysogorgia; species Chrysogorgia sp. JL179-B06. The sequence continues at coordinate 2,934,880 of JAYKKM010000032.1, read as the reverse complement.
TAATTTGATGGGTCTTGTTTATCATCATTTTGTAGATTGGTACAACCTTTGCCTTCTTCCATAATGTTGGGAAAGTCTTATTTTGAATGGATAGATTTAAAAGCGCTGTTAGTGAAGGAGTAATGACATCCACAGCGTCTCTTAAAAGGCGAGCATCAATTTTGTCCAGTCCAGCGACTTGTTCGGTTTTAATTGTTTTATGGCATTTGTAACGAAAGTTTCTGATATAGGTTGAATTGAAAAAACACTGTCAACTCTAGATATGCTATCGTCTGCTAGCATATGTCTGCTGTCTGCTATAGCTTCTTGCCAATGTTAACGAAGAAGTTGTTGAGCTCAGTTGCAATAGTGATGTTTGTGGGTAATTTAGATGGTGGAAGCTTTTATTTCAAGGCTTTCCAGAATTATTTGGGGTTGCCTTGGCTGTTCTTTATTAGGTTGGTGTAATACTCGGATTTTGCCTTCTTTTATATGCCGCGGTGAACTTTGTTTCTTAATTGTCGGTATACACACCAATGGTGACCAAGTTTACTCCCTTTCGCTTTTTTAAGGTGGTAGTTCCGATCTCTCATTAGTGCTGAGATGGTTGGGTTCATCCAGGGAGCGGAAAACCCCCTGACTCTGCTCGTTTTACTTGGGGCATGAATCTCTGCGGTATTAAGGAATAGCTTATTCCATGTATCGACGCAATCGTCGATATTTTCTGTGTTGTTAAAGACGACATGCCAAGGGACTTGTTGGAGATCAGTAAGAAAATATTGTTTGTTGTAATTTTTAAATGAGCGATATTCGACAGTTTTTGGAGGGACACGAGTAATGCCAGATTTTACTACGCAGGACACAAGAGAATGATCGCTTAGGCTTGGGTCAAACACGCCGAACTCCTTAATTTTCTGATTAATGTTTGTAAAGATTAGTCTTCGAGTGCTCTGTTATACGTGTAGGTGACTTTATTATCTGTTTTAGATCATGGGTTCCGCGATTCCCTTGAGGCATTTTTGTATCAACTAATATCTAACGCGGATCCAATGTATCATAAGATGAAGTACTTGCCACTGTGTTTTAAATGCCGCTGAACACATATAATATTATGGACTTACATTTTCGTCATGTGAATTGAAGGGTTAAAGTCACAGGGAAACCTTGGAAAAATTTCTACAGAGTGCATGACTGTGGATTAACATTAATTGCATGTGACATGCTGTTCGCTTAAAAATAAAATTGCAACAACTAAATATGTAATGATTTAATTACTGTCATCACTTACTGATATTCAAAACCATTACGGGGTGGAAAGCCCCTGAATTGCTCAATGTCTTATTTCCCGTATCGCTAGTAAAGATAAACTGATTAAGATAAACTGCGCACTTATTTGTTTGCGGGTTTGTAAATCCACTTGACAACTGCAGATGCTTGTTCAACGGTTTTAAGATAGACCGTTCCTCACAGATGTTTTAGTTTGGCTGTTTGGCCTGCGTTATTGAATCTGATGGTTACTGCTTCTCTCAAAATGCAGGAAATAGCGTTTCAGAGCCTTAGAAAATCAAAAAATGTTCAGGGAGCAGACCCCCGGGACTTCTTGCTCCTGGCCTATACCCACTTATTAAATGCTTCCTACACGCCTGGGATATAGACTAAAGTGTTCGGGCTTAGAAAGTATAGACCACTATTTTATACCTCAACAATAAATTGTCCAATCAGATACTAGAGCTAGATTTGTACCACGTGACCAGTCAATTTATCATAGAACAAGATGCCCGCTAGGCGTTAACTCGGGCTACTTGAGCTAGTGGCTTGTTGAAAGACAGTGTAGGAAAATTCAGCGATTTGAATTCAATATACACAAATCTATAGTTTAACAAATGGTACATGTAATGATACAGCTGTCAGTGCAGGGGTGGTTAATTTTCCATCATTGCAAACCCATAACATAGTGTTGGCCAACGGCTTTGATTATATGAAAGTGAGTTGGCTCAGTACAGTAGTCAGTACCCAAGCTGGCTTACTGAGAAGTCTGCCCTGCCAAATGAGCCATCCTGTTTGCTGACCTAATCCAGTTCTAGCCAACAGGGTCAGCCTGATAAGTGATCCGGCCTGTGCTCATGTAATAACAATTCATCTGCTCAGTCTGGCAAACAGGTTCAGTTTGAGCAAGCATTAAATCAGTTAATCTTTTTCTCAGTGTATAAGGCATAGCAGTAAATCAAACCATTTAGCTGGCAGTAGCAAGGTGTCATAAGCTATTATAAAACAGTTTAAAGAAATGTAATTCAAAATCTTTATTTCTTTGAAGTTATATAACATTTTGAGCCAGTAAACATTATTCATAATTTTAGCATATTTATTATTTGAGAGACTTTATACATACTAGTGACTAGTCCAGTGAGCTGGCCAGCTAGCTAATTGTAATATAATTATAATTGTAATATAGTTAACTATGGTTACTGTCTCGGTTAGCGAGCCAACTCGCTTTCCATGTAGTCAAGGCCAAAATTCAGTTCGAAAGGTATGTATCTGGCTGTACAGACCAAGTAACAGTTTGCAAATGGTGTGCTTGTGAGCCAGTCTGACAAGTGGGCTAGCCTGCCATATGTAATATCGGGACAAATTACTGTTTTGGTAATAGCAAGCCAGCTTCATGCCTCCATGTACAGCTATACAGTAATCATGAATGCCAAAAATCAGTTTGAAAGGTGTGAATTTGTGGGGTTGAGGGACAATGGAAAGTACATAGCTGAACAGACCAGTCACTGGTAAACCAGCAAACAATAACAAACTCTTTACTCCTTGATCTTGATAGTTGGTATGGGTGTCAGAGATTTATATACTGTGTGTTCATTTGTAAGCATTCGTGTATAATAATATGAACCATCGATACAAAGTTACTGATAACCCAGAACATTTTGGAGCCCCATTTAAGCTTACAGGTAAAATATCAAGTGAAACAGGGTTATTCAATGGCAACATTGTTACATTGCAACTTAGTACTTGGTATATATGAAACAATAAACTGTAGCATCGACTTTATTTTGTATAATATAACAATAAACAATACAGGCAACAAAGCTTATAAAAATATTACAGTTACCTCAGAACAGTTAACATTGTAACGAGAACACATCCGAGGGACAGTTAGGATAAGTTGGGTACAATAGGTGTTCTTGAACTGTGTTTGTAGGGGCCCCAGCTGGGGGCCTTCGTTGTTGTGTTGTCGAGTCCGAACCTCGATTGCTTCGACGTTCATTGTTAGTTATAATAAAAGCAATAACGTTACATGGTGTCAGAGTGAAAAAAATGAATTATTACATACAACACGTGTTGGAACCAAACTCTACGGTAAGACGATTAAAACGACGGGGAAAAACAATCACAAGCAGCGCAACACGTCAAGTTTATTTAACGAGAATCAAATACGGCCATGACAGATGAAACAGCTTCGACCTCGGTTTCGGTTTCAACTTCGCAGCAAGGGACAACACCGCTATTTACGTCGAATCTACCGGTACCACAAAAGCTAGAGATCAGAGGAAACTTGGAAAAAAACTGGAAACGCTGGGCACAAACCTGGAAGGCGTACGAAACAGTCACAGGACTTAACGTCAAAGAGGACCAATTTCGAGTCGCAGCATTCATAACTTGTAACGGACAAGATGCCCTGGAAATGCACATGGGCTTACCATTCGAAAACGAGGAAGACAAATCAAAGATTTCTAAAGGTACTGGAATTGTGGGAGAACTATTGCCTGAGAAAAACCAACATTATATACGAAAGGTATAAATTCAATAATCGTTCACAAGATACTGACGAATCAATCGACATGTTCACTTCTGCATTGACAACATTTGCTGACACTTGCGAGTTTGGTGCCTTGAAAGACGACCTCACCCGAGATCGAATCGTGTGTGGCAGTGTGGATAATCAGGTAAGGAGAAAACTGCTAGAAGAACCCAAACTTACCTTAACAAAATGTCTTGATGTTTGCCGAGCTGCAGAAGCAACCAATGTCCAATGCTAAAGTGAAGCCATTTCTCAACCAACGGATGATGACGAAGTCCATCGTATTCAGAGTAGACCGCGCAAGCAAAAACCCAGAGAAGAGTCCCTACCAACAACTGCAGGTTTTGTGGTGGAACACACGAGCGAGAGAAAGAGAAATGCCCAGCATATGGAAAAAAATGTTTCAAATGTGGGAAGATGAATCACTTGAGAAGGAAGTGTAAACAAGAAGAACGGAACTATACCAAGAATCGACAGAGGAAGATCAACCATGTACAAGAATCTGACCAAGAAACCTCGTCAGAGGAAGATATTCTCACAGTAACATTGGAGGTGAGTGACAATAAGCCATTACGAGTCAACCAAGTGAGCAATTCCAAGCACAAGACAAGAATCTACGCTACCATGGAGATTTCTAAAAAAACAGTTAAAATGCAAATAGACTCTGGAGCATCTTGCAATGTGTTACCAAGAAAATATCTACCTGGAGATGCAGAAATCCAGAAAACAGAGAAGAAATTAACCATGTATAGCAAGTCAACAATGCCTGTGTTGGGGACTTCAAAGATCTCACTACGAAACCCAAAAAACAACAAGAGATACAGAGCTGAGTTTGTCATTGTCGAAGGAGAGAATATGCCACTGATTGGTGCACGGGCAGCACAACATATGAATCTGATTTCAGTGCAGACCCAAAACATCCTGAATGTGACGGCTGACAGCCAACTAACCAACATCCAGTGGGAGACCTTACCAAAGAAAAGGTCCTTGCCAAATATGCACATGTCTAATTCCAAGGCCTGGGGAAAATGGAAGGAAAAGTACACGTGGAGGTAAGTGAGAATGCTACCCCAACAATCATCCCTCCTCGACGCATACCAATTGCACTAAAAGGACGGTTGAAGGAAGAACTGAATCGCCTTGAGAGTAACGGTGTAATAATTAAAGTGGAAGAACAAACAGATTGGGTGTCTGCTCTGGTGGTCACAACAAAGTCCAATGGAAAGTTACGAGTTTGTATTGACCCGAAGGATCTCAACCAAGCCCTAAAGAGGAGCCATTAATATTACCCACTGCCCTTGATAGAAGGTATTCTTCCCGATCTGGCCAAGGCAAAGCTTTTTACCAAGGTGGATCTAAGAGAAGGATTCCTGCAAGTGGAGCTGGATGAGCAATCAAGCAAACTCACCACTTTTCAAACATCCTGGGGAAGATATCGTTACCAGAGGATGCCATTTGGTATTTCACCCGCGCCAGAGTATTTTCAACAAAAACTGGATGAGAACCTGTAGGGCCTGCAAGGAGTCTTCAAAATCGCAGATGACATATTGGTCACTGGTTGTGGGAGAAAATGAAGCAGATGCCAACCAGAATCATGACGACAATCTGTGCAGATTATTGGAGAGATGTAAGATGAAAAACATCAAGCTGAATAGAGACAAGTTTGAATTCAAATGCAAAGAGATTCCATTTATTGGACATGTCCTGACCAACAACGGGTTGAAGCCAGACCCAAATTAGTAAGATAACAGCCATTGTCAACATGCCCAGACCAACAGATATCAAAGCAGTCCAACGCTTGATTGGTATGGTCAAGTACCTCTCCAAGTTTCTGAAAGATCTATCTGAGCTGTGCAAACCCCTCCGAAAGCTTACTCACAAAAGAGTGGATTGGATTTGGACCCAAGATCAGGAGAGTGCCTTTTAAGCCATTAAGCATGCGGCAACAGAAGCACCGGTGCTGAAGTATTTTGAATCTAATTTGCCAACAGAAGACCAAGGCGACGCATCACAAGGTGGGCTGGGGTTTGCATTAATACAACAAGGATAGCCTGTCACCTACGCAAGTCGAGCGCTCACCCCAGCCGAGCAGAAATCACTCACAGATTGAAAAGGAGCTCCTGGGACAAGTCTTTGGAATGGAGCACAACCATGAATACGTCTATGGCAGGAAAGTTGTTTTGTGGACGGACCATAAACCGTTAGTGTCCATTCACAAGAAGCCGTTATCCGCTGCCCCGAAACGCCTACAACGATTACTACTGCGCCTTCTGCACTATGATGTCGAGATAAGATACAAGCCTGGAACCAAGATGCACCTAGCCGACACACTTTCTCGGGCATACGTGAAGAGTTATCAAGGGTCAAAAGAAGAATTTGAAACAGTATGTGCCACACAGTTTCTTCCAATCTGAGAGCCACAAGCACAAGAAATTCAAGAAGAGACACTCCATGACCCAACACTGCAGAAGCTAAAGACAACGATCGTGCAAGCATGGCCAGACAACAAGGATGAGACGCCACTATAGAGATAAGAAGATACTTTACCATCAGAGATGAACTGTCGGCACAAGACGGGATTATCTTCAAGGGAGAAAGATGTGTTATACCAAAAACTCCGAGGGCTAAGATCAAGGCAAAGCTACATGGAGCTCACATGGGATTACAAGGCACCCTAAGGAGGGCAAGAGAGGCAGTATACTGGCCAGGTATGAATGCAGAAATAACAGAGCTCATTACAAGCTGTGAAATATGTATGACTCACCAAACAGCCCAACAGAAAGAGCCACTTATTAGCCACAATATACCGGATCGACCATGGGAGAAGGTTGGCGTTGACATCTTCACTGTCAACAACAAAGATTACCTCTGTACAGTGGACTACTATTCCAGCTATTTTGAAGTAGATCGACTAGAGAGCAAATCCACAGCAGACCTGATAAAGAAGCTGAGACGACACTTTGCAGCCCACGGAATGCCGAACACAGTAGTCTGCGACAACTCCCCGTTTAACTCAAGAGAATTCAGGAAATTCGCCAAAGCATATGAGTTTGAGCATGTCACAAGCTCACCGAGATACCCACAGAGCAACGGAAAGGTGGAAAATGCCATCAAAACGGCGAAGCAGATAATGAAGAAATCAAAGGAATCCGGAGCTGATTTTTACATCTCCTTGTTGGACTGGAGAAACACGCCAACAGAGGGACTTGGTTCATCACCAGCCCAAAGAATGTTCGGACGACGAACTAGAACTCTTCTACCCATGGCCAACAGTCTGCTACAACCAAAGTTAGAAGTAGGAATCAAGGAAAAACTGTATGAAAGAAAAGGGAAACAAGCGAGATACTACAACATAAATGCGAAGGAACTTCCTCCATTAAACACTGGCGATATTGTTCGAGTACACACAAGAACTGGAGATAGAAAGAAAAGGTGGTTCAAAGCTGAAGTGGGAGAGCAAGTGAATATCCGTTCATACAGGGTTCGAACAGAGGATGGAAAAGTTTATAGAAGAAATCGAAGACACCTTAGAATCAGCGGCGAGCCCCGCAGACAACCTACGGATGCTCGAGCTATGGCCGGCATGGGGAAGGACCTTACGCAGATAGACAACAACACTCAACCGGAGGTATCCGAGAAGCAACACAGACAGTCTTGCAGCTCCGAGTCAACATGGACATCCGATGACAGACCGGAGGAAAACCAAGAAGCCAGACCCATTGTAACTAGGTCAGGGCGGGTATCTAAACCGCCTGCCTACTTGCAGGACTATATCACCTAGAACCTTACGTGTATAACAGAACAGTCGAAACAGTTTTGAACATTAAGAAACTGTAGATAGTTGGAAACAATAGATACTTGTCATTAACATTTTGAAAGAAGGAAAGATGTAACGAGAACACTTGTGTTTACAACAGGTGTTCCTGAACTGTGTTTGTAGGGGCCCTAGCTGGGGGCCTTCGTTGTTGTGTTGTCGAGTCCGAACCTCGATTGCTTCGAGGTTCATTGTTAGTTATAATCAGCATTCATATGTTGAGTCTCATATTAAATTCTTAAACATTTAGTAGACAAAAAGCGTATGGAAGCAGATAATTTGATCGTGCAGGTTCTCGAAATCGCAGACCAACCCGTTTCGAAAGCGATCGGGATTGTGAGCGTATATAAGATCAAGATACTTGCCAGACACATCAAAGATTTTCAGTGAAGAACACTCGAAGAAAGGTGATAAAATGAGTAAATCACAATGGTGCATAAATATATGCAATAGTTTCAGTTTCGCAAAGGTGAAAAGCCTGGGTACGAGGTCATGCCCAAGTGGGATGATGCAATAATTGCCATTTCGCGACATTGCCAAAAAAATAAAAAGAGGCGAAACCAGTGGGCGAAACCTAGACTCGTGCTAAGCTCGAGTAATTACCCCTTCGAGCTCCAACTAATTTGAATTCCCCGGTGGAGGGGAATTCGAGCTCGAGTACGGAGTACCACTCGCGAAACCAAATACTACACGCGGTAACTATGAGGCACAAGACGGGCCTGTCAACAATGGCGGAACAACACGACGTTTCAAGACGGTATTCAAGATTGTTGATCGGTATAATATATAATTTATAAACCCTCCGCTCGGGGAATTCGTCGAAATATTACCCCTCGGGTCGGATGATATGATATATCCCTCGGGGTAATATTCCACGATTTAATGCATTATAAGTCCATAACATGAAGTATTTACCCTCTGCGTCAGTCGAAGTCTGATCAGTCGCTAGCTCAAATTGTTTTGTGTTTCTCTGTATTCTTTGAAGTAGCTGGATCATTATTATTAAAAAATTTTAAATTGTGGAAAAATTGCGATGGATAATTCAAAAATAGATAAAGAATTACAAGAAGCATTGATGGTGGAGCAACAAAAAGCTAAATTTCAAAATCAAGTTCATCTTTTCACAGACACGTGTTGGGAAAAGTGCATCGATAAGCCGACCAGCAAGCTGGATTCAAGGACAGAAAGTTGTATTGTTAATTGCGTCGAAAGATTCATTGATACTTCCGTATTTATGGCGAATCGCTTTGGACAAAAAGCAACGAACATGTAACTATACGATTACTTTCGTTAACTAGAAGTACAACTTCCGAACTTACTGTAGTCTGTGTCACTGGCTGACTGGACTATTCCACGTGGACATAAACATCTACTAAGGAAACAATAATCTTTCTAATATTTAGCTGCAATGTTGAAATAATTACAGTACTTTGTAACAGTGATCAATGTTAGACATGTTAATGTTTACAATTTATTTGTATAATTTGTCTAAATCATGTATACTCTATATACTAGTCTAAGGGGCCGATTCAATCACATGAAGCACTTTCAGCCTGGGCTGATATATTGCCCGGTTTGCTGGGATAAACAAACCCTTAAAAACTGACATTACAATTACATGGTGAAACAGGCCTTGAATTTGGGAAAAGAAAAGGCAAGGCCTTGAATGTTTCAATGTTTTTCAGGGCATCAAGGCCAGTTTCAACTTTGAAACTTTCATTCAGTTGCTATTTGAAGCACGGTGCACCTTACCATACAACAAGATAAAAAGTACATGTATGGTCAAATACCTTTTGAGTTTCCATGAAATGTGAAAATTATATTACTGTTCATTAACATTAATAATATTATAAAAACTCTGCAAACCGAAACTATGTATAATTACATGTATCGTAACCACCTAACTATAATAATATAATACAAACAACAATGTTCCAATGGGACTTTCTCGAGATGACGTCAGTACCCATGTTTGTCTGCATTTACCCATAATTCGTGTGGCCATAACAAAAGAAAATAGCTCATTTGCAATCATTTGTGAGTCAAATTTGGTTTATTGGTCTGCATTTTGAGCTATTAATAGCAACCGCTTAAAGCGGCTATTAATACTGAGCAATCTCGTTTTCAGAGCCTGCGATCCTTTTGTCCTACAGAATGTTCAATGTTACTTGAAGTACAGGCTGCCCTAGCACTTGGTGCTACCCAAAAGGATTGAACAATGCAAGATTGTCGAATTTATTAATTAACCGATTATTGTTAGAATATTCAACAAAAGACTGACAGAGAAGGTGAATTTAAATACTGCATATACAGTATTTCAGCAGAGTTTTAGGTTTTATTGTCAATTTTACTAATCATACACTTTGTATTACAAAACTTAATTACTGTGGTTGAGGGCAAGCCACCACTGGCTGTGGATTTCAATATATTTCGAGGGCATAGCGGCCAACAAGCAGGGCATAAATGGCCAGTGGCCGCCGCTAAATTTGAGGCCTGGTGAAAATTTCAGCCTGGGACACAGCCACAAATTAAAATCTGCCAAATGTTGTGTGGTTCTAACATAAAGTACTTACCAGTTTGGTAATAAAGACCACTGACCAAAGATCAGACTGCAAAATATCAATGACAATAAAATTTCATAAACTTCACTGTCTTTATTGCGAGCTTTATTATAATTAATTATTTTGAAACTGGTTAGATCACACAAGGAATTTTATGTGGTAAAACACACTATTTTTTGTGTTAAAACATTTCTTCTAATTCAATTGTCATGATCATGAGATCATCATAGACTCATTGGGGGCCCTTAGGAGTTGCCCTAACCCTGTATAATCAGTTATGCCACTGTGTTTTTTCATGACAACTCAACTGCACTAAGACAGAGACAAGTACAATTTGATGTTCTCTAAAAACATGTATATACAGTAGAACCTGAGTTTAACGACCACCCCTGTGGTCGTAAATAACAGGTGGTCGTAAATGGCAGTTTAGTGATATGTGACGTCATGCAAGTAATACTGGAAAACGCTATTGTTTACGACTCTATCCTGTGTTCGCTAGTCGACTAAAAGATGGCTTTATAATTTGAAACCAATGTAATATTTCTTAATAAAGAAATAAAATCAGAAAAAGTTCGGAAAAAAACACAGTTTGAACAGAGCTTGCTGGGCGATGTGCGCGCAGTGAAAGAAAACGCAATGCATACGACGTACTTCATCTTTGATCGCGAAAATATTTTATTTACATACAGCAATTTGATCTAAGAAACAGCCAGACTAAAATAGTAAGGAGCAACAATATATACTGATTCGTATGTACAAAGTTATTGGCGATGTTGCGTTATAAACAAAAATGGCGGATACGAAAATATAACATGCCATTAGGGAGAGACCTGCTCCGGCTTCTCATTGGTCGATAAATATAGTAACACTGCGATGACGTCTCAGATTTCGAGTCGCGTTACTCGCGTGGTTTAATACCGGCTATCACAATCTGTCACCAGATCATTGATCGCACTTTATATGAATTCGTTGAACTGTTTGAAAATCGTTGAGTTTAGCGCTGTCCTTTAATGAAACTACATGTAGTAAATAAAAGTATGTTTTTGAATGCGTGTATTTTCACAGGAAAAATCTCCGTACTGACTGAGTGGCTGATTGGTTAAAAAACTAATTCCTTGAATGTTTGCATGGTGATGATTAGTAAGGCCTAGTTAATACGTTTAACAGAAATACGCATTCAATACGCAAATCACACAAAACGCATTCTTGAAACTTATGTATAAGTAACAATCAGCGTACATGTATATCAGCGAGTGGGCTTGGCTCCTATTCCATTTTAAAACCTATGTAGCGGTTATGCATTTCGTGTGATTTGCGCGTGTGTTCTATAACTATTTACTGGAATCTTACTTACCAAACAACAACAGATTGTGATAGCGGTATCAAACCAAGCGACTCGAAATCTATCTGAGTACGTCATCGCAGTGTTACTATATTTATCGACCAATGAGAAGCCGGAGCAGGTCTCTCCCTAATGGCATGTAAAATATAATTTACGAACGGCGAGGTTTTCGAACATTTTCAAGTGTTGTACTAAATGCAAAAGCTCATACGATATATTAAATCGAAGAACGTTTAATGATCTACAACATACGTAAACTATGTTAAGCTTTATGTTGTATTAGCAAAGTTATTTGCGATCTAGCACGACAAATTTTAACCCTGACAATGACAGTAACAAACAAATATTAGTCCGAGCTTTTCGTCAATTTAGAAACGTTTCCCTCAACATGTTAACGGTTTAAGGGCTTGGGATTGTCGCTAATAAGGATATTTATTATGTACTCTCAAAAACGATCACTTATGATGAAAGTAAGCAAAACAATATTTAAAAAGTGCGTCTTCTTGTTCCCTGTATTCGCAGTGGTCAAACTTCTTGCTTGTTGATTGTAACGTATTTCGCGTTTGGGACGCTAAAAAGTGGTCGCTGATGAGACCTGTTTCCTGTATTCACGAGCTGTCAAAATTCTTGTATGTTTACTGCAAAAGACGAACGATTATCTCGTATGACAGGTTAAATTTCGTGTTTGGGATGCTAAAAAGTAGTCGCTGGTCGCGTTTGGCAGGTGTTCGCTAATTGTAGGTACATTTTAACTACAAGTCGTCCGTTCCAGAAAGAGTGGTCGTAAACGGCAGGTGGTCGCAAAACACGGGGTCGTAAAACTCAGGTTCTACTGTACTAAGGATTATATAAGACCAATGAAGTCTTTTCCAGTGCTGATTGTTCAAAATTACTATATAAGTATAACCTATTATTATATCCCAACGCAGCAATGTCAGAGGTTTTATTACTGAACTGTTTGGTATTGTTGGGTTAGCCAATTACAGCAGCTCACCCCAAAGTAAATATTCTTTAGCTCCATCTGACCTGAAGGACACATCGTCCGAAACGTTGTCCATGAATATATACGTAAGTACTGTACTTGTATTTGTTCTCTTATTGAGAACTTAGCAGTTTTCATATTTATTCTTGTAGTCTTGAGAAAGACTATTGTTGCCGTTGGTGATTGATGTTTTGATGTCCTCGGCGATGGTCATCTTTAGAGTCGAGTAAACCGTGTTTGTCAGGTTTGCCTATATATACCGGGTGACCCAAAAACAAGTACTCCGGTTTGATTCATAATAACTTCTAAACCACTGAAGCTATTAAACTGAAATAACTTTCATTAGATAGATGGAAGACTAACTTAGATTTTGATATATGACAGTTGTATTTTACTTAAAAATTCACGGAGATATTAATGTTCAAAATAGGTAGCATATTTCTGGATGTGTCTAAAATATGCAAAAAACGCCGTATCAAATACTTAATGTTGGATGTCTGTGGGGAGTTGCATGTTATGTCTTATGGAGTTATGGTTTGATTGTGTTTCATAATTCTGAGTTTATTCTGAACATGAACAAATTTGCAATGTACCACATGATCAGCAACCGCAGAATTTAGAAGAGCTTCGCAGCATGCCGTAATCTAGAACAACGAATGATCCATGACTCCTTCGACGCAATGGTGTCACGGGCTAGGCAGTGCATTCGTGCTAGAGGACACGCGATTCCGAGCGAATAAATCTTGCTTGTATTTTGCAAATAATAATACTTCGTTTCATAATAAACAATTTGTCAAGTGGCATTTATTTACTGCTAATAGTGCGTGTTTCAGTTGAGCAAAGCTTGATTAATATTTGATACGGCGTTTTTTGCATATTTTAGACACATCCAGAAATATGCTACCTATTTTGAACATTAATATCTCCGTGAATTTTTAAGTAAAATACAACTGTCATATATCAAAATCTAAGTTAGTCTTCCATCTATCTAATGAAAGTTATTTCAGTTTAATAGCTTCAGTGGTTTAGAAGTTATTATGAATCAAACCGGAGTACTTTTTTTTGGGTCACCCGGTACACGTCTGGTTCATTACTTCGTTGTTTGATTGTGTCAAAATGAGTGATCATAAAAATTAGTGACGTGTCCATACTTCATTTGCATTTGACTTGTTGACGTCACTGATCAGTGGTTGACATCCTTCGGATACAGCGTCATTAAAATAGCGTCATTAAAATGATGCTACTGTATATGCTTACACTTTTCTGCTTGCACCCAATCCATTTTCCAGTGATCTCTGATACAGCTTTTCTGCGGACCCACACCCTGTTTTAGGGTTACTGTATAATAGATGTCTCTCAACCCCTGCTCTGTTTCCACAGCGCTGTCCATACTGAATATAATTCACATAATATACAATTCCAACTAGAAATACCTTCTGCAATAACCCCTCGCCCACCTTTTTTTACCCCTACCCCCCTAGAGTTTCGTTTTTCCATCCATGGTCCCCAGGACCCACACCACGCACGCAACAGGGCTCAAAATAAGCGCCGATCAATGATCGGCAAGAAATTGTTTATGATCGGCAGAAGAGCAGGGTTTGCGATCATCTTGATTGGTAAGAAACCATTCAAAAAGAAGCACACACGTACAGTTAAAAGACAAATAAAACACAGTCAGAAACACGTGAAAAGCATTTGTGTAACCTAACTAAGCTAAGACATGTGAAGTTGATCGTCCAGGTTGTAGTCTTGAGAAAGACTGTTGTTCGTGACTGTCACCAACAACAGTCTTTCTCAAGACTACAACAACCTGGACAATCAACTTTACTTCACACATCTCATTTATTACAGTTAAGACAGGAAACGGCACAAATAGTGAATACTTTTCTCACTGATATCATCAACTAGAAACTAGAAATACGTATACGCAACAACCCCTCGCCTCTTGCTGTTTGAAACTTTTATAGCGTAGTTGCTCTTCTTTTAATTCTAAATTATTTGAATTAGATAATAGCCCATTCATTTGCCGAACTCAATAAATTTTCAGTTGACAATATCTCTGAGAGGTTTGTATTGTCTGAATTTAATTGTTTCATAGGACATCAAACTAAATACATGTACGGGCCAACAGTAATTGGTGTAAACTGTTGTTGTGTCCCTGCCTCCTGTATTTTGTGTTTATGTATTATTTTGTTTGTATTGTGTATGTTTTATCAGGCGAAGCTAAATAAAAAAAATGTAGCCCAAACTTTTTAATTTTTGGGTGGAGCAACAGAATAGTGGGGAAGTCTACCACTGTTTCTACCATCAATCACTAAGAAAGAAATAATATTACTTTTCTCACACTATTGATGATTCATGAAATAATCAACTCGGTATATAGTTAGAATACAGAAACCAAAGGCTGTTGAAGGAAGAAAGTGCATCTTTATCATACAACGAGTGCCCTTTAAAAAAATCAAATTTGTTCAAATGTCTACGGATGCATATAAGTGCAAATGTATTAGGGATTCTACTCTGATTGTTGGTGTGGATAGATTATATTCAATAAGTTGACAATTCTACCCAAATTGGACCACTGTGATATGGAGCTGGCAGGAATGTGGATTTCAATAAATATTGATGGTCATGATCAGAGGTCTCGACGCATGACAGGGAAACTGATCTTTCCTAAGTCGGGACTTGAAACTTATTGGTTAATAGAAATTCTAGGATTGGTACCTCTTGTATTAGAAGCAAGTTACATTGTGTAATGCTAGTGAAATTCTGTGAAGGCATTTTAACATCATACAGTATCTACCGGTAAAGAACTATTTTCCATGTCTCAATGAATCTGTTCATACATACATGTTGTAGCACCATTATCTACTGCCTTAATTGACAATATGTGAAGGATATATACAACTTTTGAGTTAAAATTAGTTTGTGTAACATTGAAACTGCAATTTGTTATGAAACAAGACCCCCATATATTGATACCAGTGTTAGCATTGAAGGGGCTATCCTAAGTATTATTGTATTATTATTATTATTATTATTATTATTATTATTATTATTAAACACTGGTTTCAATTCACAGACGACGCAGCAATTACAAGTGGATTACAACACGAAAGTCAAATTTTACTGAATGCCTTTACAGCATGGTGTACATGGGCTAGAATGACAATTCGCGTTGATAAATGTAAAACTTTTGGCATATCTAAAGTGAACTCAACAAGCATGCAGACAAATGCAAAGTTGTATGCTAACAAGCAAATGTTACCAATCGTGCAACAAAATGAAAGCTTCAATTACCTTGGAAGATATTTTAATTATGCAAACACTTTCGGAAACTGAAACAACATTGGAAAAGATTGATCGTTCACCTTTACACCCAAGATTCAAATTAGAACTGTATGGGAAGTACCTTCTACCGAAAATATCATGGCACCTCACGATTGCTGACATTAACACAACTTGGGTAAAACAAACTTTAGACATGATATGCCATAATAAATTTAGAAGTTGGCTTGAAATACCTGCAAACGGAACTTTGGACATTCTTCTAGCTAAATCCAAGTTTGGTCTAAATATCGATGTATCAACAAAACACACTCGATGCCAAGTCATCTTAAGAAATAAATTAAAAGACTCTAAGATGTGACATTCGCTCTGTGTACAACGATACGAGAAAAAATACCAACATTCAATATGACTGTCATTTAAGTGGCAAGGATGCTCTCAAAGAAATACGGAAAGACAAAATTTATCATATAGTAACAAACTTTACATCTCAAAGCCTCGTTGTCAAAGCAATGTGGGAAGAGGCGTTTGCGGAGAATGTCAAACATTGGCAATCGACTATCAACAATTTACCGAAAAATATCTACAACTTTACCACGAGATACCTCAACAACACCCTACCAACCCTAAAAAACAGGACCTTGTGGAACAGAGGTGGAAAAAGTATCGGATCCTGGGAGCCTAATTCCCAGAAATTATTTTCGATTGAAATTTTCACAGATAATTTTACAGAAATGTTTGAGATTTGACTTTTTTGATTTTGAGTAAGTGTATAATTTATACAATTATAATTAAATACCGTACCGACAAATGGCAACAATCCAATATATTGATCAATCAATGATGAATGATATGATAAATCAATCTCATTGATTTATTTTCAAAAATATTTTCTGGGAAACAATATTCCTCAGAAAATGTTTGATTTCTGTCAGTTCTTAAGTGTTCTTTCTTGATATGCCACATTGCCACTACTCGAGCTGTCGAACATTTGAGTGAACAACTGTTGCGTTACACTTCTTATTCCTTTGTAAATATTTTATAATAATAATAATAATAATTACAGTTCTTTGCATTGCCTGCATAAAGCCTCAATGCGTTTACAAGGTGAAATTATAATACAACAAGTTAAAATACAACAAACTAAAAATTATTCCATACTACATGAATTAAAAAATAGTCTTTAAACAGGATTTAAATTTGATAACTGACTTTGAATTTCTAATATTATATATTCTAATATTATATATAAAACGTTCCTTTCTTCTTTTTTTTGTTGACTGTATAGAATACATGATAAAACGGAGAAACTCCCAAACGCCCCACCGAAAACACCCCCGAAATCACCCCAAACGTCCCCCGAAAACACACCGAAAACACCTCAAACGCACCGAAAACACCTCAAACGCCCACGAAAACACCCCAAACGCCCCGAAAACACCTCAAACGCTCCCGAAAATACCCCAAACGCCCCCAAATACGCCCCCGAGAACACCCCAAACGGTCCCCGAAAACACCCCAAATGTTTTCGTGGCCTTGTGGCCCGGTTGACAAATACACCTACCACCCTCGCTCACCTCCATGCTCTCCCTCCCAAATCACCCATCCACCCCTCAAATCGCCATATTTTAAAAATCACGGACATGTCAACACGGACTTACATGATAAAACGGAGAAACTCTCCCAAACGCCATACCGAAAACCCCCCGAAAACACCGCCTCAAAAAAAAAGCACCCCAAACGCCCCCTTAATCACCCCAAACGCCCACCGAAAACACCCCAAAAGCCCCGGAGACACCCCCAACGGTCCCCGAAAACACCCCAAATGTCCCGGCAGGCCTTTTTGTGGCCCGTTTGATAAATACACCTAATACACCGAGCTCACCTCCATGCTCTCCATCGCCATATAGCTGAAATTGTGACTCGGTTGGGGTTTTAAACGTACACGGGGTTAAGGCTCCTCCTGGAAGACGAGAAGTCATGACGTAATCTCAAAATTCAAAATGATGTAATGAATATTTAATGAGGCGGCATCCTTTTGTGATAACCCCCGATATGTCGACCAAAGGGGTAGTAGTTGTATTTGTCAAACGGGCGACAAGGCCACGAAAAAGGCCCGCCGGGCCATTTGGGGTGTTTTCGGGGGGCGTTTGGGGTGATTTCGGGGGTGTTTTCGGTGGGGCGTTTGGGAGAGTTTTTCCGTTTTATCATGTAAGTCCGCGTTGACATGTCCGTGATTTTTAAAATATGGCGATTTGAGGGGTGGATGGGTGATTTGGGACGGAGGGAGAGCATGGAGGTGAGCTGAGGTAGTAGGTGTATTTGTCACAAAGCCACGAAAAAGGCTCGTCCGGCCATTTGGGGTGTTTTCGGGGGGGGGGGGCGTTTGGGATGTTTTCGGGGGCGTTTGAGGTGTTTTCGGGGCGTTTGGTGTGTTTTCGGGGACGTTTGTGGTGATTTGTGGTGGTTTGTGGACGTTTGTGGTGTTTGTGATGTTAAGTAATTTTAAGTCTGCAGTTAAGACTTTTCTTTTTTAAAATTAATAGTTATTGTTCATAGTGTTAATATATGTAGTGGGCTTTATCTTATAATGAAACTGTAATTAGTTTTAAAAGCAACTTTAAGAATATATATATTGTTGTAAGAGCATTTAGACTATTGTATAATGCTCCTAATACGTCTTTATTATTATTATTATTATTTCTGGGGCGTTTGGGGGTGATTTCGGGTGTTTTCGGTGGGGCGTTTGGGAGTTTCTCCGTTTTATCATGTATTCTATACAGTCAACAAAAAAAGAAAAGTTTGCTCAGCTTTTGTTTTTGCAAATAGAACGGTCATTGTGCTTCCGAGGTATGATATACACTAAACGTTTAGAGTGTTAGTAACAACTTAAATAGATTCTTAAGGACGAATGTGTCCCGGAGGGACTTTTATTTGATTATTAGTCCCGTTTCAAAAATTCTTAAGATTGAATCATTGAATCCTAAGATTGAATCATTGAATCCTAAGATTGAATCATTGAATCCTAAGATTCAATCAAAGAATCCTAAGATTGAATCATTGAATCCTAAGATTCAATCATTGAATCCTAAGATTCAATCATTGAATCCTTAGATTGAATCATTGAATCCTAAGATTGAATCATTGAATCCTAAGATTGAATCATTGAATCCTAAGATTCAATCATTGAATCCTTAGATTGAATCATTGAATCCTAAGATTGAATCATTGAATCCTAAGATTGAATCATTGAATCCTAAGATTCAATCATTGAATCCTAAGATTCAATCATTGAATCCTTAGATTGAATCATTGAATCCTAAGATTGAATCATTGAATCCTGAGTTCGAACCCACGTTATCTGGGACTTTAAGCCCAGCGCCTTAACCATTCGGCCACCCTCGCGCTTACATTTGGTGTGGGAGGCGTTTGAGGGATATTGAGAGGAGTTTGAGGGGTGCTGGGGGGCGAATGAGGGTTGTTTGGGGGTATTTAGGGGGCGTTTGAGGGGCAATGAGGGAGCTTTAGGGGTATAACCATTCATGCTAGAAATTATCGATAATATAGCAATTAGATCATTCTGTGTTCAATTGCGAATGTGTAACGTTGTTTCATCAGTGTGACATTTGTGGAAAGACTCTTTCTAGAAAAGAGCACCTTTATCGTCATATGAAGAACATCCATGGAGAAGGTCACTCTGTACAATCAA
The DNA here is from genome assembly GCA_035772405.1 of Chrysogorgia sp. JL179-B06. Taxonomy (NCBI): domain Eukaryota; kingdom Metazoa; phylum Cnidaria; class Anthozoa; order Scleralcyonacea; family Chrysogorgiidae; genus Chrysogorgia; species Chrysogorgia sp. JL179-B06. The sequence continues at coordinate 2,915,409 of JAYKKM010000032.1, read as the reverse complement.
TCCCTAACGTCAATGGATCTCTCAAAAGTAATTCCTCTGCAACAGATGACGACTTGTACACAAACGATGAGCTGGAGGGGCAAAGTGTGAAATCTTACACAGACGAGGAAACTGGAGAAGAGACGGAGGAAGAACACCATACACTGACGGATGAGGAAGGTAGCGAAAATTACGAAGAATCGGAGGAAGAGGGCTTCAATCCATGGGAATTTATATGGATTTATATTTAGATGGACCCCTATACGTGACGGATCGATTGATAAAACAATGCAGGGGAACCGGATTACCTATGAAGAAGCCACAAAACATGTTTATATTCCTTGGTACCTGAATATATGAAGGAATTATATGAAAATATACAAAAAACATCTTAAATTGTTAAAAGGTCTTCGGCGAGATAGCACTCATCGGAAGATTTGGAAAACTATGAAACGTTTAATAGAGGAAGAAGGCTACGACGAAGATGAAAGTATTGATGCTGCTGTAAATCAAAGAAAATTTCTTTTGCGACGAATGTTGACATATGCAGCCGTTATGGATAACACTATCGACGATGGGCAAGAGGACAAACTTGTGTGAGAACCGAAGAAATACAGCTAGACATTCTGGGAGACGAAAGCACTTCGCAAAGCTCCGACGAGGAGCCAACTTTTATTTTTCGCGAGGGGAAAAAGCGTATATTGAATCGGATCTAGCCGATTTTCAGTCAACGAGTTCGTATAATGACAATGATAGGTTTGTACTCTCATGAGAAGCTGACCTTATCGATGTATACGTTTGACTGAAAATAAATATTATTAAACTCACTATGTCTTCTTTGTTTCACCAAGAGCGCCACATTGCTCCATCCCTTAACGAGTTTTGAATGACTCATTAAGGGCACACGCCATTTCTACATGTGCTCTGAGGCGAAATATGCAAATATTTGTCTTATGTATAGGCAACCTAGCAACGCTTTGAATGTAATGCCATTTAAATTTGTATTTTTCTATGTCCACACATTTTAAATCTTCGACCGTTCTTCGCACTGTTTCCCGAAATGTTTCTTCCTCATAGGAATCCCGTACCCTAACGCAAGATAAGCGATAATTCGGACAAAATCTTTAGGGTTCATCTCTCAAGTGAAATGTACAAATATCAACAGTATAAGCATTAGCATAGCAACGCTGTAAACGTATGCCGTTTAAATTTATATGTTTTCCAATTCAATATGTTTGAGATCTTGAACAGTTCTTCGCACTGTTTCCCGAAGTGTTTCTTCCTCATAGGAATTGTGCACACTAAAGCGAGATAAGCCATAATACGGCTAAAATTATTAGGGTTCATATCTTTGTAGATGCCATGAAAACACAGGTTCAATTGAACGCTTGGGCAATCGCACAACTCCCGGTGAGAGTCAAGGAGTCGGAATTGAAATTGGTGATATTCCAAATATAATTAAATTTAGGGTTATGAAGGTGGAATAGGGTTAGGAGTCTACAAGGGATGTGAGGCCTTCTTAACACTAATTAAGTATACGAACTCAGGGGTGATAAATATCCCTCATTATCCCATATTGACTAACGAACTGTCGAAGATCAGTTAGATATTCCCATAGAACTGTCGAAGATCTAAATTGATCGTAAAGACCATCGTATAAATCTCTGTTGGTCGAGACGAGTTAGTATGAAAGTATAAGATGCTTCTTCATTACTCTGTTTAGTTCATTCCAGATTATATTATTTAGCCAAGATCGATTGTGCGCATGCAATGCTCTTGGGCTGCCTACTGTCCCACATTCACATTGCTGTAGAGAGGCGAAGTGTATAAATACAAAAGCGTTTCTAATATTATTAAAAGAGCTACCTTTTGATAATGACATAATACCATCATCGGAAGGAGTCGGCGGCTAATCGGGAATAACATCCCAATATGACGTATGGCATCGGTTGAGGATTTAAAAGGATAATGACAGGTCCTACTGGTACACGAGCTAGGGTTAGGGATTCCTGGTTTAATGACGTAATCAGAATAAATAATTACTCAGTATGACGTAATGAAACCAGGGGGTTAAGTAACAGCTAGGGTTTAGGGGGTTCAGGAAGACACGAATAAATGAGATTAGGGTTAGAGGGTCCCAAAGGAGCCTGAGAACGATGACATATCCATAAATAATAAGTTGAATATTTAATGAGGCGGCATCCCTTTGGTCCCTGGGGGTCTATTACTACTAACCTTAATTCTTTCCTGAATTGAATTAAACACTAAACATTGTGAATTAGAAACGTAATACATACAGATCTTCCATAAGTTATCTGCTTTCAGTGTAGAGTGTATTTAGTATTTGCCTTCAAATGTTTAGTGAAGTTAAATCCAGGGGAAATCGAAGACCACCATTTTAAAACTTAAATACACACACTTGACACTTTATTGCTACTTCATGATACTCCCACATAATGCGTTGGCCAGTTGGGGTGTTAGCTAATATTAACCCTAACAGTAACAATGATCCTAGAGCAACAACTAAGGCACAACATGCTCGTTGCTAAGAAGAATGTGGCTGCCCAAAGTAAAATTAAGATATCTGGTTGATGACCGATACTGGTAGCATCTAATTATTTTTATGTTTACGCTTTTAGTCTTTACACAGAAGACATTTCTTTAATACTTAACAGACTGTAGTCCAGTCAATCTATGGTTTAACATCAAACAAATTGCAAAATAAATTATTTTAGCTTTTTCATTACCTTGATATATTCGCAAATAACATACCAAAAGTCCTTATCTAGTAAAAAAGTTGACCGGTTGCTGTATAAGGTCAACTTATTATCTATTTTGTATGAAGGATAAGCAGTGGGACACATCTAAACTTTTATATTGGTAATAAGTGTAAATATCTAATTCGTTTTTGATAATAGTAAGTAACTTATATATTGGCATCTAGTAATATCAAGGGCTAACTTTTAGATAAACTTTTCTTTTTAATCTTGTACTCATAACACATCCAAGATGCCTATCTTAATGTAGTGAGTCTTGGTTGCAAATAGTTTATGTCTATGTCTTACAAATAAAACTCGAGTTTTCATTATTATTATTAATGCCTAATGCAGATTGCATATACCTGCATATTGTGATGGTTGTTAATACAAAAGCCATTGTAACAAAGCATATGGCATTGTGTACTGTATAGTATCTGAATTTTCTCACCATGTACACATATAACCTATATTCAGGATGACATGCCTAGTCTGCTTGTCGACAATGATATAGCTGCCACAGTAGCTTGTTCAATCCCTAACAATTTCTGCTGACCTAGTGAGTGTCAACATATACCAATGTCAACATAATCCTGCTTAAGTTCGTCAAAATCACAAATTGCCATTGACCGCTTCGCTTTGTCTTCCAAGGCCGAAATATTGTCCGATTCAAAAATATTGGCCGAAATATTGTCTGATTTGGATCCCTGCCGGGTCGCTTCGCTCGGTCGCATCGCGACCTCGGCAATGTCGAAGTCACTATTATTTGGTCTGACATGGAAGGTGATACTATTGTAAACACCTTTTTGTATATATCGTTGAAGATGGAGTCGTCCATGCGTACTGAAGTGACATATGGATAAACAATATGAACTTGAGTATCAACGACACACGTCAAGCTTGACATGTGCGTGATACCAGACATGTATGTGTTTGTCACCCGATGCATCTAGGTGTTGGTCGCTGTCTTGATGAATTAACCTTTTTAGGTTGTTTGTGGTTCACAGTCTTTTTATAGTTCAACTTGCTGTTTACACCAAATTTCATGCGGTTCGATTTAGATGTCCTTTAGGAGGTTGTTATATCCAGGGATTGTATGACCATGCTGCTGCACATTAGCTTTAAAAGATGCAAAGCGCCCTACACCCGGTGGACATGACCAAACCTAAACACCAAGTTGCCACAGTGATCTTGGCAGCTATTGTTTGGGTACGTCACAAGCAAATACGTGTTATAGTATGATGGCTCTATTCTATGGTTACACACCCAAGAAGTAGGAATCGGTTGGTGACGAATCTAAACCAAGTAGATCGAAAAGAGACAACCAATGAACCCACACTGGAAAGCACAAAGTCAATCCAGGTTTATACACCAGAGATACCTCAGTAATTACATCATTGGACCCCACAGAGCTCTGCATTCAATCAGCCAGCAATAGAGTCTTCAGGTTAGACGCGGTTTTTATCTGAGATGATGGAATGTAATGTCAACGTTTTTATGGTGATAAAAAGGAACTCAATCAAGCCAACACCCAATCGAAACGAAGTGATTATCTCAGCGGACCTTAAAGGCCGCAAAAAATGCTTTTCTTTGTTGCTGGTAGAGACTATATCGTATAAATCGCGTCAGGCTGCAATGACGACGGGTAACTCGAAGAAGGGTTTGATATCACCTTTGATCATTGAATAAGTGTCCAGTGGTTGTCACCAAGGCGACAGAGATAAGGCTGGGGGGTCATTTGATCGTGGTGACTTAAGCCTCGACTCGCACGCTGAACTAGGCTTAAGATCATGAAGCAATTACCAGGCGTCAGACACCCTTCGAGTTATATGAGCCTAAAGGGTCGGTTCACCAAGCTTTTGCTGAGCATAAGAAACTTCTTCAGAAGACGTAATGTGAGAGTCCATAGAAAACCACCTGAATAAAGCGACTATCCCATTTACCGTCCCCCTTAAGAGTCCGACCCACAGATGGTTTTCATTAAAGTGTCTATGAAGTGAAAAATTCGCTCGCATTTTTTTGCTTTAATGGACAAAGTAGGACGGCAAGAGCGTACACTGAAAATATCAAGTGAATCTACTGCATAGTCTTCGAGTTATCAACTCTCAAAGTTTGGCATGGCTAAATGTTTTTTTTGTGAAATCTGAAACGCGCGGTTCGTTGCAGGGCTATGGTCGTAACCACTCAAAAAATATTTCCATTAGGTTAACCACTTAATGGTTTATTAATTAAGGTGATATCGTTTAATTATTAAGGTGATATCGTCCGCCATTGGGAATAGGGTGTCCATTTCGCCAAGTCTTTCTAGACGCCCACAACCCACAAATGATGACGTGCATGCCAGCTTTGACGGATTTGTGGACCTCTGACAAGTCATTGTAACCAATGGCCTTCGTCAATGTCAACAGGGTCGTGTCCCCAAAGATCTTCGCACACTGGCAGTATGCCGGTGATAATCTAGCACGGACATCAGACGATCCATCGACGATGGTCTTTATATGTGTGGAGAACGCGTGCTCCGTTCGTATCGTGTCAACCACGTTATTCATGTAAACAACCTTGCGGCCTCGTCGTTTGATATCAGTAAATGTATGGCATTTCGTCACACGTATCAGAGAATGACTTATCAGAGAATGCTTTCATGAAATGAAAACACTAAAGTGTACATGAATAACATGTGCGGGTGTTTCTCCCACAACACCAAACTTCTTGATTTTAAAGGATTTCGTTTGAGAATAAAAGTGATACACAAACTTCTTGGAACCTTGTGTGCGTGCGTAGAAAGTCTTCTTGGATAACGTAGAACGTCTTGAGTCTAAGCGAGGAAGATTAGCCAACTGAAGAACTTCTTTGTAATCAGATCCAGGATAGATAATCTTTAAGGCCCTTTTCTGGATCGACTCAATGGAACGACTCAGATAAGATGGAAGGCTGTGATGCCAAACTTGGCAATAATACTCTATAAAATAGAGCGAAGTAGGGCTGTAAAGATGGGAATGATATCAGTAGGTGGAAGACCAGCTCTGAAAAGAACTCTAAGGATGTGGAGTCGTTTTGAAGCTTTTTCAATCATGCACAAGATGTTAAGATTTCATTTAAGATTGTTACTAACAGTGACTCCAAGCATTGTATGCGAATCAACACGACTGATAGGTGTTGTTTCATTAGTAAGCGACGGAAGATTGGGATTTGTACGAGTAAAACAAATTACAAGTTGTTTGCATTTGTTTACATTGAGCTTCATATCATTCAAGAGACCAGTTGACAATTTGGTCGAGGTCAGATTGGATGTCCAATCGAGAGTCTCGGTATAAGTATTACATCATCTACATATTTCCAATGCAGGCTTTATCATTTATCATTATTAAAAATAATATTGGGCCAAGCTTCGTACCCTGAGGAACACCAGCATTTACATAAGCCCAATCGGGCCTATCCGAGAGAAAACTACAGATCCAGGGTATTAGAGAGCTCCGAACTCCAAGTTGGATTAACTTGGCAATGATGATATTGTTTGCTAAAGTCGAGAAAACATGCCGTGAGATATTGGCCAGGAGTATCAACAAACAAATGGTTGTTGAAGATCCTCTTAGGCAACCAAACTGCTCTGGATTTTCCACCATGGTCATGGCTCGTTAGCATACATGCAGGGTGGTGTATTTTCGCAAGCGTCGGTAAAGACTAACAAGAATATCCTAACAGAAGTATTTAGGAAATTAAATCCAGACACCACTGAAAGGACACATTCACAATTTTCCGATTGTACTGTAGTTTTAGAGCATCCCGTCAGGCTTGAAACGACTTATCAGTTCGCGAGAGTCGCGTAAGATGACTCGCCTTGTTCTGGTCACTTGAGCCTTTGTCAGCTTGAACCCCCATCCAGAGCCGAGTCCGCAATCTATATGCCTCCTATATATATGGTAATCATATAGAGGGCGAAATTACTCGAATATGATTGGCTAATGAGGAGGGCATTTTTCGTAAATTCAGGGCAAAATTACTTGTATCTGACTGGTGGAGACGCCAGCAGGAAACACTTAATAAGTTAATATGTTGTTTTACTTGTAAATCCAAGCACCCCTGTTCTCTTAAGTCGATGTTTGACTCAAAGCTTGTTGTAATGTACCGTTTACTTTCAGTGGATTGTATCTCGGATTGTATAGTTATTTTTCACGTTTCACTTTCCTTATGTTGTTTACGTGCGTAGCTAACTTATTTATGAATAAATTTTGCCCTCTATATGATTAACAGGTAATCACATGGTTCATCGTAAAATTAAGGTTTAATTTCACTTGTGTTTTCAAAGTTTCACAAAAACTTTGAAAATACGCGTGAAATTAAACCTTAATTTTCCTTGGTAGTATAATTATCACAAGGCGTATGTGTATTTTTTTTCTCCTTCAAGCTGATTTCGGGCCTGGAGCTCAGGAAATTGCTTGAAGGTTTATTGCATTTTTCTTGAAGATGAAAAAAGCTAGATCATGCTTTTCCTTTAATAAAATGATGATTACAATATAACAAGGCTAGCTTCCAGATAACAATCAATGTTTAGTTTTAATTAGAATTGCAAACATTTGCAATAACTACTGGAAGTGATAACATCAATCTAAAGTTACAAAGTGTATTTTGTCAATCAATGCTATATCTCAACTTGAAATACGTTCAAAGTAATCTAGCATACAGTTAATGTACCAGGTGGTTCGTTGCTACGCTTCTTTATTATCCCAGGTTTCTGACGTTGCCTTCCAGTATCAGTATAGTAAGCTCGCCTTTGGGTTTGCATTTGTGCATTGTAAAAAGCCACAGATTCTGGTTCGTCCATCAAATACTCCAACTGCAATCGCTCAATTTTTTCTTGTTCGTCTTCCAATGCCGTACTTTTTCCAGATTTCCTCCCGTCGCTCCCTGAATCACCGTTATTTCCATTATCTTCCGTCAAAAAACATTCTGAATACCAAGTATCGAATTCCGTAACAAGACGCTTACGGCATTGGTTGACATGTTTTTCGCAACACTGGATATCAGATTTGACACAACGAAGTTCCTCAAAATCGTCTCGATATTGTTTTTTCAAGTGTTGAAATATTTTCAAATAGTTGAACTCTTCTTCGTCAATTACTTCCTTATCCGTTTCCGGGAAAACAGATCCACCCATTTCTTGGCGTTTTTCACGTTTCATCTCAAGCTTCTTTCGAACATCGTCCATTTCAGCCTTCTGTGCGTTGATCTTTAATGACAGTTCTCGAGCATTCCTCTTTTTATCTCGAAGAATTTCTACAAATTAGTAAGTACAAACATGAGCATTATAATTTATAGATATCTACAGTATAACGTTATACATGACGATTTTATTGGTAACCTTTCGGCAGCGCGAATTTTTTACGGCTCCCGTTGATAACCCTGGATTTTTATGATTGTACCCTGTCAAAAAGGGTTTCTATCTTTCTCCGTGATAGGTTTCAAATCAGAGGAAGATTTTACATAAATTGGGTCAACGTTCATATCGAATTTCTCACAAAATACAGATTTGTTTGAGAAGCAACTTCAAACACTCTTATAGACCACGTTTACACTAGAGCAAAAGTTTCTGGATTCGTCACGAATCCGGAACGTTTTGGGACTGGATTCGTTTTGTCGTTTACACACAAGAGGACGAATCCGCAATAAAACATCCCGCTTTGGTCGCGTCTCCGGAGATTTTGAATCCGGAATCTAAAGTGGAAACTTTGTATCCTGATACATATGAATCCAGAATCTTTTGTAGTGTAAACGGGTATTCCAATTAATCCGAATATTTTTCCACCCGCGATATTTTTCCATCACACGAGCTTGCGGTGCAGCCAAATGGCTGATGCCTACTAGACTGAAAGTCAACAAAACAAAATAAAAATGTTTCGGATCATTGAACTATATATATTCCCGATTCATCGAGTCTGTAAACGATATGAATCCGAATACTTTCGAGTGTAAACAGCCTACCAATCCGAATACTCGGTTTGTGGTAAATCCGGAAACTTTTGCTCTAGTGTAAACGTGGTCTCAAAGAGTTCTTCCTCCGATTCTTCTTCCTCCGAGTTCGTTGAAAAAGTTAAAGCATCACTTGGCAAAGCATCTAAAGTATTTTCGTTAAAGTACATTGAGAATACCAAGTTACGAGTCTAGGTTTTAGGCACGAAATACTTAATATTTGAAGAAATAAGAAAACGTATCCCGTGCTTACCCTACAGGTGCCATGATTTATATATTCTTATATTCCAAATATTATTTTAATGCGCATTTAAATTAGCCTTTATAAACCTCGTTAGGAAGTGAAGATTCTTTTGAATAGCTGACACACGAACGAGGTCCTAAATGCTAACAAGACGCCCGCTAGGCGTTAACTCGGGCTACTTAGGCTATTGGCTTGTTGAAAGACATTGTAGGCAAATTCAGCAATTTGAGTGCAATATACACAAATCTATAGGTGTAGGAATGATACACCTCTGTTAGTGCAGCGGTGGTTAAATTTTCCACTGAAATTTTCAACATCACCAAACTGCACGCCTTTAACAAAGCCATCACAGAATGTTTGCCAACGGCTTTGATTACATGGAGCTAAAATTATGAACATGTTTATACTGGCTCAAAATGTTGACTTCACAAAGAAATAATGATTTTGAATTACACTTTTTTAAGCTGTTTAGCTTATGACACCTTGATACTGCCAGCTAAATGGTTTGGTTTACTGCTATGCCATATACACTGAGAAAAAGATTAACCGATTTAATTATTTTAATGCTTGCTCAAACTGAACTTGTTTGCCAGACTGGCCAGATGAATTGTTATTACATGAGCAAAGGCTTCCTTACCAGGCTGGCTGGCTAGAACTGAATTGGGTCAGCAAACAGGATGGCTCATTTATTATTTGATTTATTAGCAGTTTTATAATTCATCAAGACAGATTACTGTCTTGGTTGGTGAGCCAACTTGCCTCCATGCAGTCAAGGCTAAAAATCAGTTCAAAAGGTATGTATCTGGCTGTACAGACCAAGTAGCAGTTGGCAAATGATGTGCTTGTGAGTCAGTCTGGCAAGTGGGCTAGTCTGCCTCATCTATAATATCAGGACTAATTACTATGTACAGCTACAGTAGCCAAAAATCAGTTTGAAAGTTTGTATCTGGCTGTGCAGACCAAGTAATAATAGTGACAATGGAAAGTACATGGCTGGACAGGCGTCATTGGTAAACCAACAAACAATAACTAACTATTTACTCTTTGATTTTGATAGTTGGTACATGGGTGTCAGAGATTTAGGGCCTGTTCATATGAGCCCGGTAACCGGGCTGGCCCGCTTGCCGAGATCCCGGCTCATAGTTATTTTCCTATTAAAAAATCCGTTGCGTTCATATGGGCAGCCGGGCTGGAAATTTTCCCATATGAACACTCTGTCCCGCTTACCGGGATGAAAAATTTTCAAATGCGCATGCGAAGAAAATTGCTGACCAAAAAAAACGCGGCCTCGAGAATAAAAAATGGCTGATCCTTCGTCATATTTGCATCAAAGGAAACATTTTCGTTGGGATTCGGCCATGATAGAACACCTGATTGATTCCTTACTGGAATATAAAAGCCGGATGTCGTATAAAAGTATTGATTTCGATGCAGACAGGCCGATTCAGTACAAAGAAATGCGATTGTCGATGGCCAATATTTACATGGAAGCTGATGTTTCTCTGTTTGGGCCTATCCGTGTTGTTCCACTACCTAATAGTTTTGATAAACTGACAAAGGACGAGCAAGAAACAGCAAAAAAAATTTCGCGAAAGAATGGCCAGGATAGCATTATTACGTTTCGCTTCGTGAATTTTCAAAATCAAAATAAGGCCATGCAATTGCATGAGTAATGATAGAAGAGTTGTAATGTTCACAACAACGAGAAGCACGAGCGAATGTTTAAAGGGCGCCATGTTTTCAATATTTCGCGCCAAATCTTTATCCCGGTAGGCGGGACGAAAACAACCATATGAACGCAAGAGAATTTTATCCCGCTAAGCGGGCCAGCCCGGTTACCGGGCTCATATGAACAGGCCCTTATACACTATATGTTCATTTGTAAACATTCGCATAATATGAACAAATATCGATACAGACTTACTGATAACCCACAACATTTTGGATGCATATGAAACAATAAACTGTTGATTTAATCGAGATTTAATAGCATCGACTAATATTTTGTATATAGACATAGCAATAAACAACACAGGCAACAAAGCTTTTTAATATAAAAAAATATTACAGTTACCTCAGAACAGTTAACAGAAGTGAAGAAAGAAGTCATTTGAATGATTTTGGAAAGTATTAAATTGTATGAGCATGTAGAAGTACTTTTAAAATTTAAATTTCTGATGTAATAATAAATGTTTTCGAAGCGCTCAGTGGAAACCCCGCGCTTGATCATGATAAACAACAAACACGGAATATGACAGCGCTTTAAAAAAAACTAAGTAAGGTAGCACAATAACGTTTACGTATATTGTTGACAGATAAATTATCTTTGTTTTAAGGTATAAGAGAGCTTGTAGGGTTGATTATTTGTCAAGAAAACGTTCGACGTTTCGGGTTATTAAAATTGCGATGCATGCTGTTTCAGTTTTTGAAGATGGCGGCCAAATTATATTTTTGCATATATATTATAAGGCGCTCTTCGAACGTTTTGTTGAGAAAAAGTAAGCTTTACAAGGTGGTCTATTATACCTTAAAAGAAAGATAATTTATCTGTCTAAAGCATACGTATAGCTTATTGTTGTAGCTTACTTAGTTTTCCTAAAAAAAGCTGAAAAACAAACATGTCCAAAATAAACAATATTGCCGCTAATTTGAATAAGTCTGTCGTATTTTAAGCCGTTTACTTCGAACGTTTTCTTGAGAAATAATGAAGCGTACAAGCTCTATATTACCTTGAAAGAAATATAATTTATCTGTCTATAACATACGTAAAGTTTATTTTGCTAGCTTACTTAGTTTTATTGTAAATTCATTGAGATCACGGACCAACCCGTTCCAAAATCGCTCGTCATCTTTAGTGTGGGTCTACCGCGATCGGCGTGTGCGATTGTATTAAGCATTGACACATTGTGAGCGTGTTTATGATAAAGATACTTGCCAGCCACATTCCTTATGAATCTTGACACAAATTTACAATATTTCTTTGGATAGTTTGAGCGAACACTCGAGCAATAGTGACCAAAGAAGATGGCGCATAAAGAAGATGGCGCATAAGATGGATAGCAGCCAGCCTCTCGCCACCCTACCCCCCCCCCCCGGTAATAATTGCAATTTGTCGACACGAAAAATAATAAAAATAAAAAAAATACAGGAAAGCCACTGGAACCTAGACTCGGCTAACCCGAGTAATTAAGATGCACATAAAGTCATATTTAAATTGTCGCCATTATGAAAGAGGTCAATGATCTTCGAATATTACCAGTTACAACAATAGACATATTATAACGGATAACACTGAAACTGACAACAACACGAGGAAGGGACCCTCGTTGGAAGGTGCCTGAAACCGAAAGTAATTGCAATATCATTACAGGCTACTGTTTGCTTTTCACTTGTGTAAAACAAAGGATTCCGAGGAGATCGTGATATTATATACATAAAAGCTCCCGTACGTCCGCAACTCCTTTAATATATCAATGCAACAGTACAATTTCTCTTCAATTCTACACATTCTATGAGGTTTTTTATTATTAAAATATATGGTTAAGATTTGATAATAGGTCACCGAAAAAATACCTGAGAAAACAGTCTGCCTGCAGCAATGTAGTTTTTACACCTAAAAATTCTGCACAAACTACAACAATAAGGTGCTAATTGATCAATGGAAAATGATTGCAGACGCAAAGGAGAAACTAGCAGTATAGGATTCACGATAGGTGTTTCAGTTGGTATAATGTCTATTTCAGCGCAACAATTGTGATGCCGGTCACTGCACAGTGAGATGACGAAAATCGACAGCAAACATGAACAAGAAACGTACTAACCGTTATTGTTAAATATCAATAGTCTCGATCGCATCGACCCCTACCCCCTGGTGTATTGGGATTGTGAAACTCATTGCGATCTGCGCATGGTTAGCCATTCCCGTCCTTATTTGAAAAAAGACCAGTGTTTCACCAAACAAAACGAAACAAAAAATGTAGGGAAAATAACTACATATATGCGTTAAAACATGTCGTCCATGTCGTTTCGATGCATACCAGCACAGCTACATGTATACTATTGCTCTTAAAAATAGATATGCATACATGTGTTTATTGACAGCTAAAATTGAATCAATTCATTGAAACTTACTGCCCTTTTCCCAATCTCAAAATGTGATATTTATGGAATGGTTCTGTTGATAATTACAGGTCTTGCCTGAAGGCTAAACTCGTGTAAAACAGTTCGTAAAATCTGTAAACTATCTACGTTCAATAGGAGAAAGAAGTGTTGACCTAAAAATTTTGCGATATATATGTTTGCATTTGCCTTCATTTAATCAGCGTCATGAGTTTTCAAACTGACATTTCTTAATATTTTTTGGCTTTTCAAACTCCCCGAAATTATTTCAAGATCTTCCTCCCAGCTTGGGTTACCTAAATATTTGTTTTTGTATAGGATATTGGATTGGGACGGGACCTCTAATAAGACCGCCGGTTGGCTTCAAAATTTTAAACACATCACAAAAAATGTCCTGGTAACGCAAATGTTGCACAAGAAATTACCAGTAACATACTTTTGGCAAATTGAAAATGACAATACGTTACATTCAGAATCATCATAAGAGTGGTTCCTGTCCCTAGAAAACCTAGTTCAGGTTTAAGATCTAAAAACCTAATACTTTTTTTATCAGAAGACACTGTTTTGTGAATTGACTTATCCTGCGAATTTATGCTCAGTAGCCCGAGTTAACGCACGTCGTTGCTTAACCTAAAAATAGGTACGCGCATTGCGTACATGTGACTACCGCTATTAAGGATAGACCATGTAGACTTAAGGAGCAATGCATGAAAATGCATAAAAAGCACAGACACAAATAAATTGATAGTTATTATAAATCATTTTATAAATGTGTTGCTAATTTGAACATGGCACATACTATACATACATTTTTATATGGGTTGTTTCCAAAATATAGCATGATCATAAACATGCCCCCAAATTTCATTTGAAGTGAACTTGTAAAGTTCACATGTACATAAAACATCTCGGGCTGGTTATACAAAGCCTGGATAGTTTATGCGGGGATAAGTCCTAGCTAGAAAATCACCATAGTGGTGATTAAGGGGGGGACCAAGACATAGGGGGGACCAAGCAATCGCAGCTGTAAAGTATAAGTTGTACGGAAACAAGAAATTTGGCTGTTTCGGCGTATATCAAAATGCATCAGGTATGCCTAGAAACACTAAGTAATAGTGATTCCGACATGGACAGCCATGTCAGCCAGCCATCAAACAGTAGAAACAAGTAAAAAAGAAGAAATGTTAGTGGCCAGGATTCTGAAATACGGCGTCCAATTTGGGAACATATCAGACAAAAGTGATGACACACTTCTAGGGGGCCCTTGGAAAATATTTGAATTTTGGGTAAACTGCATTTCCTGAATTTTGAGAGCAAAATATAACGGTCTTAAATCAAAATTTTTAAACGGGGTATCTGATCATTTTAAATACATATTTTGGTCAAAATATGATTATATTATCTCAAAGCAGTAAATTAGTTATATTTCCATAAGATGCAGTGTAGATAATATTCATATATTTTCTGCTTACAATTAAATTTGTAATTCAACAGTTCAACAGAATTTACATCTTCAAGAGAAGAAATTCATAATCTGTGCAGTGAATTATTAATTAGAAGTTTACTTCATGTCAGCATCATACTAAAGATCACGTCAGACCCATTCAATATTTTTGGCTTTGCAAGTTTGTGCCGGCAATGCTGCCAACACTTCAACTAGGACATTTTCACTCAACTACATGTAGGTACAGTGTCAAATTTTTCAAAATATCACATGTATAATAATATTGAAAATTAAATCTATTTCTTTTCAAATATATTTATATATATATATTTTAGGCAAATCATTGAGAATAATTTCTTTCTCCCGCACATTTTGGGTGATTGTGGCATTGTAGGGGATCCACGACACCTGGATGCCCTTCTTGCTATAACTCTTACCAGTGCCCTGTGCCCTAACAATGTCCTTACCAGTGCCCCAGCTCTTACCAGTGCCCCTAACAGGAGCATTATACAACTCCGCTTTGGACTTTGTTTGGAAGCTATCTGTGATGCCTGAGAAACCCCAAAGACAATTGGCACAAAATGGTTTGGTTTAAATACTTCAGCAGCAATAACATTACCTTCAAAAGTCAAAACTAAACAATATACAGTGTATACAGTGTAGATCATCAGATAACTTAAACGTTCTCCACAGTCGGGATAGAAAAAAGTAATATTTCTATTTGTGACAGAAGAGAGAACGAAAGACCTAGAGAAAGCTAGCCCATTTTTTATCCTCAGAATTGGAAATGGCTTCGAATTTCCCTCCAGATGTACCAAAATCCAAACTTTCGAACAAAACGGACAAAGGAAAAAGTTTGTTTATACTAGTACATACCTTCAGTTCTCCTTACATACAATACAATACAATACAATACAATACAATACAATACAATACAATACAATACAATACAATACAATACAATAAAGGAGAAGGTATGTGAAGCTCCTTTTGCTTTTCATAGATGGAATTAAATGAGATGATTATAATAACAATTTGAATTTAAAAAAATCAATGGATACCATAACCCTCAGACTTTCAACAAGAGAATTATCTCCTACCATTGCTAAGGACACAGAGCTATATAAACAATTTCCAGATGCGTCAGATCTAAAATATTAAGATATTAAAACAAGTCATCAGAAATAAAACAGACACTAGACTTGTAACTTCTGTGTTCTGTGCGAAATAATATATACGATAAATAATCCATTCAATAAAATGTACTGTGTATCTTGGTTTTCCGCTTATGGTAACAGACACTACCAAATGATTCAACGAAGTCTGATTATATAGTTATAGCGTTTAATGTATCAGTCAATTCCAGCTGTGCCCATCCCCCCCCCCCCCCCGGGCTTGGGCCATTTTTGCTAATCCCAGGGGTGGGGACTTGGAACCACTGAACTGCTTAGACCATTCCCCATTCGCACCAATCTCGTACCCAGAGCCTGCGTTCCTTTTGGCCTGCATTCGCACTTACTATTTTGATCAATTCAAAGGAAAACAGATTGATTTTGTTTGAGAATGGTTGGTTGCCCATTCTTTAGGAAAATTGACTGGTATTTTTACTGGTATTTAAATATTAAAAAGTTGTACTTGAACTCGCCGAACCGAAAAACGTCGTGGTCGTTCGAACAAATATGTTGTCAAGTCATAATAATACCGTAAATAGACATTTTAATCGTGATTTATTGATATTATGAAGACTGTGATTTGTAGCCATGTTGCACAAAATTGAAACACTCAAAAATCTTCAAGCTTTGAATGAATTACTGTTATTAAAAATATTTCATATTCTTGTTGTTGTAGAAGTTGAATTTTCGCATTAAATTTCCTAACCGGCAATAATATGTGTTAGACCAGAGATTTTTGCCCAGGGGTGGGGCCTTGGCACACTAGGTCTATTCCCAGGGTGGGGACATGGACACTTCCCCACAAATGTCTAATTCCCTGGGGTTGGTCCGGGGGGATGGGCACAGCTGGAATTGACTGATACATAATTAACACCATAAATAGTTAACTCAAACGTCTTCGACACACTTCGCTGGTTCTAGTGTATACCCGCGCAGTTTATGATAATTTTGAACGAACATCAATAGGAAAGTAAAATGATCACCAAAGACATAAAATATAGATAAAATATGTAATACGCTTACCTTTAAGAGAGCGATAGATGGCTTGCTTCTTTGCTCTTCCTTCACATGTTAACAGTACAGTTGGCGCTTTGTTGATAACGCACGATCTAACGCGATCACTTCTCGAATACCTAGCGATCTTATCAACATGTCACGATAGCTGGCCGAATATGACGTATATGAGGTCCAAGACAAGCCCTCAAGATCTCGCCGACAGTATCTTATGCTGTGCAAACAATGCAACCTAAACGATATTATAAGGCATTCTCTACTCTATTTCGATTTTGATTGGCTGTTGGCATACAGCTAATTCGTGACATCAGCTTCATGTGACGTCAATGTTCCAATATTATGGTTCAAAAAGTGTAGTTATGCATCATTATTCCACTATCTTGTTGCTAGCTTGCTGTTGCAAGCTTGTTTAAGGCGAAAGAAAATGGGGAAATGGCGAGTTCTTCGCGAAGATTTGCCAAACGCATTGCTTTAGCACTTCTTATGCATAATAAAACAATTATTGTATTCGGTTTTCGCATGATATCTCAGCCTTAGGCTTCGGCAGATAACACAAACCTCAACCTTGATAATTCTCGATATTATGCTTCACCTCATCCAATAATTGTTAAATATTACCTTTATTCTCGTTGAATATTCGGCTGATCTCACTTCCTTTTTCCTGTTTAAATTCTATGAATGCTTCAGACTTTGAAGGAGGAGTTGAGGGACGTGGTCCAGGACTTTGCTGCTCGCCATCTCTTGTTCCAGCAGTCCCAGTACTTCTTAACTCGCCATCGTGCCCTTGAGGGTCCATTCGTTTTTGCTCTCCCGTCTCTCCGACATCCTTCCCACGACGGCTTTTTAACTTCCCACGAGTGGTCATTAAAACTGCTACGTTAGATTTCAATGGTCCCGAAGCTAACCCGACACCGAATCCCCGACCGTCTGGTTCGCCCACAAGTTTCGGATCTTGACTAATATTTGCAGCAATTCCGCTTTCTGCGAAAAAACCCAGAAAAATAGTACGGTATATGGTGCTGAGCTTGGAATGACAATGAGAGGTGAGAAAGAATATCTCACACTTAATAAAAGAGCAGCAGTGTTTTATCGGGTTTAAAACACGAGACGATGGTAAAGTGTTTAATTAGACCTGATTATCTGGAAATATATTGCAATCGAATCCCTGTTATCTTACCATTAATTTCATGACTATCGCTCACTTCCTGAAGAACGTATTTTTCTCGAAGCCGTTTTTCTGTCTCGTACTCGATTGTACCAACGATATCTCGAAACATCTCTAACATTTCCTTAATTTGCCGAATATTAACAATCTCAATCTCAGATATTTCTCGTGTGAGGAACTTTTCAACTTGTTGCTTCAACTCTTTATGTTGTGTTTCTGATAATGGTTCGTATACTACTTGACTTCTGTTGGTCAATGTGTCGTGCATCGCCAACTCATTTTTTAGGAACTTTATTTCTGTTTCGTACTGCTTGCATTGCTTCACTGGATCGTAAACTTCGTTTACTGCAGGCTCGCAAAATACGCTCTTCATCCTTGTTCCAAACCTCAGAGTGGACAGCTAAAGATGGAAGAATTTAAACAAAGTAAAGAATAAAGATGATTAGCCCCATTTGGCTTCGAAAAATTCATTTAGATCATTTGGCTGATGTTTTCGAGACAAATGGATTTGCAACTGCAGGATCCGCATAACATAAATGTTATTTTTCAGCCAAACGGTCGCGTGTAAATAAGCTTCCGAACACTCCATCACTTCAACGCTGGTGTTTAATTCATCAACAAATGCGCAGATTACTGCAGTCAAAAGCAGAAAAGAGCTCAGCTATACTGACTGTAAAGATACTGTTAGCCACCTTCAATCCTATATTTTTCATCAGGGGAGAATGATCGAAGAACAAGAAGGTAAAGTGCGCAGTGCGGAAGCAGATTACAATAACATTGATGTCATCTCGATGCAAAACTATTTGATTCGAAAACATCTGCCAAGTTATCTAAATGAATTTTTCGAAGCTTTACTTCCATTTTCGGAGAAACAAGACTTCTTGTTACGAAATTGTGACTCGTGCATGGCAAAATAGCTCATCATAATGCTTTATTTTAGAAATAATAGGTAATTTTACACATATGTGACATAATTTCGGGAACTTATTTAAAACTACACCAGCAAACTCAGCCTTACTACCCCCCGTATGTAACTTACCGTTTCTTCAATATGATTTTCTTCTCCCCATATATTTGCAATTAATATGGTGTTATTTCTTCCACCAATTGAATCACTTAGAACGTGCGTGAGTGTGCTCTGTCTGTAAGGAATATGTTTCCTTCTTCTGTCGTCTAGTGCAATAACAACTTGTTCCAGAAATGTCAATGACTTGTTAATGTACATTGCTTCTAGTTGTCCATTCCCCTCGGGCTCGGTCTTACCAATTCGTTCGGAACCGGCCAGATCCACGAGGTTAATTTTCGACAAGGTATATTTTGCATTTGACTCGACTCGAGACCGTGACTCAATGTAAATCGTAAAAATACAATGAGAACGTGAAGAATTCCGGTTTAGTGAATGGCTAGCGATGATACGATTCATTTCACCCTTAAAGATAAACATATACTGTTGTATTGAAAGATGTAGATAAAGTAAGACGACGAAGTACACAGCAATGGATCGGATATAAGATATTTTATAATATAGACATACATACACTATAGATATGAGCTATTCGGCGAACTGATTGGTTCTTATACTAACAGGCTATCGACTCTTATAGGCTGACGAATAACTTATAGGCTGACGAACATTAATGATTGTTAAAGTGGATTTTCAATTCATGCTCCGTCACTTCAATATATTCTTTTGTGTCATGGCCGGGAAACCATTGTTTTGTAGATGTTGGTATAGTCAGAACTGGCGACAAGGTCAGGAAGGAGCTTGGATCACCATTCTGCAATCCACCCTAAAAATCGTCAACTACTGTACCTATAGTTGATGTTACCTGCGACCTTTCTGGTGCAAAATATTACCGAAAGTCTTCATGAGAACCCACCACAATACATCAACGTGCAATCCACGGGTCATGACACCATGAAGGAATATAAATAATTTCCCAACGCAGCCAGGTGATAAATCAGACATAAGTTTAACTCTACTCTGGCTTAAAAAGTTTTTGAACGTAACATTAAAAGTTACTGTCCGCCATAACCCAACGTAATCGACACTCCAATCTATAAGTGTCTCCATCAGGGGGTGATCGTTGTAAAGTTAGGATCCCTATTTATACCCTCATAGCGGACGGTACGCGCGGATTAGTGGTAATGATTTTGGAATAATTTCACACGCAATTTATAATTTCCGACAAAGCAGAATTTTCCTTTTTTTCAAAAGAAAACAACTTTTTGCCTTTTGGTGTTCTTTTAAACGCGTACGAAACTGACGTTTAGTCTGACTGATGTACTCCTGATCACAGTCATTCATTGCACGAATGGAATAAATAGCGTCTTTTGTTTGTTCGGACTTCGCAATACGATCCTTATATATAGGTTTCGCAAAAATATGACCAAACGTCAAGAAAGGGTTTTTAGCAACTTTTACGTTGAAACTACCTACAGTAAGATTCTTTTAATTGGTTCCCTTAAGGTGGATTTCGATTAAGCGAATATAGTCGCGCGGATGACTTTTCTATTGTACAAATTGAATGGTTTCTACTTGGTTGCAAACGAGCGCTCTTAAAACAAAAGGAAAAAGTCGTTCGCGCGACTATATTCGCTTAATCGAAATCCAGCTGCCCTTTGAATATACGGAACAACCGGAAAACCCACAGTAGATTGGAGGTCGAAACGTTGGATTATGGACAGTAACTTTTAAACTTACGTTCAAAAACTTTTTAAGAGCCAGAGTAGCGTCAAATCATGTCTGAACCAAGGAATGTATTGAAATGACGTCCAACAATCATCAATGTTCGTTTAAAGACAAGAAGCATTGAACCAAGATTGCCAAATACATCTGGGAATTGCGCACTGGTCTGTTTTAAAACGAGCAAATTTATATATAACGGCGGATTCAATTATTGTAATTTATCGTGTTTAGAATACAAGGCTTTTAAGCAGTGGCGGATCCAGGGTTTTTTGAAAGGGGGGGCGCACATGAAGAATCAGCACGTTGTGGTGTATGTTTGAGGTGTTCCACTAGAGGTGTTCCACTAGAAAATATGCACGATTACAAAGGGGCATCAAGATTATGAAACACTTTAATATAAACTCAGAAGTACTCAGAAGTAGAACCGTTGACATGCTAAAAAACGGAAAACACTTGTTTGCGGGATTTTTAGGGGGGGGGGGGGGGGCGAGCGCCGCGTGCGCCCTTCCATGGATCCGCCACTGTTCAGTAAGCGGACAAACGGTCATTGTTAAACAGAAAATCTGAGCTAATCTCAAAATACTGACACGAAAGCAAGTTTTATGTAAATAACATTAAAGTGTTTATGAAATGAAAAAATCGACACTCCATACTGACACCAAGCTCTCAACTCATTGTTCACTGCTTCTTCGGACATATCTCTAGCTTTACTGTTGTGCTGATTGTAGCGTGAGATAACCGATTCTGCAATGGATAGGGGGGGGGGGGGGGGGGGGGGGGCGGGGGGGGGGGGGGGGGGGGGGGCGAGCTGCCACCCCCCCCCCCCCCCCCCCCCCCCCCCCCCCCCCCCCCCCCCCCCCTCCCCCCCCCCACACTTTTCGCCAGGACCGGTTTTGAGATAGTGCGAAATTCGTCGAGAAACATATATAGGGGGTCTATTATTAATGTTGGCAAAATGGAAACTTCGCGTCCTTCCTTCGCACGTTGTCTGCACTTCTTTGATTGGCGTTTGTCGTAGCTTCGCAAGTTCGTTTTCAAATACCGTTACTGTGTTTAAATTGATGATGGGAAAGCTATCTCGACCCGTGAGGGAAAGAATCGTTGCCCTGTCGTCCTCTTGGGTAAAAAAGTCGCTTATTTCGGAAGTTTAGCGTCCTTTTCCTTTGCGCGTTGTATTAATCGTTATAAGCAGTTATGTGTGTTCGACAATCAACAGTTTCAAGCTTTGATATCTAGCAACAATGGGAAAGCTATCTCGATATGCGAGGGAACGAATAATTTCACTTTCTTCTTCTGGAGTGCAGGAAGGAATTAAAACTTCGAGATCTGCTTTAAACTTGTTTCTTTCTCGAGAAAAACATGGAGCGGCGGAGCACGACATTGTTTTTAAGGGCAGTGTATCAAAAGCCATACCGTCATACTCTAGAAATAGGACCATTCGCGACAAACATATTTTTGTCTGAATATGTGAAGCCTGTGCCGCAGATAAAATATATTACTAGATGGTGATATAAACGCTGTGACTCTGTGTGTGGGTCCATTCATGCGAAGCATTCCAAGCTCTGTTTCACAACCATTCTCAGCCTCTCAGGGAAACATGAAGAGAAATTTTTTGATTTTTGATAAAAATGTATTCATGAAATTTTCTATTCCGAGACTCGCTATTGCCACAGACGACAAAAAGGACGCTTGCCTGTTTCGCTACTGGCACTGTTGACATGCATTTGGCCTGCTTTGCCACTGTTGACACGTGGCCTGGTTTGCCACGCTTGAAACAAAACTGAAGCACTTTGAGTGACCGCGCGCTTCGATTGCTCAATATCAATTTTCAGGTAAAGTGATAAAGTTGGGCTATATATCAACGCAGACTGCAAAAGTGGTTAATGAAGTTGTTAATGGTGACCATCTTCTAGCAGTTCCGTGCAGGGTTCGAATTAGTCGAGTAAAAACGATGTGCATTTTTTCCCCGAAAACATGATGTCCAAGCGGGGC
Source organism: Chrysogorgia sp. JL179-B06 (assembly GCA_035772405.1). Lineage (NCBI taxonomy): Eukaryota > Metazoa > Cnidaria > Anthozoa > Scleralcyonacea > Chrysogorgiidae > Chrysogorgia > Chrysogorgia sp. JL179-B06. The sequence goes on along the minus strand of JAYKKM010000032.1, from coordinate 2,892,868 downwards.
AAAAAATTGAATGCCAAAAGGAATTCTAGGTTAGGCACATGAGATACTTTCGGTTGCCATTGCCCCTGTTGGTTTAAGAGATTGGAAAGTTTAATATAAAATCACTAAAATGCGCGACAAAGATCAAACTTTTCGGCCACCAATTGCGCGGGCTTGTGCGGGAAAGTGACTCGTTCCCAGGGCACTTTAGAGCAAACACGCAAAATATGGCGTCGACGACAATCGTCAATCGATTATGGCTTTTCTTTACAATTTTAATAGCAATTTTTGCGTGACTGCGGGAAATACACACAATTTTTCCACCTTTGGGAAGTAGGACTGTTAACTTAACTTATAGTTTATCAGAACTATTTGTTTGTGTTCAATACTGAGACTTTTTTTCTGCACATCGTTTTGAAAAGTGATGTGCAACTTTTACTATTTGGGCCAAAACGATGTGCAAATTGCACATTGCACACCGTTAATTCGAACCCTGGTTCCGTGACAGTTTAGCCTGACAAAATAAATCGGACACTCGTTGATTTTTTATTTGTCACTCCGGTGGCACTCTCTTTGAAAAGTTGTGTACTCCTCGTGATTTTATAGTATATATTGGATGGCGGTATTAGTTATTAGAGAATTACTCACAGTTTTAAGTCTTTACAATAAGAGCGCCTGCCAGTCTCCAGGCATGCTCTTCTCACCGTGGCCAAAGTGCCACGTGCCGAATAAAACGGAAATTGACAATACACATGTCAAAAGCTCTGGCTTAACTTGAGGTTTTTTACGTTATCTTATAGTTCATATAAGAGCAATCAGTTACATACATAAGAAGCATGTCAGATATAGCAATGCCAATAATATTATAGTTCATCAAACAATATTTTTTAACGTAGTACGGATTTGGAGTTTTGAAACCTGTCAATGGACCGCATTATATCGATTAAAGTGCGACTTATTCAAACGTCGAATTTATCATGTATCTAGGTTGGACACATGATAAGTTCGACGTTTGAAACGGGATGAGTATAATATAATATACCATGAGTTTAAGAAACATGCGACAGTAAAACATGCCGTTGGGTCAATAATTGGCTCAAAACACAACAGTAATAACATAATCGTATCAAGATGCCCGTTAAATTTTCTTCTCCTAAAATGCTTTCACGCAATAATAGTTATTTTGTAAGACTGTTTCGGGAGATATTATTGTTAACGCTATTTGAGAAATTCCAATATAACAGGCTTTGTGCATTTGTACCAACGTCGTCGTCGTTGTTAGGAGTTCAACCACAAAATCGTTATACATTATTGCAGAATACAGAGACTTAAGAATGACTTCAAAACTACTCCAATGATTACTAGTTAATAATTTCCTTTGTTTTGAACTTGATACGGCAAGTTGTTTGACGTCCGCGTCATGTCTTTCTGCTGCCGGCTTTTGGTCGGATGAACTCGGAACCCGAAGCGTTTAGTCGACCGTTGCGGTTAGATGTATAGACTGCAACCTAACCGCTACATTACCGCAACCTCACCGCATCTCCACCGCTACCTCACCGCAACCTCATCGCAACCGCACTGTTAGGTTACTTCTGACTGGTACTGTACATCAGATTTACATGGCAAGCTAAAGGCAAGTCATTGTAAATCCCATACAGCTCAGATGCAAATATTGTGAATATTGTATATCTTAAGGCCCATCTACATGATACGATTCATCGTATACGATTGTGATTCTGGCGTACATTGTCGTATACGATTGTCGTACTGGCGTAAGCAATTGTTTGCACACAACATAATTGTTGTTTGTGATTCGATGGCGAATGTCGACACGCATGTGCAGTTTGATCACATACACCAAGATGACAATCGTAATCGTATACAACAAATCGTATCGTGTAGATGGGCCTTTACTTAAACATCTACAGTAAATAACCAGATTTAGTAATTTACCATACAAAAAGATGATTTCCCATAAAAAAAGAAAGTTGGCCTTAATTCGTAAACATTATTCTGATTTTCTAAATTTGTGTTTACTCAACCAGCTTTGTGTTAATTTCTGCTAAGTAGTTCATGTTCTCACCTCAAAAAGTAGGTTAAGGGCTTCTTCCTCTGTGTTAGCAATATGAACTGACAATCCTTTAACTCGATGACAGGCTCCTTCCTCGGTTACAGTCATCGAACTTGGATCAACATATGGTGTACCAGGAATCGTAGCCAGAAGATCATACATTGTTTCGTTGTAGATTTCGAGATAGGAAATCCGAACAAAGATCGATTGATCTTTGCGTTCTGACATCTCCCTGAATATAAGTGAAATCGCACGAGGGATTATCCCGCGCTGTTGAAAATTCTCACACGAACCACTCATCGTGAAGGTTTTTCCAGCGCCAGTTTGACCATAAGCCATGATTGTGGAGGTATAGCCATCTAATGATTTCGTAATTGCCTCTTCAGCACATCGTTCAAAAACCTCAGGCTGACTAGCGTTATGAAGGACTCGGTTCATGCGGTAAGTCCAATCCAAAATCTGATTGTTGATGTGCCCTCTTCGTTCATCTTTCTTGCAATGGATAGTCAAAGATTGGTTGTCTGGATGGAGTTCAATCATATCAGCAGAAAACTTGAAAGTCGGCCTTATTCGGACAAACACATTTACACCGTGATCAACACTCATTTTCCCTTCTCTTTGAAGAGTATTTTGGCCACAGCTATATTCCGTTTTTGCTTTTTCATGGTTGCTAGCCATGTTTGCACATTGCTAAGGAAAGCAATTTGTTACCATTGGTTACAAGTAACGTTACATTACCGCTGGTCGTGTGAGCCGCTATTAAGGATTAAACATGGCGGAAGCGAGCTTTGAGTCCAATGATCTTCAGCTGCTGGAAAAATGTCCAAAAGAGGATTTACAAAAGGTAAATTTTCTCAAGTTTATTTCTATATAGTTAGTAGATGTTATCTTTTTATTTTTTAGATTTGTTAATGTAAACCAAATAATGATAATTGTCAATTAAGAAAATTATTGATAAGCTGTTTAATTTACTAAAATTTGTAATATATTTTCAGTATCTGCTAATATATCAATTAACTTAAAAATTGACATAGAGTAGAACCCCACTTTACAACCACCTCGTTAATACCACTAACTTTATGCATATCTCAGAAAGTTTAGAAAATCTTAAAGGTGCAGTCCAGTCCGTTCTGTGCATCTATGATATTTCAAACGTTGGGGACCCCAGAAACGGAATAGATTTGCGACAGTTCGAAAGCGAGTATTCGTCAAAGGTGGCGAAGGCACGAGTGGTAGTTTTATATATTATCCACATTTAGGAACCAAACAGCTTGTTATAACACGCTTTTTAGGCGGAAAAGCTCAAGCGTGTGAAAAAAATCCGCAATACTTCATGTTCAATGTTTATATAATGCAATGTAAACAAACGATGTAAACAGAAACAACGGACTGCACGGCACCTTTAAATAAATGCCGATTTCTGTGAGATTTTCAGGCTGGAAAGTTTGCTCTGCACGGGCAAGAACTTGCCTGCTCACTTGGAAACCTTAATTAGGTTACTTACCATGCAAAATGACTACTGTATATTTTCAGGCAACACTACAGCCAAAACCTGGAAAAACCTGGTGAGATTTGGAAACTTTGCATGATTAAAAAAATAGGTGTGAATAAAAATAAAAGGCAAGCTACTTTATAAGAAAAAAATATAGGAAGATAATAGTAAACCGAAGGTCACGGTTCGAAACCTGCCATGGTTGAGTAGAATTTTCCTACTTGCCTGGTATGGTTTGTCCACTCGGGATCAAACATTTATCATTATTCTCATTCCGAGTATATACATTATTCCTCGTCATTATTTACACATATATTAGAGCAAGTTGCTCTCGATATCGATGAAACTAGTATCTGTTTCAAAATATCACATTTTATAAAATAACCAGAAGTAAATGAGCAAGAACACACACTCTGATTGGCTACTGGGCCGAACGAGCATGCTTTTATAACTCGATAATGTATGGCTGACGTGATACGTGTGGACTGGATTTTGTTGTTTTTGACAAATTTTAAGTTGTTTTAATTACAAAAAGAAGTCAAGGTAAGGTGTATCACCTCGTGTTTTACATGTGCCATTATAACTCGATAATCACATGTGACACGTTTTTATTTCTTAAATATATACCATCATTTCACAGACAACATGTTCCCGTCTTGGCCATGTAGCTCAGTTGGTAGAGAGTCAGACTAGTAAACCGAAGATCACAGTTTGAATCCTGCCATGGTCGAATAAAATTTTCGTACTTGCCCGGTATGGTTTGTCCACTCAGAGTCAAACATTTATCATTATCAGATAATATACTGTTGACGTATAAAGATGTGAAGAAAATACTACCAGTTTGCAGAATTCTTTGATGATTTATATGTTATGTCCATTGGCCATTAACATAATAGTTGTAATAGTTATACACCCAACAGTATCTAACAAGCCTGCTCTATTCGGCAAGGGCCCCACATAGCAAGAAGCCATTCATGTATACAGTATAATGAACGAACAGCAAAGTTTCCTTTATGTTAAAGTCATTAGTTCCAACCGAGAGCTCACAAGACAAAGAAAACTTCCCTGTCCGTCCCAGTGCCTTAAGACATGATGTTACTTTAGATCAAAGAACATCGTTGCCTGTTGGGGATCTAATAGAACTCTTGACTTTTTGTCTAAACACAACTAGTTTTGTGTATCATTTTTGTGGGTACCGCGGTCAGCGGTACCCATATAGTCATGGTGTTGAGGTAGGTAGGTAGGGGTTCAACATCGAAATTACGACTGCGCAACTCAGATGCTAATTCGGAATTCGTCGGAAAATGTCGTCTCCATCGTTAGGGCATAAATATCGATCATCGAAGGATTCTTGTGTGTACAAACTACGGTAGAAAATCTCGAAAAACCTTAACTTGTCGACAAGTACAACGTACAAAGGTCGGGTCATGTAAGTCGGGAATGCTCATGATCTTCGTGGTGTCGTCTGATCGAGTGCGTTATGGTTTTTGGCTTAATAATTCCCGGCGTGTCTTCGAGACTCTGCGTTTTTGGCTTTTCGGAGAAGTTTTCGACAATCCTCAAAACGTCCTTGTCTTTCTTGAACTTGTGTAGTTTACATTAAAGGTAAGTTGTATCTTTCTCGTTTTCAGGTATTTCTGTAGGTATTTCTTTGATCATAAATTGATGTGCTTGCTTAGCTTCGCTCCTCTGAGTAGCTATGTTTATACTGTCCTGTGGCTGTTTTTGTTTTATATTTATTCGTCAAATTCAAATGTTGTACAGTATATCCATCTGTTTCAGGTGAGGAAGTCAGTCTAAGTTAGGCGACAATGCTGGTAAACAGTATATAGCAAAGTCATTGATCGTTAAATACATTACCGGTAAACATATTTATAATTGGAATTCGTCTGGCTTGAACAATATTTTGTTTTATGTGAATTGTTTGTATGGTTGCGATTAAAGGTTCAGTAAATAAAGATTGTTGTTTTATGTTTGTCTAAAAATGCATTTACAAACTTATTTTTTGGTTTAGAAACCAACTATGAATGTTGCTTGTTAAAAATTGATTGTTTCAGTGTTCACAATGTCAGACAATTATTTCAAGATGGTCAAAAGCTCCCAAGTAATAATTTCTCTGCAGTAATTGTTGACAGATGTTCCTAACATTGTATTATGTAATGTAATGTATTATTATTATTATAAATGAGAAAACTTGTGTCTTAACCTACAGTGAATCATTAACTGATGAATTATCCATGACATGTAATAATGGAACCTATGTTTGTATTAAAAATGGATTTTACAAATGTTTTAATTATATGCTGATTTAGTTAAATCTGCTGTTAGCTTACCAACAATAATAATGAAAAATAGCTTTTACACAACTATCGTATCTTATGCCATTCTCGAGTTATTACATATACATTTCATGTAACTGAGCTGTGGCGTCACAAGATGGACACAGCATTACATCAAAACTCAAAATCAGGCATATCTTCGGATTGGTTTGACTAAACCGGCTCAAACCAAATAAAAATAAAATAAAATAATACCAAACCAAAATAAACCAAACCATGCAGACTTACTGAGTGACTCCTGCATTGAGATTGTTGTTATTAGGTTCCCATGGTAACATATTTTGTTCCCAGGCCACTACTTTGTATAGAAACAAAGTTTTCTACTTTTTGTCATTGCAGTTACTGTTTTATTGTTTTTAAACAGTATTGTTACATTGGAAATCATGAGAAAAGGATGCAACTTCCTAAAACTAAATAAGTTGCTGTAAATGTGGTTGAAAACAAAGAATTGTTATAAAGGAAGAGAGTAATCTGGAAACTAATCCGTTACCATAGCAACCACATTAGAACCATGACAATGTTTAGTTTTCTTGACTGAGTAAGTCAGCAAGGTTTGAATCTATTTAGTCAAACCAGTCTGAAGATATGCCTGATTTTTCAGTTTTGTTTTTTGTAATGCTTTGTCCATATTGTGACGTCACAGATCAAATTATATAAAGCGTAATAATTAAACATAAAAAGCCATTTTTCATTATTTTAAGTGTTCTTTCAAATACAGTAAAAAACAAAACTAGAGCGAATTTTCATTTCATAGACACTTTAAAGGCACCACATCAATTATAATGATATAGAGCCTCCATGATAGTGATTCCATAGTGGAGATAAATGCCCCAGTCTAATGCCCCACGAATAATACTAATATTTCAGTTAATATTACAGATTTGGATATTTCAGTTTTGGTCACACCCCAATCGCATGCTCATTACTCATTGACAAGGCTGACCCCCATTAATGTTCCATGCGGTACCCACATGTTCGCATTGCGGACCTATTTTTGGATTCAGTCGTCAAACGAACAGACCACGGGAAATTAGAAACTGCAGTATACCGAAAACAAACACACACTGACAAATATCTTTATTTGATTCTCACCACCCCATACAGCCCTATGAATACAAATTAGATAAGAAATGAAGAAAAAATTAGGGAAATCTTTGTCCAAGGTGGAAAAATAGACAAAATTTTGTTGGAAAACCTCATGAATCGTGAAATACAGACTTACTGCTCAGAAATAACCTAACGCTGCATTCTCGTCCAGATCCTAAACGTGTTCGATTGCGATGGAAATTCTGTTGGAATTACAGGGTTCGGAAAACTCCGAGTGATTAACCAATGTATACGAAGAATGTATGAATTTGAGCCTTATGGCTTGGACCAAACAAGGATGAGAGTGAATGAGAGTTGCGCATAAAGTAACGACACGGGCTTAATTTAATATTAACAAATAATTTCCCAAGGCAACCAGGTGATAAATCAGACATAGTTTGACGCTACTCTGGCTTTAAAAAGTTTTTTGAACGTAACTTTAAAAGTTTTGAACGTACATATAACTTTAAAAGTTACTGTCCATGACCCAACGTTTCGACACTCCAATCTAGTGTCTTCATCAGGGGTGATTGTTGTAAAGTTAGGATCCCTATTTATACCCTCATAGAACCGATAGCATCTGGTAATAAACCACCGTGATCGCGATTCGATGGGGCGTGGGCGCTATTGATATGCTAAGCCTCCGGACAACGACTCTGATGGTACCGCGGATTAGACTAATTTTGGAATTTTCCCACGCAATCTCATTGTACAGTAGGTTACGCACGCGTGCTCCGACAAAGGAGAATTTTCCTTTTTTGAAAAAAAACAGCCTTTTGGTGTTCTTTTAAACGCGTACGAAACTGACGTTTTAAATCACAATCATTGCACGGAATGGAATAAATATAATCTGTTCCTTCTCAATACGATCTTTACAGTACATGACCCAACGTCAAGAAAGGTTTTTGAGCAACTTTTACGTTGAAACTACCTAAGATTATTTTAATCAGCGCATTTTACATTTTATGCAATTTGGCTGCACAAAAATAGCTGATACAGATTGAAAATCCGACACACAATTTGCACACTTTCCAACCAATGCAACAAGAGTAAGCCAATCGGTATACCAAAGATCTTCAGAAATAATAATATAGACTGTACAGTATTCAGTATATGGAATGCACCCTGTTTTGGTGCTACTAAACGAGTGGATTCATTTGACCTTTAATTATGTTGGACGTGCTCCAGCTTTTACTGATTGGTGTGATTGGTGTTGCTTTTTTGAAATTCAGCAATAATTTATTTACCAGTAGCTTAAAGCCAGATAAGACTATGGGTTAGACAGAATTCCAGCTTGCTTATTAACCCATTGACCCCCAAACTGCTCTTCTTCCAATAATATTCTAAATGTCTGTATGGAGGTTAATGGGTTAAAGTGGGAGTCTTTAACCCACAAACCAGTCAGGCCTCTTCCATCTGTTGAGTAAAATTGCTTGACATTAGCAAGAATAGAATTCTAAACGCCCAGCTTTGGCTTGAATGGGTTAACGGACAATGTGCAGCTATGTCACATGATTATAATATTTTGTTTAAAATGGGTGTGGTCCCAGATTGAAAACAAGCTAAAGTTATCCCAATACAGTATTTAAATATTGGGGAAATATGACACCATTTCAGTCAGGGTTCTGTAAGAATCTGAACATAATTCCAAATTTCATGTGCCAAATCTAATGTAAATGGCGTGAACAAAGAATTTTGCCAATTTACATTCGGTTCAGCACACAATCATTAAATAATGTGTTATATGTAAATTTACTACACTGTCACGGCCTCGTCACGTGCGCAAGCCTGAGACATTTTCTATACTGCCACAGCCTCATCACATGCGCAAGCCTGAAATATTTTACTACACTGACTGTCACGGCCTCATCATGTGCACAAGCCTGAGACATTTTCTATACTGCCACAGCCTCATCACGCGTGTAAGCCTAAGACATTTTACTACACTGTCACAGCCTCATGACGTGCGCAAGCCTGAAATATTTTACTACACCACGTGCGCAAGCCTGAGACATTTTCTACACTGTCACGTCCTCATTACGTACGCAAAGCTAAGACATTTTACTACACTGTCACGTCCTCATTACGTACGCAAGGCTCAGACATTTTACTACACTGTCACGTCCTCATTACGTACGCAAAACTAAGACATTTTACTACACTGTCGCGTCCTCATTACGTACGCAAGGCTAAGACATTTTACTACACTGTCACGTCCTCATTACATACGCAAGGCTAAGACATTTTACTACACTGTCACGTCCTCATTACGTACGCAAGGCTAAGACATTTTACTACACTGTCACGGCCTCATCAGGTACGCAAGCCTAAGACATTTTACTACACTGTCGCCGCCTCATCAGGTACGCAAGCCTAAGACATTTTACTACACTGCCACGTCCTCACCACGTACGCAAGCCTAAGACATTTTACGATATAAGCCTAAGATATTTTAATACACTGTCAGGGCCGCATTGTGTGCATAAACCGGAAATAATTGTATACTTGCGTAGTGTGCGTCTGCGGAATACTACTTTGCAGAAAATCCTGGTGATGTTGTGAAATCTAGCTATCTAGGTGTTGACGAAGCTAAAATCCAAACCATTGTTACGTGTTATCATGCTTGACAATCCTATACCCTTGGCGTTCCTCTTCTTTGAAGCTTATCGTCGCGGAAATCAAAGAGAAACAGGCTAAAGCTTATGGGTTTACTAACCTGCATGTACGACTCCACCTGATAATTACAGGGACTCCATCTGATAACTGCAGGGACTTCACCTGATAATTAGGATAATCACAGGTTTTTCATTAAGGTTTCTCATTTTGGAGCATGTGATATACTGCACGAAGTTTAATAAGGAGCATTCAAGACCAATCGAATGCAGCATGTGAAAAATCGGCTCGATTAATCGCAATGTGTAAATGTAGTCTTACTTAGTCCGTTGAGCTCCGCTCTTCAAATGAAATACAGTATTAAATACATATTCATTCAATTTATTACAGGGTGTCCAATGTATAATATTCATTTTTGGCATGCAGCTAATTCGTGACTCAATGTTCCATTATTATGATTTTAAAAATATAGCTATGGCATCATGATTCCAACATCATGTTGCTAGCTTGCTGTTGCCAGCTTGTTTACGGCGAAAGAAAATGGAAAAATGGCGGTTCGCCAAGGCGTTGTTTCGCCAAGGCGTTGCTTTAGCACTTCTTATACATAATAAAACAATTATTGTATTTGGTTTTCGCATGATATCGATAATTATCATGCAGGCCTCGGTTTGTGTTATCCGCCTCAGCCTTGAATTCTTGATAATTCAACACAAACCTCGGCCTTGATAATTCTCGATATCATGCTTCACTTCATCCAATAATTGTTAAGTATTTGTAAATTGAACATTGCATTTATTGTTTGAAGTGGAATTGTCAGTAGTTGTTTTTTTCATTTTCTAGGTGATACATGGTTTTTTAGACACAATTTGCAACTCCGGTGTGCTTAGATTTCAGGATTATAACAAGATTTGGAGCATTGTTGAGTGGAAATTGTTAACTTACAGCTGGATATCTTGTCTACGATTATTTGTCGAGAATAACTTGTCCGTTGAAAAGGTGTGTTCGCAACTATTTATTTATGTTAAAGTGTAGATGGGGTTATATGTAATCTTTCAAAAACTCATTAATATTCATTAACCAAATTGTCCAATCACATTTCCGTATTTAGTCACGCGCAAGGCTTTTATACCTGATAAAATCCATGAATACTAATCAGCATGAAAATTATATAAAGTCTATACGAACTTTATATAAAATTCCTGCTAATTTGCATTTGATACATCAACCCAATTTACCTCTAATAGAAAATAAAAACCAGTACACTCCCTAGTGATTACAATCAATTGTTTTTGAAGCTATTTAAAACACTCGAACACTCGCGTTTTATCATATCTAAAATGCTCGCGCTGCGCGCTCGCATTTTAAATATGATTAACATTCATGCAAGAGTCTGCGGTAGCACCCCCCGATAGCCCCCGCGATTCCTGACCATACGCTGTATGCAACCGCACCTAATTGGGCACAGTGTCCTGAACCAATTCAACCTTTTGAGGGTGTAGCTCTGTCGGAGAGGGTTTTACGCTAATAGCTGAGGAACAGTTTACAGGACCCAGAGATCCACAAAGACGGGAGCGGTCTCATCGGTAGAGCAGCCCCAGGCGAGCCTAAACTCCCCAACTAACTTGTTACAATGTTGCCGAGAATTACCCTCTCCTGACCAGAACTACTGTCACACATAAAGTGTAGAAAAAAAAACTTACCGTATAATAACAAATTGCCCCTACTACAGCCTACCGCCTGCACAATGCCTGCAGGGAACCAAACAAGGCCCGACCTTGATGTTTGATCCAAAACCAGAGCCACATCCAGCTAGAGGATGGAGATGACTGGGACATTTCCTATGGAGGATTGCCTTAGGAGCATTGCTGTGAAGAGAATATAGCTGCGAACATGCACAAGAACAGACGACATTTAAGTTGATGGAACAACAAAACAGATTGCACACAGTAAACACATGCAGCAGAACAGGAGACAAACAAGCATTTTAGTTATCACCCAGGATAGCTGGGGAGCAGACCAGTTCTACTGGCTCGATTGTACACACTAACAGTAAAATATCACCCGGAGTAGCCGAGCAGCAATATTACTTTATACACAGTAAACATGCACATGCGCAACAAAACAGGAGACAAACATAAATTAAATTAAGTCGCCCAGAATTGCCGGGGAACAAACCAGATGTACTGGCGCGATTGTACACACACTAACATTAAATAGTAGCCAAAACAGCGGACCAGAAGCACTGGCGCGACGGTACACTAATGTTAATGGATACGTAGACCACACATACAGCAGAACAGGAGACAAACACAAAGGAAGTCACCCAGAATAGCCGGAAATAAACCAGATGTACTGGCGCGATTGAACACACACTAACATTAAAATAGTAGCTAAGCAGCGAACCAAATTTACTGGTGCGATGGAGCAAACATATGCAGCAGAACAGGAGACAAACATACAATAAGTTAGCCCGCAGATGAAAGCAAATACTGGCAGCTGCCGATAATATGCAAGCAAAGACATAGCGCAAATACAGTCCCCCAACCGCTGAACGATAAGCAACGTTGCAGAATATACGTACCCACACAAGCGCTAGCAGCAGTTGAACCGGATGACCCCCCACATGACTGAGCAACAGCAGGGAGCACAAATAGAGTCCCCCAACGACTGTACGGCGGTGTTGCCCAGTACGGACCCAGAGGAGCCCCCACACGACTGAGCAACAGCAGAGCACAAATAGAGTCCCCCAACGACTGTACGGCGACGTTGCCCAGTACGGACCCGGATGACCCCCCACACGACTGAGCAACAGCAGGGAGCACTAATAGAGTCCCCCAACGACTGTACGGCGGTGTTGCCCAGTACGGACCCAGAGGACCCCCCACACGACCGAGCAACAGCAGGGAGCACAAATAGAGTCCCCCAACGACTGTACGGCGGTGTTGCCCAGTACGGACCCGCACTAGCAGCTAGCCAGTAAGCAACAGCTGAATGAAAGCAAAGTAGCACAGTCCGAAGCACGGGAGCACAATAATGAGCTATGTTAGATGAGGGTTGGGTGGGAGGGAACGAAGTATCGTGTACGACGGACAGCGCACGAATAAGCCCTGAAGTGGAGGACCGTCAGATGCCACGAGTTTTGCATTGACGTAAGGCATTCAGTGCACACACCCTGAATACCTATAGGGTCCCAAGGGACCACAAGACCGGCAGCACACTTACTTTGCATGATGTTAATTATTTTTATTGCATAAATCCATTTAATATTCATGCAAGAGTCTGCGGTAGCACCCCCGATAGCCCCCGCGATTCCTGACCATACGCTGTATGCAACCGCACCTAATTGGGCACAGTGTCCTGAACCAATTCAACCTTTGGAGGGTGTAGCTCTGTCGGAGAGGGTTTTACGCTAATAGCTGAGGAACAGTTTACAGGACCCAGAGATCCACAAAGACGGGAGCGGTCTCATAGGTAGAGCAGCCCCAGGCGAGCCTAAACTCTCCAACTAACTTGTTACAATGTTGCCGAGAATTACCCTCTCCAACGCCACCCTCCAGCTAAGCTGGAGAAGGGATTCGAGGCACGAAACCTGCCCAAAGGCGTTTTCCCACCCCTGAGGTCACTCACGGCTCTTCTTGAAGATATCAAAGCCTGCCCCATTCCATCGAGGTTGTATAATACTTGCCGAGGTCTGTTTAGCTAGCCTATCTGCTTGGTCGCCGCCCTTTTGCGTTATTGTCATCTCCGATGCTCATCACCAGATCGTCATTAGCTGGCCCCGGTCCATTCTATCCCAGCGGGGTGTTAGGTAACTTTCTCGTCTTGGCTGGCTACCCGCATCACCTCATGAACACACTTGGTCGTTGGTCCAGCGATTCTTCCCTTCCTTCGATATTCGTTCTCCTCCACCCGTAGTCCACGACGCGTTTCCTGGTCGAATCCTGCAGGTGTTGATGTACCAGATGCGACGAAGTTGTCCGAACATGCGAACTCACTGACTCGAAGTTTTTGTTTTAGATTTATCACTCGTTCAGGTGAATGGACTACCCCCAACAGGCTAGAAGCCCAATGATAGGGGTTCTGAGGGCCTACGATTGAAGGTCGTTATCAGAAGGTAACCAGAAAGCTGTCTAGCAAAGCGTCCGGAAGCTGTCGTGGTCGAACAGCGGTATTCCAGCATCCGAAAGTGAAATAAAGCGTCAGCAGCGCAGTTACTCTAACGGGCGTGCGAAGCGCGGTTAAAATTAAAACACATGGTGGAGACCGGCCATGCGGGTAAGACTTTGCAGAAAGTGCATGAGCTCAGACGTGCGGAACGTACAGCTGATGAGATTGTTGACCAAACACCATGTTGCTACCGAGCGACAGGACGCGTAAAAGAACCTCAACCTACGTGAGACACATCAGAGGCATGTCAATTGTAATCTGAAACAACTGAGGTGTCGCAGCAAATGTATCTGAGTCCCAGGAGGTGCATTGGCAATTATAATCCGAGACACAGCATCAGCGAGTGCAACCTGAGATACACATACGAAGCAGCAGCAGCTAAAACCCCCCAGGGGCGGCGGCAAATGTAACATGAGACACATCAGGTGTGGCATGGCAATTGGTCAGGTGTCGTAGCACTTGGAACCTCGAGACGCATCAGGTGTGGTGGCACAATTTAACCTAAGGCAGTGCAGGCGCAGCAGCAATTTGAACCTGAAACACGCAAAGTACAGCAGCAGCAGTTAGAGCCCGGGACACATCCGGCGTAGCAGCAACTGAAACTCGAGACACATCCGGTGTGGCATGGCAATTGGTACGGCGGCAAATGTAACGTGAGACACATCAGGTGTGGCATGGCAATTGGCACGGCGGCAAATGTAACTGGAGACACGGCAGGTGTGGCATGGCAATTGGCACCCCGAGACACAGGTGAGGTAGAAGGGTAGCGAAGGTAAAATCCAGGGTAGCGAGGTAAGACCCTGGGTAGCGGAGGTAAGACCCTGGGTAGCGGAGGTAAGACACTGGGTAGCGGAGGTAAGACCCTGGGTAGCGGGGGTAAGACCCTGGGTACGAGGTTGGTGTGGTGCCAATTGAACGTATAAGGCAGGACAGGCACAGCAGCAATTGGAACCTGAAAACATGCGAAGTGCAGCAGCAATTGGACACCGGGACACATCCAGCGTAGCAACAAGTGTAACCAGAGACACATCAGGGGCATAGGCAATGGCAAGCTGAGACACATCAAGTGCCGCGCGGCACATGAAAAACTGACAATTAAAATAACGCAAATTATGTTGAGGCATGTATCAGGGATCAGCGCACAAAAAATGGACAGCACCTGATAATGGACAGCACCTGATTATTGTGGGGAAATCGGATACTTGCATGCATGACGGACAACGAAGGTGTGTTCGTATGAAAATGATTGTAAGTTTAAGTACACCAGGGGTAGGTCAATACCAGTACAAACAGAGAGCACTCATGGGGCTGTGGCCAGCTTTTGACGCCATGGTCAGCGGAAACAATAATACATAGCGAAACTCCTGGGAGGGAAGACCCCCACGACGGTCTATACGAACTCGCACACAAGGCATAACCAGGGGAAAACTAGGATATCAGGGGGGTGTGAGCCGAAGAAATCCTAGAACCCGGGGCCCACGAACCGATGAGACAACAACCAATCATACGAGGTAAGGAAAACAAGCGATCTACAACAGGAAAATATTTAACAGTTCGAAGTTATAGTAAGGAGTGCGGAGTACATCCTACGCAAAACGTGCCAGGTGGGATGAATGGCGCGGGCACTTATAGATAAGCGGTAAAATGGCAGTGAGCACCAAGCAGTCAACTATCCTGCAGAGAGCAACGGACATGCAATCAATCAATTTAACCAGATATAAGTAAACAAGCGGACTGCTTAGTATAGAGACGGCAATAAAGCAGCGTAAACGGCGCTTCGCAACAAACTGATAGGATGAATGTCGAGGGCACTTATGATAAGCGGCAAATTGACAGCGAGCACAAAGCAATGTACGAACAAACCAAGGTCTCCGTGAAATAACTATCCTGGAGAGAGCAACGGATAAGCAAAGCAACCAAGAAATTTAACCAGATATAGGTAAACAAGCTGGCTGGGAACAGACGGTAATAAAGTAGCGTAAACAGCGCTTCGCAACAAAACTGAAAAGATGAAGGGCGAATTAAGGCACTTATAGCAAGGTTGTAAACAATGTCTAGTAGATAAGCGGTAAATCGACAGCGAGCACCAAGCAATTATACGAACAAACCAAGTTCTCCCTGAAATAACTATTCTGCAGAGAGCAACGGATAAGCAAAGCGAGCAATACAAGCAAGCAATTTAACCAGATATAGGTAAACAAGCTGACTTAGAACAGATAGCAATAAAGCATCGTAAACAGCGCTTCGCAACAAAACTGAAAAGATGAAGGACGAATTAAGGCACTTATATAGCAAGGTTGTGAACCATTTCTAGGAGATAAGCGCTAAATTGACAGCGAGCACCAAGCAATTGTACGAACAAATCAAGCTATCCGTGAAATAACTATCCTGCAGAGCAACGGATATAAGCAATGCAAGCAATAAATTTAACCAGATATAGGTAAACAAGCTGGCTTAGAACAGACGGCAATAAAGCAGCGTAAACAGCGCTTCGCAACTGAAAGATGAATAGCGGAGGCACGTCTAACAAGGGTGCATTAACCTATTTCGAGGTGCCGAGATAAGCGGTAAATTGACAGCGAGCACCAAGCAATTGTACGAACAAACCAAGTTCTCCTTGAAAGAACTATCCTGTGCAAGCAATAAATTTAACCAGATATACTGACAGACGGCAATAAAGCAGCGTAAACAGCGCTTCGTAATAAAACTGATAAGAGGAATCGATATAAGCGGAATCGATATAAGCGGAAAATTAACAGCAAGCACCAATGTATACGAACAAACCAAATTCTCCGTGAAAACAACTATCCTACAGAGAGCAACGGACATTAAGCAATGTAAGCAATAAATTTAACCCGATATAGGTACAAGCTGGCTTAGTACAGACGGCAATAAAGCAACGTAAATGGCGCTTCGCAACACAACTGATAAGAGCACACGGTTTACAACATAATAAACCCTGATTGACCAGGTACAAACCACAAGACCGGCTGATGCGGGTCTAAATTGAAGAGGTTAAGTTGAAAACCATTTGGGCTAAGAACGTTGCAAGCATTTCGGCCAAGTGAACCACGACCAACGAACGAACGGGAATTTTCTCTACTCAAGGCAGGATTTCGCAATATATCTGCACCGAATAAGTTGTGAAGGCTTTGCAGCAGCATCTAACGCTTGTAGGCTTGGACAGAAACCGTTTGAACACAGGAAACGGTGTATATCTTCGAGCAGCGAAGTCAACGAAGTATCGTGTACGACGGACAGCGCACGAATAAGCCCTGAAGTGGAGGACCGTCAGATGCCACGAGTTTTGCATTAACGTAAGGCATTCAGTGCACACACCCTGAATACCTATAGGGTCCCAAGGGACCACAAGACCGGCAGCACACTTACTTTGCAGGATGTTAATTATTTGTATTGCATAAATCCATTAAAACGCTCCTTCTCGTGTTTTAAATACTACATAGATTCTCCTGAGAAAGACCTTATTCTTCTGAGAAAGACTCTATAGACCTTATTAAAAAATGGAAGGTGATTTAATTTTCTTTTGTGTACATAATAATTGACCCCCAAGCCTTGCTGTCATGTGGAAAATTCAAAAGAAATTTCACATTAAAACGAGGTTATGGGGGTGTGTAATTTATATTTATTAAAATTGTTTTACTGTACATGTTTTGGATGTACTTGGGAAGTTGGGAGAGCAACCAAAATATACAGCCGCCTCGCATCGCGCGCTCCTAACGACGAGACGCGCGTCTCGTTTCTAGGAGCAAAGCGCATGCCACCCAAAATCATGAGCTTGCCAATTCTATGAACCATTTCTTAATGAACCTATTGCAGGCTGCTTTGTATATATTAGGTTCTTATATGCGGGTTTCTACTTTGCACGCTTGTATAGGAAAAGAAGAAAATTAACATTGCCCTGTAACTATTTTGTATGTATTGTTACTAGATTTACAAGCAGCTTGAACAGTTTTCTGTGCCTAAAGATATTCAAAAGATGGTCATTGAGTGTTTCAGGCCAAGGAAAGATGAGATCAGACTTGGATTAATAGATAAAACATGTGACCTTTCTCACGCTACGTTGAAGGATTTTGACTGGAAACTTAAGGTAAATTAGTATTTATTCAGCCGCTGACACTTACAAAATGTTTAAAAATTTGAAAAAGGAACGATCTCCATAGTTCAAGGAGAAGATATCGTTCTGTGTATATTCAGGTTTCAAACGTTCATATTTGTGGGAATATCAGTTAAGTTTTCGAATGAATTTTGACGTATTTATCTTTTGTGTCATTGAGCTAAGCGTGAGAATATGTTCTACCGGTCAACCTTTTTTTGAAAATTTGTTCTATTTGTTTTATATACAACCAATCAGTTCTTCCAATATTTTAAACGCTTACCCAACACGAATGGAAACATTTTTAATAGTTCTTAGTTGTATCATATGCTCATACATTTATAGTTTTAACGTTAGTACAGTATATGATGATTGTAATAACCATCATATTGTATATTCAACATTTGTTTTCAAAAATACATTTCAGCTTATAATGGCCACCGACAAGCTAGCCAACGTGAGGGAACCAGTACTCTCTTTAGACTTCGATATTTTAGGAAAACAAAGTAGGAACGTAGTATCAGTAGAGCTTAGTAAAGATGAATTAAAAGAATTGATATCTTCTTTAGAGGCTGCCAACAAGGTAAGATTTTGAAAAATGTAATTAAGGAAATAAAAGTTTCACAATAAAATCATGCCAGTTTTTTACGCCATGCAATATATTACAAAATACAATATATTGCTTCGAAAATATATAACAATATACAAGGACATTTCAAAAAACTTGTTATAAGCGAATTAATAAACAAATATAAAACGTTGTGGCTATTTGAAGAGCATCCGGTTAGAGTAAATGAATGGGGTAGTTCTATACTCAATCGGATACAAAATTGATTACATTCCTGACCCCAACATTAGCTTTGACACAAACTCTACACTTTAAGGCCAGTGCAAACACTAGTACGGTACGGTAAGTGACCCGTTAAAAAATCAATACGTTTCTTTGTTGTGTTTACACTGTACCTGCCTAATCCGGAGTGGTTTGCCATAGCGTAGTCACTACGCCAAGCACTCCGGATGTAAATCACTACGCTACGGCAAATTTAACGTAGCGTAGTAGTGTAAACATATGCATACGCGTTTAAAATGTTAGCGAGAAAAAATGGCGCCAGGTTATTTTGGTTGTTTATCGGCAGCAATTTTAATAATTGTAGCTGGTTAATATGGTTATATGCAAGCATTAAACCTCTCTGCAATCACGAGTGCGGAGAGCTTCCGGCGAAAAAGGAAACGGCTTGTAAACATGCTGTTTTTAAACGTTTCCGGCAGCCGAAAAATCGCCATTTTGTAAAATATGTCGGGCAATACGCATGTGCGTAGTGAAAAAACTGCTGATGTCAACGAAAAACCTCGCTTTGTCCTTTGTAGTGCAAACAGACGTAAATTTCACAACGGTACGCCAACCTAATGCGGATCACTTACCGTACCGTACTAGTGTAAACCTGGCCTAAATATAACCTGAAGGATAAATCTAACAATGGGAGTGAAAGAAAAAGATGGCTAATGCCGGATTAGAACCAAGCTATTGGCACGTAGGACAATAGCAGCTATACGCGTCAAGCGACCACGAGGCCCACCACGTTATTGATGCAAAAAATAATATCCTTGAAAATATTTCGTTAAAAAAGTATTAAAATACATGTAGAATAGTTAATCAAGAAAAAATCGACGATAAACCAAGAAAAACCAAAGATGAACCAACAAATAAACGGTTATTGCAACGATGAACCACACTGCTATAAATAAATCACTACAGTTCATTACTTATTTCCTTGTTTGTGGTTCATCGTGATTCACCATGGTTTATCGTGGTAAAATGAAAGTATATGAATTGCTGCACTTAGTTAACCGTGGTTCATCGTTTTTGTTTGAGGTTTTGGGTGTCTAATACGCTTGCGAAAGTCTTTTAGCACTTGTCGGAAGTGCTGCTTATCCTAATGGGACATTTCAATACGGTGAAGCATTCATGAATAAATAAATAATAAGGCTAAGTTAATACTTCTGATAATGCCCTGCGTTACATTACCCAATATGAGATCATAATATAGATGTTTATTGTTTAAGTGATATTTCTTAAATATACTTTTCAGACAATCTTGGACAAAACTGTTGAACAGTTTAACAATAAAATCATGCCAGTTTTTTTACGCCATATGTTTATGAGAAAAATCCCCCCTCCCCCGTTCAATGTTGATTTCTTGTGTCGAAATTCCAGATAGGTTTGTCTGCTGTTTAGAACAACATTGATCTAGGGGGGGAGGCAGTGAAAACACAAGGAAGTTTCTTGCTGAATATAAAAAACATTAAATCGGCGATTGCGATAATGTTGATGGTGTTGTCTCAACTGGTTTTGTCCAAGATTGTATATGTGTATCACAGCCGGCCATATCTCGACACTTGTGACTTCTGAGCAATAGTATATGGCTTACATAATGCATGTTGCAAATCCCTTCAAATAATACAGTTTGAAGAACTAAACATGCCTATAGTCAAATGCAGTTTTCTTTGTGATTTTTCCGCTCTTAGAGACCATGGACTGTCGTTTCTAGATCATTTTAATATCCACCTTTCTTCTTACGTAAATAACAAAGTTAGAAACTATCGAGGACCACAAATCACGTTTTGGTCTACCCGAAAAAGAGGTGTTGTCATTGGCCTTGCCTGTTAGGTAATTGTCATTTCTCTTCACTAGCTCGAGTGACTAGCTCGAATAACGGTTGAAGCTTCGGTGTCCGAATTCATTTTCGGCAGAAAAAAATCGTCGAAATGAGCGACAACCTGTTAGATTTCTCCATAACAAGAGATCAGTGGATTTTTTAAATTAAATCTGTTATTATTAATTTGTTATTATTAAATCTGTTATTATTAATCTATTATTATACACGAGTTTTGAATAAAGTTTCGCGACCCGTGATTTTTGCGACGATGGTGCCAACTATGTTTGGCCTTTGATAGTTTTCAGCCCTCTTCCTTTCTCGGGAGGTTGGACCGCGATGTTAAAAGATCTATGAAAAACGACCATTGAAGGACTTCCACTACAAAGAAAACTGGTCAAGAGGCATATGTTTATTTCGGTAAAACGTATGATTTGGAATGGATTTGAATTTTGAAACATGCCTTAAAGCAAATCATACACATATTGCTACGAAATCAGCGAATAAATTACACAAGTATTGAGATTGAACCGCCTGCACTCTATTGAACATGTAATTAACCTAAGGGTGCATACAGTGACTGTAGTCCAGTTTTGACGTCGAACGTCTCATATGCCGAATCCAATGCAAATGAGCATAGTCCATTGTTTCAGCTAATTTGCATTGAGTATTTGAGTTCGCACATGTGAAGTTCGATGTTTCAAACGGGCCTAAGGCCTGAACGTTTCATGTTCCGAATGCAATGTAAATTCGCAAAATCCATTATTCGAAGTTGAAACATGCCTACATGTAGTACATATAGTATTGGTAATTTGTCTTTCTTTCATTTCAGATTGTTATGCAACTAAAGCGATAGAAATATGAAATAATTTTTAACATTGTTAACTTATAAATCCTATTCCCAGTAATGTGGAATAATATAACCGTCGGCAATTGGCTATTTACCGTCACAAAATGGCAATGACTGATCATCGTTGGTCTGCACGCACATCTTGACTGGTCAAGGAATACAAATTAAAAGGAAAAAATCCACATATTTCATCTATCTGAATTTCATTGTGTTGATTATAGATGTATTGTCAGAATTTCCCAGAAGGCGAGCTAGAGTCCTTGCAAAGTATATATTTGGCAAATTCTTCGATATCCACGCCTTTAAAAATGAATTAACTCAGACATAGTTTGATGTGATTGCCTCAACAATTTTATCGTTAAACGGAAATCCAATGTAAATACCAAATACAGCATTTCAACATCTTGGGTGCATGTTTTGGTTCTATGTATTGGAAATTGCATTATCTGCCAAAAATGAATCGCATTAAAATGCTTCTTATCTGATGTATAATTGTATGATTATAATTGTATATAAATGTATAATTGTCGAAATTACATGTAAGTCAATCTTTTCGCACCACTCTCTGAATGGCATGAAAGAGGTCCAGCCTTCTCTAAAGATTGTATTATTCAAACATGGAAAATATGTTTGTTTCATTCAAGAACGTTTTATCAGTTAAAACTTGGAATAAAACGTTTTTAGTTCTGGGGAAATAAGTTAGGGAATTGTTCATCTTTGTCCATGCTGACTGGTGCAACATTTACGAGGCGATAGTGCAATAAGCCATCAAGCCAGGCAAATATCTGAAAAACAGTAATAAACATTATTAGATACAAAAAGTGTAGAATCTAGACGAGTTTGAATACGAAAATTACGCTGACCCACAGGGGAAAAATACCTAAATCCAGAACACAATAATATATTTTGAAACGCATCAACTATTTCAAAAACTCAACAACAAATTTCGAAACACAATAATAAATTCCAGAAGTAAATAAAATGTTCTCGAACGCAATACAAATTTTGACAAACATGCACTTGCAACTGAAACACGACAGTAAATTGTAAAATACAACAAAATTTACCAAAACACAAAACGAAAAGAGCTGAAGGGGATGTGGTGGGAACAGCGGGCGCTTATCGCGTAGGTTAATCCGCTATTTTTTGTCTATCATGTGGAAGCTGCATGGATACGGAAAGATTACAAATTTTTCCCGAATTGTGGTATAACGGTTAAAACAAATGGTGACCCTTCCTCGAGCGCTATTCCTAAAACTACGGAGTCTAATTTTACGACATTTGTGTTGAAAAAGTCGATTGAACGACAGAGTTTCTTCAAACCGAAACTGCTCACCTCATGTAGAAGACAAAAAACGCACGAAATTGTCACTATATTTATTCGGATTGGGACAAATCCAAATGGCCGGTTCAATCTTCCCCTCGGCAAGTAAACATCTGGAGAAGCTTTAAAGAAAAGAATGTCGTACTATCGGACGTTTAGATCTGACAGATCGTATCAACTCTGCATGCTATCCCGATGCATGGAAGCAAAGTAACTACTTAGGAAGGAAGCAAAGACATGTTTTGGAAAGTCATATCAACGGATCTCATTATTGTTATGCTCGTCAGAGTCGTCATTTTAAACTGCTGCCTCAGAATCAGGCTGCGCCAGTTGTGGCTCAGTGGTCATATACGCGAAGTTGGAAATATGACATGCCTGAATACGAGTATGTGGAGGACGAGGTTCATCAGTCTCCTGTCGTTATCACTACTATATGACATCCTATATACAGCATCTGGTACTACAGGTCAATCTTCCACATGTTCTTTTACACAATCAGCTGCCGATGTACTCAAATTTGATGATCCAGGTACTATAAATACACACGACACTTAAAGACTTCCCTGTGACCCTCCCCCCCCCCCACACACACGACACTTAAAGACTTCCCTGTGACCCTCTCCCTCCCCCCCCCCCCCACCCCCCCCCCCCCCCCCCCCCCCCCCCCCCCCCCCCCCCCCCCCCCCCCCCCCCCCCCCCCCCCCCCCCCCCCCCCCCCCCCCCCCCCCCCCCCCCCCCCCCCCCCCCCCCCCCCCCCCCCCCCCCCCCCCCCCCCCCCCCCCCCCCCCCCCCCCCCCCCCCCCCCCCCCCCCCCCCACCCCCCGCCCCCCCCCCCCCCCCCCCCCCCCCCCCCCCCCCCACACACACACACACACACACATAGATACAGAGGACAAGCACACGGGGAAGTACGTTGAATTCTTTCTAAATAGTGCTAATTCCCCCACTGCGGGGGTGAAACGTTTGAGTGGTTGCCCCACCTGGTAAATTCACCACCTGCACTGGTGTTACAGGGGAAACCAGAATGAGAATTTATCAGCGCACAACATGGCAGTCATGGATTTAAATGCTCCGTTATGTATCTTACTTTTTACAATATTATGCCATAATTATTAGCCTAAAACTCTACCATGCCTCGATATTGTGCCTGGTTTTGGTCTAAATACAACCTTTGCAAATGATTACTCTGTCTCGATGGGAACTGCAGCATTTATTGGATCTCGTGTTGCTGAAAATCGGTCGACCATTTTGGATTCAAACTACTGTGTGTCTTCCAAAACCTTATTTCTTCTCTTGGCCCAAATTGGAAATGAGTATAACCTACCAAATTTCACTGCCTCTTCCCCTAACGATCAGTCCAGTATATAATTATCCAGCTCGTTTTCTTTACTTGCTGATTCATTCGATGAACTTGAGAACCATCGACAATCTCTTCGAGTCCCGTGGGAACAAACAACATCAGGTACAAAGCTCGACCTCACACGAAGAACACCAAACTAAAAGACAATGGCCTAAAGAGTGCATCACGACTTATCCAATTCCAGGCGTTGCTCGACCTCCATTTTGACCTCCATTTTGTATTTGGGACCGAGTCCACGAGGATATCCCATCTTACTTATCCCGACAAATTATTTAGTCTACAGGAAAGACAGGAACCGTTATGGTGGGGGAGTTTTTCAAGCAATTATAGACACGATATTGTCAGTGTGGAAGAACCTCTATTCTCAAATGAATGCGAAATTATTTGGACCTCCGTGCATCCTTCTACAGGCCTCCAAATTCCTCCATCAATAAAGGTTTTGCGAAATCTTCAAACCTGCACCCAAATATCGTCATCGGTGGAGATTTTAACCTTGGAGACATTGATTCGAACTTGCTTATTGCAGCCCAAATTATACTCTATCTAATACCCTCCTTCAAATAAGTTATGACTTCTCCCTATCTCAACATTTAACAGAACCCACTAGACCTGCCTCTGGCAAGACTCTGGACCTTCCACTCTCAACCTTTTCTAACAGTGTCTCTAATGTATCTATAACCACTGGTATGAGCGATCACTTAGCAGTACTATTTAATCTTAACCTAAAACCAACAAGATCATAAAGTATATGCTTATAAACGAGCAAATGTTATCGGATTAAAAGAACATATGGACCATCCCGGATTTTTTTGCATCAAATCCTCAAGACAAATCAGTTGAGGAAAATTGGAACACCTTCAAGCAATCTCTATCTAGTGGTATCAGGAAATCAGTGGATTACTGTAGTTATGATATTAACCGCCAAATGCGAAAGAAAGATCGCCTGCACAAGAAAGCTGCAATAAAAACTAAAAATAGCAAAGTAATATTGTATTCAAACTTGTCAAGACATCCCACAGTAAAGACCTGAACAACATTATTGGTGGTAGCCTATCCGAAAACCCTAAAACGTTTTGGTCGTATGTTGTTAAGACAAGTAAATCAGAAAACATTGGCATACCTCCCTTAAAGGTTGCTGATTCAATCTTTGTCAATAAAGATAAAGCTGAAGCTCTTAGTTCATACTTCCACCCTGTATTCACACGATAAAAGTTAACCCCCCCCCCCCCCCCCAATATGGATACAGCTGCATCTTTGTATGTCCCAATCTCTGATTTGGAATTTTCATCCCAAGGCAATGAAGGCATCGCTAAACAGTTATCTGAATTGAATGTAAATAAATCCTGTGGACCTGACGAGCTTCCTACAAGAGTTCTTAAGGAAGTTGCCCTCCAGATACCTCCATGGCTCTGTTTTATATTCCAACAATCTTTTAATGCCAATTCAATACCATCTGATTGGTCAAAAGCTCTTGTCACTGCAGTCTACAAGAAAAATTTGAGATCCAATCCATCAAATTGTCGACCAATCTCTCTAACTTGTATCTGTTGCAAGGTATATCCCTTACCAAAATTCCACATGAACTGTTCCAAAATCACATGTGATCACATGTGATTTTGAAACACGTTCATGTGGAATTTATGGAACATATTGTAGTTAGCCATATGACAAAGTACTGTGCAATGATGACTATCTCTCATATAATAACATCATCATTGACGAACAACATGGATTCAGGAAACTCTTCTCGTGTAAAACCCAACTAATCACCGCAATCCACGACTGGGTTACGATAAACCACAGGAAACAAACTGACGTAATTTTTCTGGATTTCAGTAAAGCATTCGATTCCGTACCACATGAGCGTTTACTAACCAAATTGGACTACTATGGTATCAGAGGCAAAACAAACAGCTGGATTAAGGCATTCCTCACAAACCGAACCCAAGTTGTATCCATTGACGGAGTACATTCCACTTCCAAACCAGTTTTTTCTGCAGTCCAGCAGGGGTCTATTCTGGGACCTGTTTTGTTTCTCCTTTACATAAACGACATAGTACTAAACACGAAATCAAACATGCGCCCATTTGCTGATGACTGCCTAGTTTACAGAGAGATTAGAGGGGGATATGACCACCACCAGTTACAAAGCGACCTTGATCATGTTGCTTCTTGGGCTGAATGCTGGTAATTAAAGTTTAATGTTTCAAAAAGAAATCTCCTTTTACTTACCGTTATCTTCTTAATGGTCATCCTATATCAAGTGTCCGATCTACTAAATACCTATAGGCATTACTATTTCTGAGAAGTTAAGCTGGAACGAGCACTGTGATATTATTTGTAAGAAAAGTAATAGTACTCTTGGTCTGTTGCGAAGAATCCTAGGCGGATGTTCCCCTGATGTAAAATAAACGGCATACAAAGTCATTGTGCGTCCAAAACTTGAATATGCGAGCTGCGCATGGAATCCCTACACAAAACGAAACTGCAGCAAAATAGAGATGGTACAGCGCCGAGCAGCAAGATTTTTTAACGACTACTCCAGATTCAGTCATGTCACCCCTATGATAAGCAGTCCGGGGTGGCATACTCTCGAACAGCGTAGATTATACCAACAATCATTAATGTTTTATAAGATTAATCTTGGTAAAATTGGTATATCTCTCTCTAAAGATGTACTCCCTCTTCATAGACAATCTAGACTTCCTAATCCACACCCCTTCCGTCCAATCCAAAGTAACAATGACATTTTTAAATTTTCTTTTTATCCGAGAACTATAGTGACATGGAACAATCTTCCATTGAACCCTTTCCCTTGCGTTTAAATCTGTTGCCATGCCAACAATGTAATCTTATTTTTCATATATATTTTTAATATTTTATCCTTATTAACCATTCGCCAATTATTTATATATGTGCTGTATTACCATGTATACTATTTATTTTACTTTACCTCCTAGTATAGTTTTATAACTGTTTTTAGGAGTATATGATTAAATATTAAAGACCAATTGAAGCTACAATTTCACAGACAATGAATATCTTTAAGAAAATATTTTTTAAATTTCAAAATCAATACAGTATATAAAAATCCAAACATGTTAGAGTTAATTACCGAGAACGAGGGATGTATGCTACTTACAACCCCGAGGGTCTGTATTATTTGTATATCGCGTACTTATTACTACATGATTGAGGAGGTTTTCTAACAAAGTTTTGTCCATTTTTCCACCTTGGACAAACATTTTCCTAGTTTTTTCTTCATTTCTTATCTAATTAAGTATTCATAGGGTTGTATGCTATATACATCCCGTGGTACATCAAAGAAAACCGACTCAATCGTGTAATAATATTTTATTACATGATTTTTGTGAAGATGCACAAGAGATTTCGTATATGTTACACGTACGAAAACAATCAATTTAGTATAAAAATACATTCGAACATCCACCAGGTTGTTTATGTTCATCCAATTACCAACAAATGAATTATCCTTTACTTCAAACTCATCCTTTACTTCAAACTCATCCATGCTTAGCATATTATAAACGCAAACCACGAGGAAAATATTCAACATGTATTTGATATATTCGAACATGATGCCTTGCCAAACGAATAGTGCAATTTGCTGGCCATTCGCAGACAGCCGCTAATCGGAAAATGATATCTGACCTTTTCCTATGGAAACTGTCAAAGGGACAAAAACATACCCCGATATGACGATATCATATCCAGGGACACAGGAATAGAAATTCAAGATCTTTCGGTATCCTTCATCTTGGCTAACCAAGGCAGTAACATCATCATCATCACGATAATGATATCCTAGCCGCCTTTTCATTTATCGCTTGCCTAATGCGTTCCCGAACCATTTCTAAGTTGTTGGAAGGCATTCTTCATTTCTTCTTCGTAAGTCGTATTCCTGAAGTAATAGTTCTAACACGAGTAAGCTAGCGTTCTTCCTCTGATTTCTAAATACGGACAAGCCGGTTGAAAACACGAGTCGAAGCCGAGTTTTTTTAACCAGTTTGTCCGTATTTAAACCGATCAGAGGATGAACAATTACGAGTGTTATAAGAACTTGCTTCTCAAACGAATCCATATTTTGTGAGAAAATCGTGGTTAAAGTTAGCGAAATTCGGCCGTATAATCTTCCTCTTATTTCTAAATACTCATCAAATATTGATTTCTTTTGCATTTTCATCATGAATTATTGAGTTTGAGAAGCCATATTTCAAGGTCCTAACAGACATTGTAATACAATATGATTTATATGTTTGGAAAATTTGTTCTGTTATGGATTTATGTGTTTTGCCCTCTGAGCTAAATCGCTTAAAAAATCCAAACTATTAACGTAGAGACAAGTCTTTTTAAATCTTGTTTTTCATAAACTGATTTCTCGATTTGAGAAATTATTTATGAGAAACTTTACAGAATATTACTTTATGGACCGTTCATTATTTATAGCGTAGGGGTGGGTGGGATAATATGGGGGGGGGGGGGGGGGGGGGGGGGGGGTCGCTTGGATTTTTTCATCCTTGTAGGGGGTATGTCAATTTGTGACAACTATGACAGTTTGACATAAAACGTATAAAGTTTAATATAAAAATAACAGTAACTTAGTATACATCTACCATTACCTCGTGGTATTTAAAAATAACTTAAGAGGAACGAGGAAGACCCACTCTATACTATGGATTCCTCTCTTAATATCTTTATGCTCCCTTGATATTAGAGATTTTAGCAAATGTATTTTAATAGTTGGTAATAATTAATACGGTGGGGGGTTATATATTAAATATTCATTATGATAGGGGGGTTCAAAATTTTTGAAAGCATCAAATACGGGGGGTACTATAATATTTTCTTATATGATAAGGAATATCCCACACCTCCTATGCTATGCTATGCTATAAATAATGAACAGTCCCTTACATGCACGCATATCAGTGATAACACACATCAAGTTGATACATGTAATTGTAAGAAAAAAGACTGACATGCGGATGGGGAATGAGATTAACGATGAGAATGAGAATAACAATGATCGAGGGTGAGCATGAAAATATGAATAACAATGATCGAGGATGAGAATAACAATAACAATGAGAATATCAATAACAATGAGACTAACAATAACGATTAGAATGAGAATAAGAATGAGAACGAAAATTAGGCCAATGTAAGAACGAAAATGAGACTAAAACTGACAAAACGTTAAAAAACTGCTAATAGTAAACTAATATGGCTTAAAATATAGTTTTTAATTATAGTTTATATCCTGACAGTCGAACAATTCATCATAATTCATATTTCACTCATTTCTTGAGATATTTAGACTTATGTGATATTTAAATTTGATGATGTATGACGCAGCAAGTTGTACACAACATTAGAAAATCATGTATTAGAAAATCATGTAAAAAAATCACTCAAAACTTGTAATTGCTACAGCTCATGAAACAAAATATTAAAGACAAGCTTCAAGTGATTTCGTTCAATAATCTTTAAGATATACAGGACTTTCCAATGTTGTGTTCAACTTGCTACGTCATAGATAATCTCATTTGAATATCACCTAAGTTCAAATAAGACAAACTTAGTTTTCGATTCATTGGCACTTTAAGAATTATGTTTTATGTCTTTTATTTTGAAACACCTCGGGAAAAATCAGCAGAAGTTCAGGTAAATAAATATTACTACTGACCTGATGAAACGTAGGTCTTTTACTGGCTATCTTGCTACAGTCCCTGATTAACAACTTGACATTTTTCTTTCTCTCTACTTTCGACAATAAACGCGAATGTAAATTCTTGCCAACCATGGCAAGCTGTTGCAGTGTAAATAACTGACGGGAACGCTTTAATGTGAGACATTCCCAAACTAAGATACCAAAACCGAATACGTCTCCTGGTTTATCTGCTGGGAAACCCAAAATTTGTTCTGGTGCCATCCAGTTGTGAAGAATACAACAATGACTTAGCGAAACAGGACCAGCAACTTCTTTTAAAGAGTATTCAAAATTACAAATCTGTTGGAAAACAAAAGAACTTGGAAAGACGAAAAATACAAGCAAAAAAGATTTCATGCAGTATAGACCTTATTCCAAAATAGCTGAAAATTTAATATTCATTTATGTGCATTTAAATTAGCCTTATAGCCTCATTTCAGAAGAAAAATTATTTTGAATTTCGTACACAATAGCGAGGCTATAAGGGTAATTAAAAAGATATTAAATTGGCAGCCATTTTGGAATAAGGTCTATTATATGTATTATGTAACCCGGTATTAATGTAACCATTTGTATTGGGGTTATGTTGGGGTTAGAACTATGTTTTAAATTCGGGGTATGTATATGAAACGTCAGCCAAACTCGTTCATGCAAGATTTTGGGAATGAATTAGAAAGCACTTAGCGTAACTACAGCTACTTGTGGATTGGAAAAATGCGTTAGCAGATAAGTTGATAATGGAGATATATATACAGGTCATGGATAAGCAGGCTGTTTCAAAGTCGTTTGAGTGTGGTGCATGGTCCTTCGTACTTGGATAGTTTAAAATGCAATATGAAAGGAGTTAAAAGAGAGAGTAATATAGTGTGGGTTACGATGCTAGAATTGACATGACGCCACCTGCAAAGAAGATATACAAATAAGAAATTAAAAATAATTAGTATCTTTTTAAACAACCTATTGTAGTAGTTTGAAAGCCTTAGACACCTCTGAGCCACAGCGAGAGAAAAAGCTTTTAAATACTTTCACCATACATACATATACACTTCAAGTTATCTTAATTACCCGAGGTGTATAAGACCGTGTTTTTAAACTACTACAATAGGTTGTTTAATCTTGTTTTAAAAAAATACTAATTTTTTATACTATTTTTATACACACTGTATTACGATTAAGGCATCTAAACGGCTATATGTTATTTGCCAGTTGAGGAAAGCAGGTAATTTACTAAGATCTACTTCGAAATGTGCGGTTCCTGTTTGGTCTGCTTTTTCGTCTTATGAGAGTATTGCATCTATTCAAAGTAGAGCAATACGCTCAATATAACCCAGTACTTCGTACAGCCAATTTCAACAAATTGAAATTCACTATGTATGAGGAGATCAGATATATGATGTGAAACGTTTATTAGCAGTACAAAATCTCCGGCCCTTTGAAACATCTACTTAACTTTTAATAGTTCTAAGATTACAGCAATGATGACACAGATGGAAAATATTTTTGTTGTATAACGATAAATGAACGGTTTGGAATATTGCTCGAAACTAAATGTTATTTTTCGAGAATTAAGGTCACGGAGAGACAAAACGAGTCCCAAAAATCCCGTTTCGAGAATACAATTGATGCCCACTCACCCGCCCAAATACCCGTGAGACCCCTCAAAGGGTCTTATTGACTATAATTTAAACATAATTTTAAATAAGTCCGTTACGTTTATAATACTACAGGGTGTATAAAAAAAACGCGACCTTTAGAAATTAACCTATTGTTGTTAATTGCACAAGCTTTTATGCTCCTGGGAATTTAAAATAGCTTCTAATCGTATGAAGGAGCATAACTGCATAACAAATAGTCAAAGTACTAATTAGTCATATCATCATTTCGAATAAAAATGGTTCAACTGACCACAGAGCAACGAGTTTTTACATTGAGTAAGTACATTGAGTTTCGGTATAATGTAAAACAGTAAAAACTCGTTGCTCTGTGGTCAGTTGAACCATTTTTATTCGAACAGTCGGAACTGATGATATGACTAATTAGTACTTTGACAATTTGTTATGCAGTTATGCTCCTTCATACGATTAGAAGCTATTTTAAATTCCCAGGGCATAAAATCTTGTGCTTAACAACAATAGGTTAATTTCTAAAGGTCGCGTTTTTTTTTATAACCCTGACCCTGTATAGGTATAAATACAATATACGTAAGCCGCCTCCTAAACGCCAATGGGGCCATATATTGGACTGTGATCTCTCGTGCCTCGGATGACTGGAAGAGCATTGACTCGTCCGTCCGTCCGATCAATCAATCAAAGAAGTACATGTTTTCAAGAAAGCTTTACATAATAAGGACATCAAGCGTATTCTCAAAACGAGACTTACCGGGACTCGCGGGACTCGTTATGTGTGTGTCCGGATTTTTGTAGAAAAATAATATTTAGTTTCGAGCAATATTCCAAACCGTTCATAACATCATGCCACGAAAAGATTTCCCATCTGTGTTAAAATCATTGCATGAATTATTTTGAATCATTGTCATTGTAAAGTGTATTTTTACAATCATTGTCACTGTAATTGTGGTTTAGCATCGCCATTCGCTATTTGTCATACCTTTCCCTTCTGTGAGGAAAAATATGTATACGATGGAAAATATGTATACGTTTGAACTGAAATAAATATTTTTAACTCAATATTTGTGTAGCATATTAATAATGTTTTATCTATCTCCACAAGCGCCCCTTTTGTTTCATTCCTAAACGAGTTTTTAATGACTCATTAAGAAGCACGTGACATTGTCGCTCATGCATGTGCTCTCAGGCGAAATATTCAAATATCATTCTTGAAGCGATTCTGAACAGTTCTTTGCGGTTTCTTCCTAATACTGTATGAATCCGTTAATTATACACTAAAGTAAGATAAAACATAATCGGCCAAAATGGTTAGGGCGCATCTCTTTGTAGATGTGGTTATTTTTACATTTACATCTCACAATAATGGGATGGGGGCCTTTAGTGGTCCGTGCTCTCATGCCAAATATGCAAATATCAGTCGTAGGCTTAAAGGGGAACTCCAGTCCAAAAACAAGTTGTGTTCATATGAAACATATTACCTCAATTAGCTTAACCCTGAAATATTATAGCGTAGTTCTTTATAGTTAACGAGAAATAGTGAATCAAAGTTGGAGAAATCGCCAAGTTTCGACGCCATGTTGTCTTTTTCGAGCAGACGCGGATTGTCAGCGGTTTTCATATTTTGACGTCACTGCGTGCTTTTTCCTTCGACGGCATTGTTGTTTTGTAGGCGATCACAATGAGTTTCGTTGTTTAGCGTTCATCTGACGACGATTATTCTAGTTTAAGTTCTTCTAGTTCCTCAGGCGAGAACCTATACGAATTTATTGAACATAATTTACAAGCAGAAGAAGTTCAGGGTTATCAATTTCAACCGAGACGAGATTCTTGCAGCAGTGACTCTGGCGGCTCGAATGAAACTGAAAGAACCAGACATATATGTAGCATTTGCTCGACAAATTGTTATGGTGAGTTCTATTTATAGTTTTATTCACGTCTGTAAATACTTAATAATGGATTCGTACTTATCTCTGTACCAGAGATACGTCCTAGACTCTCTGACGAAGGGCCTTCACACAAAATATCAGACCTCGTATTCATATATTTAATTAGATATACTATAGTACACCATGAACCTTTCTATATTTCAATTTGTATTGCTACACTGCCTACGGAGCACACTGCTTTCATATTATCACTATTTTTATTTCTTTCCTATACTTGATTGGTGTCGCTGAGTTACATCTTCTTATGATGGCCTTGGTGTTATACATTTGCCATTTGCATTATTTACAGGCTGATAATCAAAGTTCTGTCCTTGTTCAGAAGAACATCATTTCTTTATTTTATCTTAGTTTTAATATGATAGCATGACTTGCTCCTTGATTTGTTTTGCCTCTCAATTTTGTGTAAGCTTTCACTCAACCTTGGTATATTCCTGTTAGATTTTTCTTATTTGTTATTTTAATAATTAGGATTATATATTTTTTATTGTTTTATTTAACATATATACCTGTACATCTAACAAAATACAAATGACTCGATGCTTAATATTTGTTATTTGTATATAGTATTGTGATTGTGAGGTGCCTTGAACAGCTATTGCATATTTAGGGAAATCAGTGGTATTATTTTTGCACTATTTTGGACAAAGTACTTTGCATCTTATTCTCCTCAACGAGAGCCATTTTGCACTACTGCCTGCTTTCTGTTCACATTGTAATTATTATTGTAATCCAGAATGACTAGCTGTATGTGAACTACCATGTACCATTCTTTGTGAGTCAAAGCGAAAGCAGGATATGTCAGTTATACTGTAATGGATGACAAAGCTAACCATTCTGGATCACAGTAATGCTGTGCATGTGAACAGAAAGGCAGGCAGTGGTGCAAAATGGCTACCATCGAGTAGAGAAGAGATACAAAATGGTTTGTCCAAAACAGTGCAAAAACTGGGTGGCAAAATAAATCAAGGAACAAACGTTATACCATCACGTCATTAAAACTATGATAAATGATTTTAACCGTGTTCTGACCAAGCAAGGACAGAACTCTGTAATTAATGCCAAATGTACAGGGTATAGCACTAATGCACCAGTCAATTGAAACCACGGCCCCCCGACACATAGCGGGGGTGTAACGGGGACATGGCCGTGGCAAAACGTTCTTGTAACGCTGCATTTTCCCGGGGGGACGGGGACAGTAACGATCTGCTAAATTTGCGGGGATTTTTCGCGGGGAATGTAATGCGACATGACAGAGCGGGATTGGGTCCGAGTATTGAGAATCGCGCTCGCTCGCTTGTCCCAACATGGCTGCTTATAAGCGATTTGACATTGGATTGGACCCAATAATAGCACTAGAAGAAGCAGTCATCTATGTGGGTGTGTCTATCTATGTATCTATCACCTCAATGTGGGTGCCTGCATCTATCTATATACAATCTATCACCTGAACATATCGCTATATCCTCAATATGGATAGATTGTGTATATTGTATAGATTGCGTAGATCGCGTAGACTGCATAGAATGCGTCAGGGCGCTTATATATAAGCGGGCGCTTATATATAAGCGCCCTGGAATGCGTAGAACGCGTAAACTACATAGATAGCGTAGGGTTGCTGTCACTTTTTCGATGATTATTATGGAAACCAGCTCACCAAAATCTGGTAAGTCACCAGGGCCATGCATTTGGGTGGGGATTGTAACAGCCAACTTTCCCCGGGGGGCGGGGAAAAAGTAAAAATGTAATACTCCACAAATGTTAGAATCCCCGCTATGTCCCTTTCAATTGACTGGTGCATAATAACCAGATAATCAAAACAAGATGTAATTCAGTGACATCAATCAAGGATGGCAAATAAATAAAAATAGTGATAATGAAGTAGTGTGCTGCACTACCACAAGGTTTAATATTTTGAGCGAAGTCAGTCAGAGGGAGAAACGTTTCACTCATGGTACAGAGATAAATACGAATTACGATTTAATACGCATTATTAAGTATTTACAGACGTGAATAAAACTAAATAGAACTCGCCGTAACAATTTGTTGAGCAAGAGCTACATCTTCGTCTGATTCTTCCATTCGAGAAGACTCACTGAACTGAATCTGAACTCGTCTGAATTGAAATGGATAACCCTGAACTACTTCTTCTTGTAAATTATATTCAATAAATTCGTCTAGGTTCTCGCCTAGAAACTAGAATAATAATTTTTCGAGTAAAAGCTACATATATCTTCGTCTGGTTCTTCTATTCGAGCCTCCAGAGTCATGTACTAGAACTGCAGAATTAACTCACTTGATTCACTGCCGTAAGAAATTCTCGTCTCGGTTGAAATTGATAACCCTGAACTTCTTCTGCTTGTAAATTATGTTCAATAAATTCGTCTAGGTTCTCACCTGAGGAACTAGAAGAACTTAAACTAGAATAATCGTCGTCGGATGAACGCTAAACAACGAAACTCATTGTGATCGAGTCGATATCGACTACAAAACAACAATGCCGTCGAAGGAAAAAGCACGCAGTGACGTCAAAATATGAAAACCGCTGACAATCCGCGTCTGCTCGTAAAAGACAACATGGCGTGGAAAACTTGACGATTTCTCCTACGTTGACTCACTATTTCTCGTTAACTATAAAGAACTACGCTTTAATATTTCAGGGTTAAGCTAATTGAGGTAATATGTTTCATATGAACACAACTTGTTTTTGGACTGGAGTTCCCCTTTAAGACTTAGCAACGCTTTGAAAGTAATAAACCGCTTAACTTTATATTTTCTGAAGTCAATGCTTCACGAAGGGTTTCTTTTTCCAAGACATCGCTTACTTTGAAAACAAAAGCGATCGGGTAAGCAATTATTCGGTCAAAATGTTCAGGCTTCATCTAATAGGCGAAATATGTAAACTTCAACCGTATAAGCAATTGGTCTAGCTGCAGGACCCCTTAACCCTAATTAGTATTCATGTCATAGCGCTCTTTTAGCTATGCTTTCGTTACATCCTTCATAAATCCGTAACCCTCGTCTACCTTTGACACCACATAACCCTAAACTCATTAGTTATTCCATCTTTCCCGATTCCCTTCCCTTACGTCATTTTCGTATGATGTCATAGGTGACACACACGAGGGATGATCACTAATGACGTATATGACGTTGGAATGAGGCGCTATAAAATGAATGCTAATTAGGGTTAGGTCCTGAAGGGCACGTAGGCGGCACCCCTTTGTACTCATATGGTGATCTATCACTACTCAGATCAATCATGGTCAGTTATTTAAATATATAGTTTATGGGTTAACTTAGAACTAATTAATTAAAGTGTTTATGAAACGAAAATTAAGTTTTAGGCATTTCAACAAATTCCTAAAATGGTAATTTAGAGATCTTTCATATCTCACGTCGTTCTTGACATATTTAGACTTTTGTGATATGTAAATGTACCACTGACATCACAAGGTTTGAAAATTTTCAGAAAAGCAAGTAATTAGAAATATAGTAAATTAATTTGGCATCGCTATTTTGGTGTAATGATGTGAAGTTTCACGAAGTGTCGTAATATGCAAAGTTTCAGGTGATTTTGTCGAATAGCGGAATAATCTCAAAGATATACCTGGTTTTCTAAAAACGTATAAAAACCTCGTTACGTCGGTGGTTATCATTTGCATATCACAAAAGTCTAAATATCTCAAGAACGACGGGAGATATGAAACAGCTCTGAGTTACAATTCTTCGTTATTTAGAAGTTCATTTAAATAACTAAAACTTAATTTTCGTTTCATGATACAACATGCAAATATTGAATGACTATTAGTATCTAATTAGTTTAGGAGTATTCCAAAGTATATTCATTGTAAATACTCGCAATTCAATTTTATACTGTTGTGAGTTTTATTATTTTACCTATTATTATGATGGCGGTGCAAAATCGATACATGTTGCTAGCTCGATGTTGCATTCAGCAATTATTACGCTTTAACTTCCTTGCAAAACATCTTTATGTTATAGACACTTTCACAGCGCAGAGCAAGCAGTTTTGTGTGATTTCAATGATATCCTTCGCGCACTTGATGAACATCAGGAATTAGTCTTAGTGCTAATAGAAGAGTGTCGTCAATGGTGTCGACCTTACCGACATTGTCTATCTGTCATCACGTTTTATGCATTGTGAACCAATGCCAGAAATCTGTGTTGGTGATGTATTAATCCAACCGGTTCCGGTTGACCGTGTTCTTGGTACTGTTACTGTTGATAGACATCTTACCTTAAATACTCTGGCAGATGTACATGTATTCACAGATAAAATCTCCCCTGTGGTTAGTAAACTCCATTGGTTGCCAATCAAGAATTATTTTTAAGATACTTTCAAAGCTTTACATGGCCATGCAGGCACCTATTTATATCAGTGATTTACGTATAGGTTATTGAACCGACCGAGGTCAATTAGTTGTTTATAAACCGAGGGCGTAGCCCGAGGTTTATAAACAACTAATTGACCTCGGTCGGTTCAATAACTTTCTTATTACCCAACAAAGGAGGTTTCCTATTGGGATTTCACTTTGACGTACGTAATTTAAATTTTAAAATAAGCTATTGAATGCATTAAAGATCAATTTCAATAGATTATTATTTTTATTTAAATTACGTACGTCAAAGTGAAATCTCTATGGGCTTTGCGATTTACATAAAATTGCTGGGCAATTAGAGACTCGTGGTCAGTGAGAATTTTAGGGAGCAACATGTAATTAGGATGGATGCCTCCGATAGTGACGAGGAGTTTTGGATAACTCAAAGTACATCATTTTCGCGAAAAGATGAGGAAGGTTCGAGTGTGGGCTCGGAGTAGTTTGATGAAAACAGATTGGTAAAAACTACTGCAACAAATCGTGATGAATGTGAAGCAAGGAAGAGTGTAGAAGGCCGTTATGAAGACAATTGTTGTTTACCTGGTTTGGTTTCCGACGTTCATCAAGGAAATTTGGATAGTTTTCTGGATGACGTTGAAGAGCCGAAACGAAAGAAATTGTGCAGTGAAAAGTCTGAGCAAAGTAATGAAGATTGTGGCGAACGCGTTAGTGAGAAGTGCGTGTTTAGTCGGTGTAATTTCTATTTTGGAAAGAATTAAGGCACGAGTGAATAAAACAGTAATAGTTGCGTGTTTATTTCTTGATAAAATGAGTTGTTTTTGTTCGTTTGGGTCGTGCATTTTGTGCTATGACGGGAAACAATGCTGTATACAGGTTATAGCACCGTGCTATATGCAGTATATAGCACCGTGCATTCTGTGTGTTTGCTCCCTTTGTTGTTTGTATTTTGTGCAGTTCACTCAGCCCCGCTCTCCCCTGGGAATATTCAAATTCCGCCCCCTACTTTTAGGACACTAAATGACATATTCGGGATATTAGCGATATATATCCCGCGGTAGATCAAACAAAACCGACTTAGTTGGGTAATAATGACTCAATATAACCCTTCTATATACAAGAGACATCTGGCAATAGAAACGATGGAAAAGACGAAACAATCCAACAAACGGATAGCGAAGACGATGGTTGGACAGTCGTTACATATCGCAAAAGAAAT
This sequence comes from Chrysogorgia sp. JL179-B06, assembly GCA_035772405.1. Classification (NCBI taxonomy): domain Eukaryota; kingdom Metazoa; phylum Cnidaria; class Anthozoa; order Scleralcyonacea; family Chrysogorgiidae; genus Chrysogorgia; species Chrysogorgia sp. JL179-B06. Next base: position 2,853,937 of record JAYKKM010000032.1, on the reverse strand, counting down.
CAGGGAGTGTGCACCTCAGATATACAAGAATCAGTTGGAGGAATAGATCAACAATTGCCGATCGAACCGACAAGTGCGACAACAGAATCGACCATTTCATCCCTTTGAGAGTACCAAGGCCTCAACGAATAAGGAGGAAACCACATTGGCAGGGGCGTACCTGGTGTGACACCCCCCCCCCCACTTTTCACTGAATTGGTCGGTAAAACGCGGAGTCGGTCGGTAAAGCCTGGAAGTTGGGAAAACCTTGTAATAGTTAAGGCTGTCGGTAAACTGTTAGTCATATTAGATCGTTGGTAAAATTGACTTAATCGACTTTTTAAACTTTGTCGGTTGTATAAAATTCGATTTAATTGCATGGGTTAATGTTAAATTAATATTCCTGAGCTTACAAACCTCCCTTTTCCCGATTTCCGATCCAACCTAGTACCCAGGTACTTTTCTCCGAAGGAGCGCCGAGTGAAGGTGACTGTTACCGGTACGTACGTAAAAGGCAATGGAAGAAAATCTGCGCCCACGTGTTCGTCGGTAAAACTAAGACGATACACCCCCCATCCAAAATGGTCACGGTACGTCACTGTCATTGTTTGGAGCGACTTAGACAATTTCTTGGACTATCCATTGACACATTATTGCACCTTTTAGCCTGCTTTAGTATAGCAGTTTAGTACAATGTTTTTGTAAACTTTTGCGGAATTGTTTCAGTTGATACAGCTGTTATTGAGCTGCTTAAAGTGCCTATGAAACGAAAATTTCGTTGTTGTTATTATATTTTTATCTGCAAGAGCACGTGAAATGATAGAGTAACGTTATTGACAGATTTTCCATATCGCTTTTCCTTCTCAAGATATCAAGATTGGTTTGATATTCAAATGAGATACCCTATGATGTCACTGGTTGTACACGACGTATTTACATATTGGAAAATCGTGTATATCTTGAAGATTATTTAATGAAATCACTCGAAACGTTGCATATAGATACAGACGACTAAATGCAATAACACCGTGCACGTTTTATGATTGCCATATTAAATTATTAGATTCCAGACCTCGTGATTTCGAAAACACAATTGTTTGCATTCTCTTCAGTGGCAACTTTTTTGGAGTTGGTAGTACTTGAGCAGGATTTGACTGACTTAGTTAATCTGCTCCAATAACATCGATTCGAAAAGGGTTGCCATCAAAGAGAAAACGAACAAATGTCGTTTGGAATTTATGAGGTCTGGAATCCGATAATTTACCATGACAACCATGAAACTTGCACGGTGTTCTTACATTTAGTCGTCTGTATCCACATGAAAAGTTTCGAGTTATTTCTTTCAATAATCTTCAAGATATACACGATTTTCCAATATGTAAATACATTGTATACAACCAGTGACGTCATAGGGTATATCATTTGAAATCTTAATATCTTGAGAACGAAAAGAGATATTGAAAAACTGTCAATAAAGTTACTCTATCATTTCACGAGCTCTTGCAAATAAAAGTATAATCGGAACAACGAAATTTTCGTTTCATAGGCACTTTAATGTACCATAGTCAATCGAGATATGGTCTGGAAACTCAGCTAAAGTCTTTGTTCTATCTTTTTGTTCGTCTTTATGCAATTTTGTGCACGGTGCACGGTCACTGAACCTATTGTATTTTAGTATAATGAAGCAATCATCCAATAGAATCGTTTGGGTTTAATCTCTCAACCGTGGACCTTTTTAAGGGAGGGAATAGTGTAGTAAAAGACATTTAGCCCGGCGACTACGAATACAAACAAAGTCGTTACATCAGTGGCGTGTCTGGTGGCGTAGACTAAACCGACTTTCAGTCGTATCTTAGAGTTTGGTTTGAAAACACTTTAATCGTTTGAAATACCTTTAACTAATATATTCCTATTAAAGTCTTACTTTATTACAATATCAGTGATTTACTGACTCAATATAACCCTATATAACCCTGTGCCTTATTTATTTCTTTAATTTTTCTCGAATTGATAGTTTTGTAGTAATCATAGCTTTATTACCTTACCTTTGCTGTGTAATCACGTGTTACCATGACACTTTGTGATCCCAAATAACAATGAAGAAATCCCATATTATGAACGTACTGCATAGCATTAGCTACGTCATGAGCCAGATTTAATATGGAATCTTCCCGTAATACTACTTTTTCTTCGTAAAGTAATCTATGGAGGTAATGAAACTCAAGTGGTTCCAATACAAGGTATTGTTCCAATGCATTTGGTCCTCGGCAAATTGCTATCAACAGCGCAATATTTGGATGGTAGAGACACCTGGTAAAAAAGTAGATACCTTATGCTTTAGAGAATATTCTCTGCGTCCTCTAATTCATTGAACAGTTTTAAATTCCAACTCCATAGATGTTGTATATTAGTAGGACATATAGCGGTAACGGCACAGTTTTCCGTAACATTTCAGCCACAAATAGAACTTTGTCGTTAATCGATTTTTGTATAAAAATATAATATAATATTGTATTTTTGTATAAAAATAATAATATATTGTATTTTTTGCCAATCGAATAATCAATCGACAGCAGAATGTGTTGCTATCAACCAACAGTGGTGTGTATCAATAGAAAGTCAATCGATAACAGTGCATCATTGCATGTGCAATCGAGAAACCAGATCGACAACGAATGAATGCTTCAAATTATGTAGAAAACTGTGCTGCTTCTACCACGTGTTTTTGTTTTTTATAAAGACTTAAGGAGATATAATATATATGTATTACATATCGTTGGGCGAAAGACTTAAAAATATGGAGACGCAATATAGTGCTATTTTAGCAGGTATTAATACGTCCAATGAGATATCTACCAGGAAAGAGAAGGGTGGATATATTAAAGGTGGATTATGAAGTGTCAAGATTAAGGTTGTTTTCGAGCGACTAAATAACTTTAAAATTAATAATAAAAAGAAGATTTACAATATGGTGGGGTGAAACATTGATTCTATGATACGAGATGATTTGTTTAATGCATTGTACCTTAGATTACAGAGGTGGGTGTTTTATCAAAGTGCGATTAGAGGATATTAAATATATAGCATCTATATAGCATATATATGTATCAAGAGATGCAGATAATAATAATAATTTATACATTTATATAGCGCCAATAGCAAAATGTTCTATAAGCGCTTTACAATATTATATACTAAAAAATTTAAAAAATGATAGTCTATTTACAAATGCAATTAATTAAAACTAAGAGTAAGAATGCTAAATAAATGCGTCTTTAGTTTAGATTTAAAAAGATTGAAGTCAACAACACCTAACCTCATCAGGAAGAGAATTCCAGAGAATGGGAACAGAAACAGAAAAAGCTCTTAACATGGAATGAAGGCTGTTGTAAACGGTTCAACGATGAGGAACGTAATACTGAACAGTGCGAACGTAATACTGAACAGTGCGATGGTTCGTTTTGTACATAAGAACCGCACGGATGAACTGTGCTTAGCAAACAGAGGCAATAAATTTGTGAAGGGATCAAGTAACAGGGAAACATTATTTGAAAAATTTTGGTCGAATGAGTAGCTTGGTGGATTAACGTTTATTGCATGTGACATATTGTTTATATTATTATGTTCTTTTAATATTATAAATATGTAATGATTTTCGTTACTCTTATTGCTAAACCCAAGATTTTCATACACAGAGGGGAAAGCCTCTGTATTGCTACACCTACTAGATTAAGTAGCAGAACACTTACTTTACCCAATTTTCGAAAGAGATCGTACCTCACAACGTCCTAGAGGAGAATGTTTTGCATACACACCTATACTCCCCAATTTGGCCTACCCACTTCTAAAATGCTTCCTACACCTCTGAGTACAAACCTTATGGTATTTAACTCGTCTTTAAAAAGTTGAGAAATCTCGTGTGTTGAAGTTGTTCGTTGATATTTTTTAATCATTACACGTCTTCCATTAAGTTTTCCCATAATACTCAATGTCTTTGGTCCAATCGAATATTTGCAGTTGTCGTTTACTTCAAGGTCTCTTGCTTGAATTTCTGGAATAGGAATGCTAACGATTTTCGACGACTCGTCTATATCTAAACGAGATGAAGAAACATATTTTACTTGTGGTTTGGTAATATTTGATTAAATATTAATTTGTTAGATATACGCGCGCTATGGATGTAGTGAGAGAGTATTCTGCGTATAAAGGTTGGTGTACTGCAGAAACATTGTGTGTAGCAGGTCTAACGTTTCGAGAGAAGATTGCCCATGTTTCACTCTCTGACAAAGGGGCTTCGCTCGAAACGTAATTGGACCTCCACAATATCTCAAAAAGAAAGCGAAGAAACGAAAATCTTCAAAACAAGTTACTTTATCATTTTAAAAGTTCTTCCAAATCAGACAATAAAATTTTTGAGTTTAGTGGCACTTTAAGGCATCGTGAAAATAGGTAAACACACTATCTCACTATTTTTTTGTTTCGACCCACCTGCGCTGAAGACGTAGGCAGTGTAGAAATATACTGCCTAAATAGTGACCAGTTTGTTTGATATGAAAAATGTCCGGAATGTACGTCACACATGCATAATGAGTTGTCAGAGAATGTTATATATCTTTGCGTTCATCAAATAAAAACACTAAAGTGTGAATAACACGTGTGCATGTTTCTCCCACAACACCAAACCTCTCGATTTTAAAGGATTTCGTCCGAGAATGAAGAGATGCACACATCTCTCCAATAAGTCATTATGCATTCCGGACATTCCGGACATTTTTCATATCAAACAAACTGGTATATCTCAAAAAGAGGGCGAAGAAACGAAAATCTTCAAAATAAGTTACTTTATCATTTTAAAAGTTCTTCCAAATCAGACAATAACATTTTTTGAGTTTAGTGGCACTTTAGAACACGGACAATTGGAAACGTTATAGGAAACCACAAAAACGTTGACGGAAATTTTTTACATACTCATTCCATTATATTTTCCGCATATTCAACAAAATAAAATTTAGACCGGTCCGTTTTACACCCGCAAATAATTTCTAGTTACACCAGTACCACTGAGGCCTGATGCGAAAATGTTCGCCAAAACATCACATTTCAAACCACGCAAACCAATACCAAAAATTAATAGGAAACCACAAAAACGTTGACGGAAATTTTGTTACACTAATAATTTAGTTCAAGTAAAAGAAATTACAGCATTAAAAAATAATGTCCATAACATACAAAAGAACTAAACGAACATGATATGAACAAATTATGAATCATGTTTATCTGGATTTTATGTAATCACAGATATACTCAGTACTAATCGAAAATCCACTTTCCATCTGTGGACCGAATGATTAGATTAAGACCCGTGTCCATGGTCTTGTCTCCTCTCCACACCGTCAGCTGTGGAGGAAGGCGGATAAGACACCGACTAAGCAGTTGGTAAAACATTTACCACAAGCGAATTGTGAACCTCGTGTGAATGAACCACCAGAATAAAAGCTAACGTGTATAGATGGGAGTTAATAAACGTACCACGTTTTTCGTTATCGGATTCTTTCATTTTGTCGTCTGTTTCAATAGCGTTATAGTCATTTCCATTCTCATTGTCTGGTATATCTCCAGGAATATCAATATCATTGGATTTCTTAGAATCCTACAAAATCAAAAGCCCAACTATTAATTAACCATGCGTATTACTATTGATACGTTCAATTAAATTATTTCCACAGTTTGTTTCACATCTATAATTTAATCGCGTATGGCAATGAAAAATTTAGCATAACTTTAGATGAGTGAAAATATGCCTATGAGGTCAGGGGCGTCGTTGCTGCAGGGGTGTCACACACCAAAATATAATTCGGGCAAACATTAATTCTGACAAAATCTAGTCTGGAAAAGCAGAAGTAAAATAGGAGGCCTTATTTTTGGGTATATTCAAAATATTAAAGTTTCAATCCAGTCAGCTGTAAAATATCTGTTGCGTCTAACAGAAAATACAGGTTATTCCCACTCGCAGTAAAATCGAATCAAAACTAATAATGTGAAGTTGGTGTTCCTAAAATCGTAAAAGAACGGTCTAACGCTCTATGTTGGTGGAACTAACAGCGTCTTTGTGACAGCCATTTGCGGAACATCTTCGCTCTGTAAACAAATAATGTTGACAAACCTGTCCCACGACTTTCAATAGTGCCACCATTCAATTTCGGACATGAACGTTTGTGTCATTTCTGGTGGTGTGCCCATTCACCCCATGGTCTTAACGAACGCTTTTATTTAACCTCACTGAATCGAAGTTATTGTTTTGGTCTAGTATGTGCGGACTAAAGCAGTGGCTCCCACTTTATTCATTTGGTTTCTTTTATTTATTTCACCTCTCAATTATTAGCATTCCAGCCACCACCTTGCTTTACGTGTTTTTGTCAGTTTCTCATATATCGATTGCTTAATTTTTGTCATATGATTTTCTTACCTACTCAGTTTTATATTTCATTTTATGTTTCATTCTCTGACGAACGGCCTTCGCTCGAAACGGTAGAACGTTCTTATTTACGATTTTGGCAATACACCAACCTTTCAGTATCTCATCGTTTTGATCTATCGATCGATCTATCTTCTCTCCTCTAATATAAGCATTTGCAAAAGTTAACGATCATTCATTCGGCTAAAACTTTTGAATCGCAATAGGTAATAAGTTGGGCAGTCTGTTGATATTGTTTCGTGAAAGGTTAGGGATATCATGTTAAAGATGAATTGGACATTCAAGTCATTCAAAATGAATTGGACATTCAAGTCATTCAAGATGAATTGGACATTTCAAAAATTACCAAACTATGGGTTGACGCGGCTAACATGATTCAATAGTCACTGATCCATGTGATCAGTGCACCTCAGATCAAACTGAGTGAACGTTGAGGGAAATATGAAATTCAAAGGAAGTTAGAGAACAGTCACTTGGAAACAATCACGGTCATTTGCGTTCAAGCACAAAACGCAAACATTTTTTCGAGTTGTTTCAGGTTTGAAACGTAACGATTTTTCATGACAGTTATGCATTCAATGATGTAAATGATCACCCCAAATACGGTATTGCTGGCATAGATTCTACATGAAGTGAATAGTTTAATAGATGATTTGATTTTTCCTTCTCTGCTTTATACAGCCGTTTATGTTTTCAACATACTAATCATGCACACTGAGTGTGACGTCAACACAGTAATTTGGCTTTCTTTCCTGCTTTCCGTATGATAAACTGGCTGAAGAAGTTGATAACATTTTTATAGTTTAGCGTTCAAGTATATCATCAAAGTCTAGCAACAGAATGTTGCAATTGATCTTTAGGGAACATCATCAACGCAAAGCTCAAATCATAAAATATTCACTTTATTTTGGGTCTATATCAGTAATATCATAGGCCTTTAAGGAATTAATGATACTTGGATAGGAAAAAGATATGGTAAGACTCGATTGATCTGTAAAAACTTGTGGTCGTTGGACAGAGCTGCCAAACCTTTTCACTCAAGCCTCAAGGGCTGATCACAAAGAAGCAAAAACAAGGTTCAACCCATCGGTCTATTAATTACAACAACAAGATGTTAAGTCGTGTTATTCTCACCTTTACATTAGGGGACTGAGAAGACGTGGCAATATAATGAATGATTTCTTCCTGATTCATGCTTTCCGCTAGTTGTAGTGGTGTTTCACCTCTTTTACTACGAGCTAATAAAAATCCACCATGTTCCAAAAGCAATTCAAGACACTTTAAGTGTCCTTTGCCAGCAGCTAGATGTAAAGGTGTTCCGTCAGGAGACTGTCTGTAAATATAAAAGTAATATGAAAAAATAAAGTAATTTTGGTAATGACTAGATTCGTACATCACTCGATCGTGGCACTTTTAAGTCAAGGACAAGCGATGATGACTGCATGATATCATGTGCGTCGATGAGTGTTCGTGAATAAGAGCTCATTTAAGAGTTTTGTTGTGGTATCTTTTTGCTCCCGATAAAATTAGAATGTCAAACGTATATATGCCGGTCAAAATGCCGAAAATAAGAGTTTGATAAGTCTTACAATTTACAAAACGGAAAAAGTCTGGCAGTTTAAAGCCTCACATCACTACCATGTATGTAACTCTAATGAGAGATCATATAAGATAAAATTCTTATTGACTCTCATAATTCAATAAAGAGTCATAAGAGTTGCAACTCTCAGACTCAGATCCTATAGCCGTCTGATGAGGGCTTTGCTCCTAAACTGAACACTAACTAAATTAATGAAGCTGCTGACGACAAACGGTTTGGTGTCACGCCTATACGTACAGTTTAACTGGAGATAAAAAAATAACCAAGCTGCAAGTCACATTTAACATATTCTGATAAAATATTTACAGACATATTGAGACTGCTAATTTAACAGTATGTATGTCGCACGTAATAGTATACAGTACGAACGAGTAGTACACAACGTACCCTTCGCTCTGCCATCTGCCGAGTTCTGGTATGCTCAATGGTTAGAGCGTCTAACCAGAGATCAGAAGATTGTGGGTTTGATTCTCATTTGGGGCTCAGAAACATTTTTCCGTTTTGCGTTAAAGCTTGAGTAGCAAACAATTTACTATATACATGTATGTAGATAACAGGATATCACGATATAGCCATACAGGGCTATAGTAAACCAAAGCGATCTATAAGCCAAAGTAATGAGATGGCTACGCTAAAAGTTATTTTCGTGAGACGTTCAGTGGTATCCAACAATATTTCTTATATTTCCCTTCATGACGAAACGAACACTCGACATACATTGACTATATATCTAATCTTAGATATGCGTCAAAGAGCAAAATTAACTATATAGTTCTTGTTACTGTACCTATTTGGATTCGCTCCCCTCTTTAAAAGTTCTTCCACACAATCCTCTTGTCCGTATCTAACAGCGACGTGAAGAGGTGTCAAGTATTTTTCATTAAGCACGTTGACATCAGACGACTCATCAAAAACTATTGCTCGTAGCTTCTCGATTTCACTCGTTATGCCTCTGGTGAAACACCGTCGGGCACTCTGAAGAGGCATGTATCTTTTGGGGAGAATGGACAGTAACGTATATCAGTCCTTAGAGTTTCTAAGAAACGTGATTGTTACGTCACAAAACGAATGTTCGAAAGTGTGCATTAATTGTTACGTCACAAAAGGAATGTTACAAAACCATGCATTGTTGCGTCAAAACGAATGTTGCGAAACTGGGCATTGTTACGTCACGAAACGAATGTTACGAACTTGCAATTGTTACGTCACGAAATGAATGACGCGACAGCCTCAAGCACAACAGTCCCTACCGCGCATTTTCGGAATTTATTTGCATTTCTTTGTCAATGTTAATGTTAAAGTTTATTGTTCTCATGACGGTGTGAAATTTGAAACCTGCGTTTCTAGGTTATTCCGGCAAAACCGTTCGTTTTTAGTCCAGAAGGTAATTGTATGCATCTTGAGTGTGACTGAACGCAGAGCTATTATCGGAGAGTTAATATTTCGGATAGTTCATGTTCACACTTACTGTGCATGGATAAACCAATGTCTTAACATTATTGTTACATAACTTGGGGAACCAGTGGAATTATATTTCCGGTCAAACGGACTTTACTTACAGGTACTTCCGCTTTTGGAAGCAAGTTCTCTACGACGATACTTGTGTGCGTTAATATTGTGTGCGTTAATCGCGTGTTTTATGTGAAAATAATTATATATCTCGGTTCCCAACCGGTACTAATAGCAACAGAGGTAAACATACCTATATATTACATATATATATATTAATAGTTTTGTAGTAGTCTTGATTTTATAATTATATGTTCTTAGTTTTATAAGTAACTTTAAGAATTAAGAGTATTGAAACTATTGCATAATGCTCCTAAAACATCTTTATTACTATTATACCCTTTCATAAAAATGAAATGGATAATTAACTCTGGATAATTAAAATTAGTTATTCATGCCGCTGTTTTCCAATATTTACCGTGGAGATTCGAACACGTCCCCAGCTCTTCATTTAACCCCTTCTTTCATGCGCTAATACTTAAACAACGAGGTCAAACATTTCAAACTATGTTGCAAGAGTTAAAAGAGCAAAAAGGAAACTATGATGCTACTATTATTTATTGTCAAACCATTAAAACCAATACACATCTTTTTATTATGCAGCACTTGGAAATGAGATTTATTCAGATGTTATCTGTGATCCCAAGAAAAGGATTGTTGAAATGTTCGAGAGCAGAATTGGAGTAAATGCTTGAGTCCATGGAGACAAGTAGAGGCGCAGTTTGTGTACTTATAACTACCATTACTTATGGCATGGGAATAGACTACAAAGATTTTTTAAGAATAGACTACAAAGACATTTAGTGTTAAAAAAATTTCTCCATTTCCGATACAGTCAAACCTCTATTAAGCGGACACCTTTGGGATCCGGTCAAGGTGTCCGGTTAGTAAGGGTTGGCACATTAGGAGGTGCGCATGGGATTTCAAGTTAAAATAAGTCCACATATTTATTTAATAGTTCAAAATATAACAAAATATTAACTAAAACATGAAATACATTACATAAGTTATAATATTAATTAAAGAGAGAATCAATTTGTGTTTGTTTGCGAGACTCGCGTAGCCGCAAGTCTCTTAAAATGTCATTAACGTTCAGTAGAGCATTGGAAAGCTCTTCAAGGCCACGATATTCAGCAAACGCTGCTAGCTGCTCGGAAATCAGGAGGGCTTCAGAAGAAGATTTAATTGCTGGTTCTTTAAGAGAACAGTCAAATTCATCTTCTCCAGTGCCATTGTCATCGCTGATGTCGAACGGCTCTTTTGATATCTTTGTGTGCGAATGAATATTGTCATCATCTGCCGTACAAGTTTCATTGGGAAATAAACCAACCTTCTCGAAACACTTTTTTATAATGACCGCGCCGCCTTCTGCATCCCAGGCTTCTTTCCACCACTCATGTATTGCCAGTCAGGGACTCAGGAGATGAATCGAGTTGGTGATCTCACTCGCCGTTTTCTTTCCATCTGCCTTGCTGCACACATAACGCAACAACTTTCGCTTTGTTTTTACTTTCCATAACTTGATAATACCAGCGTCGAAAGGTTGGCTGCGTGAAGTGGTGTTTGGGGGAAGACCGGAAGAAATGCGAGCTTGATGTTTGTATTTGTATTTGTATTTTTTTTTGTATTTTGTATTTAAACTTATTTAAAAACGGTAGCCCTTCAGAGCGCGTAGGCATCTGGTTTCCAAGGGGCCGTTTATACCAATAATACATTAATTAAAAATTACAGGATATACAATATATAAATAATACACAACAGACAAAAAATAAACAAATATACATAATCTTAACTAAAATCTATTTAAAACTACAAAACCATTAACCGAATACTTAGACTTAGTTGCCCGAGAGAATAGCCTTGAACTGCTTTAGTGAGCATTTATTTCTTTTAGTATCTTTTGGTAGATTATTCCACAGACTAGCACCAGAATAAGCAATACTTTTCTTCATAAAATTTGTATTGGGTTTTTGTAAGGCGTAGTCAGTGTTATTACTGCGTAGACTATATATTGAATTGTTGTTAACACTAAACATGCTGGTCATGCAATTTGGAAGTGTGTTGTGTTTTATTTTATGCATAAATAATAATTTATTATATTTCCTTCTGTCTTCCAACGATTTCCAGCCTAATTCCCCAGCACGTTCGCCGATGGCACATCATATGATCTTCCAGTAATGACTCTTGCTGCCCTATTTTGCATTTTTTGCAATTTTTCTTGTAGACAAATACTACAATTGTCCCAAACAAGACTACAATAGTCAAAATGTGGGAGAACTATAGCATTGTACACATTTATCAAAATTGGTTTAGGAACAAACTTTTTCATGCGACGAAGCATACCGATTCCTTTTGAAGCTTTAGTAACAACATTATTGACATGGCCTTTCCATAAAAGTTGTTCATCGACAATAATACCCAATGTCTTTATCTCTCTTACTCTTTTAATATGAGTTTCCCCTAGTTTTATATTTGGGTCATTATCTACAGTTGCAAGTCTTTGTCTTGAGCCAATGATCATATACTCAGTTTTCTCCTTATTTAAGGTTAATTTATTTGCTAACAACCATTGATGAATCTTATCTAAATCTATATTTAATATATTTTCAATTTCAACAGCTGACTTTCCTTTTGTCGTTACGTTTGTATCATCAGCGAACATACTGGCGGTAGATTGCAGAAGACAATTTGGCAAATCATTAATATATATTAAGAATAACAAAGGCCCTAAAGTGGAGCCTTGTGGAACTCCACATTTGATAATTTCTTGTTTTGATAAGACTTGTTCGACTTTGCAAATTTGGATTCTATTAGAAAGGTATGATGTAAACCAATCCAGCGTGTGTTCACTGAAGCCATACAGAGCCATTTTTCTAATTAAAATTTCATGGTTTACACAGTCAAAAGCTTTTTTTAGGTCCAGAAAGATCACTCCATTTAAATATCCTTTGTCCATATTAATTAACCAATTATTAGTGGTAGCAAGGAGCGAAGTTTGTGTGGAGTAGTTCTTTCTAAACCCAGCTTGCTCCTGAGAGAGTATGTCATTGGCCTCCAGATACACAATAAGCTGATTTGAAATCAGCCCTTCAAATAACTTTGCAACAACTGATAGTAAAGAAATAGGCCTATAGTTAGTAGTTTGTGTTTTGTCCCCTGATTTAAATATAGGTGCGATAATTGCGACTTTTAGATCATCTGGAAAAGTACCGGTCAATATTGATTGATTGAAGATAATGGTCAGGGTATAGGCTATAATGTCGGCCGATTCCTTCAACATTTTTGGTGAGATCCCGTCCTGTCCTGATGCTTTAGTAACTTTGATTGCAGAAATGGACTTAAATACTTCTGCTGTTGTAACGGTTTGAATCTCAAACTTAGAACAGCTTGGGGTAATATAATCACTTGGTAATGTGCTACTTTCTTGTAAATTATCAGCTAACTGTGGACCAATCTCACTAAAAAATGTATTGAAGGTATCTGCAATTTCTCGAGATTCCGTAATAACCTGACCATCGACACTTACTTCATTTACATGAGTAGTTTTAGATTTCTTATTTGTCAATTTGTTGATTGTTTTCCACATTTCCTTTGGATTTTTTATATTTTTGTTAAGAGCATTCATATAGTAATTCGCTTTGGTATTTTTAATCAGTTTGTTTAAATCATTTCTTGCTCTTTTGAATGCTTGATGTGTATATGTTGACCCTGTTTTTATGGCCTTTTTCTTCAAAAAATCTCTATGATACATAAACTTTTTTATTGCATCTGTAAGCCAAGGAGCATACTCACTTCTAACCTTACGAGTTACCGATGGTGCGTGTATATCAGCTACATATAAAAATTTTGTTTTCCACTCCCGCCATAGAGCATTTGGGTCAATCTCCCCACTTGATAGTGTCTGAAGAATCTCATCCAAGTCTGCCCTAAAGGCATTTACATTATAATTTTTAAACTGTCTAGTTTTAACAATTTTCGGTTCTTTTCTTGGAATTGATATTTTTCTGGTAACAATAATTTGGCTATGGTCACTTATTCCAATATGCTCAACGCTAGTTCTAACTATAAGCTCAGGTCTGTTGCTGAAAGCCAAGTCAATCATGGTACTTGATATTTCAGTTACTCTTGTGGGTTCCTTTATTAGTTGCTCAAATTGAAATAATTCTGTCAGGTCAAAAAGCTTTCTTGTTTGAGGGGATATATTGTTACTTTTGTAATGCATCCAATCACAATTAAAGTCTCCTATCAAGACAATTTCTTTGTTTTCAGAGTCCATTTTTCTGACACACTCTTCATATTTGTCAATTACCTCAAATGTCGTAGCTGGTGGCCGATACCACGAGTTTATAATGAAAGACTTAGCTTTAGGTTTAAAAATTTCAGCAGTTATGATCTCTAGACCTTCATGATCTAGATCAGACCTATGTTTATAGTTAATTGAATCTCTGATATACATAGCTACACCACCACCATGTCTATTTCTATCCTTACGGATAATTTCATATCCATTTATTTTAACTTCATGATCTGGCACAGAATTATCTAACATAGTTTCATTTAAACATATAACATCAAAACGACAGTGTTGATGATATATTCTGAACTGTTCAATATTTTTTATTAAACTTCTAATATTTAAATGGGCTATTGTAAATCCCTTTGTTGTGTTTTTATGTCTTGATGCGGCTGATTTTGTTTGATTACTCTGTTTAGTTATTTCTGCATCTATTTGTTTTCTAGTATTCAAATTATCATGACCAACATTATTTGTGTTGAATTGGCTATTCTCAAGGGCAATAGAATTTCAATATTGTTCATTTTCTGAGTTAAGATATGTCAAATTCAGATATGTTTGAGAAGCAATCCCAACAAACAGGATAATGCGACGGTCTTCGTACTTTATGCGCCTATTCAGCCGAGAAAGAATCTCTTCGAATATTTCTGTGGTCATCCACGCTTTCTTATTTGCAAAATAATGACAGGTATAAGGCCGTGTTGCATTCTTCAGTCCCTTAATAATGGGCTTAACGCACCGCGGTTTAGTGCTTCTCCCAGCGATCACGAAGAATGCCGAGAGGTTGATAGCGGAGAGTTGAGACGCGACTTACATAGGACATGTCATGGGTTAGCTCGCGTCTTACGTATAAGCCGTGTCTTACATTAGACGTGAAGTTGTTTGTATAAACGGGCTAGGTTGCGTCTTACATAAGCCACGTGGCCCACGTCCTACACACTCTCCCGCAAAAACGATAAAACGTCTAATATAATATCGGTGTCTTGTAAAATCTTAAAGAAAACGTTAATCTTGAACTCCGTGTGTCCGTTTAATAGAGGTTATTCTGTTTATTGGGACCCAAGATAGGAACTATAGGGTTTTATTAAAGAAATAGGCGGGACCTTATGTTAGGTGTCCGCTTAATATATAGGGGTGTCCGTTAAGGGATGTTCGACTTTTTCTTAAAATTTGTTGACATATGGAATTCAAATGTGGCTATGGAAGTTTTGTTTACTTTTTTTCTGATGTAATTGTCCGCATGCTTCAAAAAGAATATGAAGACACAGTAATGTGTGAGGAAGACTTTTTACTTTAACATTGAAGATTCTGTCTTGCCAGATATTCTAAGAGATTACCACATTATATAATATACAGAATTTGTGACTAAGCTCTCAAGGAACTTGAAGTAGTTTGCTATGTCCCAACAGCCACTCTACTGATATCCTAGTGGCACTCATGGATGCTTTAAACAGCCTCATTTGGTTGTAAGCCGGAACTGCTTCCAAAATGGTGGGGTCCCCATATATTGGTGGTTTGCTGTAGAGAAGACATGATAAGCAACTCTTTGATTGATTCCAGGTTTGCATATTGGACGAACGGTTCCATCAATTTTGATGAATTGAGTGTACTTTGCATATAGTTCTTTTAAGTTGCGTTCAAAAAAACTTTTAAAGCCCAGAGCAGCGTCAAACTATGTCTGATTTATCACCTGGTTGCGTTGGGAAATTATTTGTTAGTTCTAAAAGGTTGGGGTTTAAGAGGAAATTATTCCACTCTGTAATTCGATGGGCCTTGGCATGGCAGTGAGTGTCAAAGATATAGTCCAGATCTGCACGGGTAACCAAACGGCGCTTCAGGAACATGCACAGCCCTGCACATACCATAAGCGACACTTCTCTGTTGTGTTTTCAAAACAGGTGGAATATTTAAATTAAGCCTGGACTATAGCTGGAGTAGACTAAAATTAACTCTGCACTTAGCCTCCTCAATTTTGGTCAATTAAGGTCGAATCGCGGATACGTGTTGTATGAAAAGTCCGGTTCTTTGAAGAGTGAAGATCGTATAGAACAACGAACTCCTCCTCATAGATCGGAAGTCATCATCGTAAGGGTATAATAAAAACTCGCGTAACTCTCTCAAAGACATGACTTTCAGAATGTAGTCTTGTGTTCGTCGCTTCCATTGCTCTTGCTTCACCACCCAGAGTCTGCGTTCCTTTTGGCCTGTGCCAAGAAATGGGGGCTCTGAGCACTTCGATGAAACTCGTCATTTGATTGGTTGATGCTGAGTTTTCTCGCACCGGCCTAGTTTCCTTAGGAGCTACTGCTCGCGACGTTTTGCGGTAATAAACAGTTCTTTCATGGTAAAGATTTATTCGAAACACCTCGGGAAATGTGATATCTCATTTGTGCCGGTGCTGCAATAAATTTATATACCTTGTAGGCTTGTAAGTGGCTCTGAAGGGAACGAAAGACCCAATTTTGGGGGATTATTTCTCGAAGTTGCAAAACAACAAGCCAACAGCACAAACAACAAGACCTCGGCACAAAAAACAATGAAACAGCACAAACAACAAGGCCGCGGCACAAACAACAATGAAACAGCACAAACAACAAGGCCACGGCACAAACAAGACAGCGGCACAAAAAACAATGAAACAGCACAAACAATAAGGCCGCGGCACAAACAACAATGAAACAGCACAAACAACAAGGTCACGGCACAAACAAGACAGCGGCACAAAAAACAATGAAACAGCACAAACAACAATGCCAACAGCACAAACAACAAGGCCGCGGCACAAACAACAATTAAACAGCACAAACAACAAGGCCACGGCACAAACAACAAGACAGCGGCACAAAAAACAAGGTCGTGGCACGAACAACAAAGCCGCGGCACAAACAAGGACACAGCACAAACAATAAGACCACGGCATAAACATATGCCAGACTCAGTGTCCTGAAACGTTTAGACAGCGACTTCCCAGTTGTTTGTACCGAGATTTATGTTATGATTTTCGACGGTTTCGTAGCGGCTCAAGAACCGCGTTGTCTCCTTGTGTTAACAACCAAAAATCATGCTTTATCATCAACAGGGTCACAACGGTGTGAAGAATATACTCGTGACAAATTTCTAAACATAATTTGTTTAATTTTTAAGGAGAACGCGAGGTCTGAGTCGCTACAAAACCTTAGGAAAAAAACTGTTAGTAAATAACATAACTCTTCGTCAAACTACAAAACTACGGTTCCATGTGATTCTATACGCATGATTTATAAAATAAATAAATAATAATAACTTTATTTGCGTGCCACAATAAGTTTTTTTAAATTCCACCTAATAATTGAGGACACCTATTACTAAGGGGCTGTTTACATGAGCCGGGCTCACGCGATTGATTAGGATCGCATTGTGGTTTTGAAACGTGTATAAACTAAATTTACAAAAGAGAATTGGTTTAGTTTAGATGTAAACAAATCTTTATATTAATTCAAATCTCCTTTTGCGGCCGAGGAAAGAATTTCGTGACAGAAGTCAGCCCTCCTCCATATAAACTACCCCTAAATACACTGGAATCTTCTGTCCGTTTGTTGGAGCTGCACGAACAATGCACGAACAACAAGGAATAACAATTATACAAGGTCGCAGCACCACTGCAGGAATAACAATTACAAGGTCGCACAGTGCCACTGCAGGAATAACAATTACAAGGTCGCAGCACCACAGTAAGTACACCTGCATACGTCACAAGACAATAAACCGCGCGTTTCAGATTTCACCAAAAACATTTAGCCATGCCAAACTTTGAGTTGATAGCTCGAAGACTATGCAGCAGATTCACTTGAAATTTTCAGCGTACTCTCCTGCCGTTCTAATTTGTCCTTTAAAGCAAAAAATGCTAGCGAATTTTTCACTTCATAGACACTTTAAATTTTCATTTCATATGCACTTTAATTGTACAATAACAAGTAACAAAGGAAATGTATAGATAACTGTGGTTTATTTGGTAACATTAATATATTAATTACACTCTGCTAACTACTTCAGATAAATAACTGTTTGCATACAAGAAGAATAGAGAAGTCAAACACAACGTATTCACACCAGTAATTAAATATTTGAAAGTTTGCATGGTGACGAAAATTTATTTTGAATTTTGTGGGAATACCACGTGAATGATTTATTGCTAAGCTTTCGATTACGAACGCCGTAGTCAATAGAGCGAAAGCTTAGGAATATACGTGCAGGTATATTCCCAAAAATTCAAAGCGATATTCTCACAAATCACAATATATGGTATGCACGCATGGAAATATGAAAAAACAATACAGGTAATAGACAGAATGATTAGCAGAGAAAAACTTAAAAACTGCGCGGAACTATATACGTTTACAACACAGGAAATGTTTAGTGTGAAAATAGTTTGGCCTGAATAAATTCTACAGTGTAAACAGGTCAGTGACGCCAAATTTCATCCGTGCATTTCCAAGCATGGGACAAATTGGCACGCGTGCATAAACCATCGGTTCGGCGCACGCGTTAACGTTTTAAATATAAGTACCAATATTTTTGGTAGTCGTACTAAATCATAATTTGACACGGTAAAAAGTGTGTAAACGGCTTCGCACGCAGTTTTTTGTTTGGCACGTGTACTATTTTCATTCGTAACATGCCAATTTTGGCAGTGTAGATGAACCTATTAGTATAAGTTATGTGTATACGCACGTTCATCTATTTTCTGGCATCCTCTGCTGATTTTGATATACTTGTATATGTGTGTATGGCTATTCGAGTATGACGAGAGACATCGTAACATAACTATAAACCTCAGGATTTCATGAATGCTCTTTTAAAAGAAATAATACAAGTGCAGAATAATTCTGAACGCAAAGTTAATGACAAAGCAAGTTTAACAACTGAACAGTTATTTAAATGACAAGTTTTTATGTTTAAGACCAAGTATTTCTTCTATTGAAGAACTAAAGGTAGATTAAAGTTTTGAGAGCAATAAATGTAACCAACGAGCAAAACCAACAAATTTAACATGGCTAACAAATAACCATACATCAATTTCATGACAGACTATTTAGCTAAGTACTGTATGATACTATTTGACAGACAGATCTACTTGATCACTTTTCAGGTTCATCCATGTCTCCATTCACTAGTCCTGTGCCTTCTAAAAGTAAAGAAAAACCGTGAGCAAGTTGGACACTGCTCTTGTATTAAAGAATATAAAATGGTTTTATATGGTTATATGTAATATAAAGCGAGCCGTACGCGAGTGTTCAGCTTTTGTATATGTATATATGTTATAAAATAATAAGCAGACTTATTAAACACGGTTTAATATTATCTAAACACGGTTACGGACCAATTTACGATGGCCCATAAGGAACATCCACTTTATCACTTTGTTGCCACTTTCCCCCCTTTTTGCCACTTTTAGGCAACGTTTGTTGAGAGTGTATTTGACTTGTTAAACGTGTAGGTAGGGTATTCTCTTTTGGCAAGAAGATTACATATATCTACAGGTATAACCAGTGAAGTACAATGTCAACAAACGTTGCCTCATGACCATGTAGAAAATTAACATGATAAAATAGTAGCTTCCGTTTAAACGGATCATTAAACCACCAGAAAAACGTTTGTACGATACTCATCTCACTTCTCTGTTAAATTGTCCTAAATGCCTGTAATAGGTGATTCCAAATCATTTTCTTCTGTGAGTTTGTTGAATCTGTTCAGCTAAGAAACCGTCCGCCTATCTATAATCTGTGACACAATACTTTCCCACGCGACAAATAAACTCCCGAACAATAGCGCAAAAGTGGCAAAAAAGTTAAAAGTGGATGTCCCTTATAGGCCACCGTTCCAATTAGAGCTTGTGTAAAAAGAAACTTTTTACAATGATATAGACCTCTTTCATAATGGCGGCCACGCCGGCCAGTCTATGAAATATTACAAAGCAAAGATTCTTTGGAATTACAGACACCCAAACGTGGTCAGAAAGGCTAATTTAAATAAATATAAAAGAATATTTAATTTGGGTGCCATTATGAAAGAGGTCTATAACGTTTTCAAGGATGTCTCAAATGCAAGTAGTAGGTCGACTGCATTAGACATATCAACTTCGAAAAAAGTAAAAAGAGTATACAGAGAGTCTTCATATACTTCCAAGATCTTCTCACATGCTCTTTTGTAGTCATGGATCATTATACCAAATAATCTATTTTAAGATACTCATTTAGTTCATCGCCACTATTGACATAAAAATACAGAAATTGTGCCCGACACCGTCGCCCCCACCCCTTCAGCAAAGTTGGCAGAATACTGCCGTGCCAGTGTTACTTCCCAGCCAGATGCCTTTATAATTGCAATTGTTCGTGGCCGGTTGCGTTATGGACTATTTTCTGATCCCAAACATAAACACTCCAAATTTAACTTTAAAAACTTTAATGCGCAGGTCATTCTTAAAACACTTGAGATTAAATTAGTGTGCTACGTAGGCATAGAAGTAAAAATTATAGATAATGACTGTGGAAACATCGTAAACAGATTACAGACGTTACCAGCGAGGGACCCTCATCTCTCGCATTTCACTCTAATGAAAATACTTGCCTGGCTCAGGAGCGCTACTTGGATCTCCAACAAGTTCTAAACAATTTATAACAATCAAGTTTTCATATAAGAATTCAGAGTACCAAGAACGAAGGATATATCTTACTATTGCTATCTGAGTTTTATTTTGAAAATATACCCAATTCCAGGGCCTAAAATGTTTCTGAAAGAGCCGAAAAACGCATATATCTAAATAAAGAATAAACTTATAATGAAGCGCTAATATATCCGAAATTTGTAAAAGGGTCTCATCGACCAACCACGGAATCAACAAACGTCCGCATAACTTCGACGTAATAATAAATAATAATAGCAAATAACTTGAATTAGCGACTCCCACGGGTCCCTCGGACCAGTCACGTTGTTATAATAACCATTGGTTTAATCATGATTGGCACGGGCGTGCACTCCGTGTTTAAACAGTAAAATATATATCTAGCACGTTAATAGTTATATATAATAAGCACAAAAGCAATGGGTTCCAGCCTATACACATATAGTACATGTATATAACATATAGTACATGTATATAACATATAGTACATGTATATAATTAAAAATTACGTACAGTCCGTTTTGCTCATGTGTATTTTGGAGATTCCGCAAGGAATAAAGACAATGTACGCTCGGTCCCATACAATTATCAAAGATAGTGGTTTCTTGCGCCACATGTTCATAAACAATGGAGGAACGAGCGAAAGTATCTCTCAACCAGCTTCTCTCCTTACTGCTTGGAGGCCGATAAAAGAAACTTACTATGCAGAAAGAAATTTATCTTGTTCGATGTCATATCCAAAGTAAAACTCTCGGAGCTCTATTGATTTACAAGGACTTTCCAGGCCTGGAATTATTTTGTCAAAATCATGGACTTTGCAGGATTTTAAATAACCATGGGAACCCTAGTTTCAATTTTGACGTCATTATGTGCTTGTCTTTTGTTCATTGCACTCAGTGATGTCGAAATTGAAAAAGAACCCCGCTCAACATCGAGTTAGAGCCGTCGAGAAAACGCCTAAAATCGCATAAGATACGATTATTTCTAGAGTACATGAGCAGATACCGTAAAACTATTAATATTTCTAAACATTATACTTAAAGGCCTTTTATTTAAAAGTTGTTTTTTTACTACAGTTCTCCAAACTTTAATGAGGTCCAAAAATTACTTTCGGTCTTATGTTAATTAAATCCGTTTTTTAAAGCTTGGTATATTATGAGCTGTTATATTACCAGTAGAGTGACCAATGGATTACAAGATAGCTCATACCCGACCGCTTTCTATATAATAATAAATATACCCAAACATAACACAACACATTATAATAACGGTTCCACCATAAGATGCAGAGAACGGGCAGGATCTACCCTGGTTCCATCACCACGGTCAATATTATTCAAAAAAAGAGCTTACCTTCTCTATCGTCAATCGATAGAACAATACCATGTATACCATCATTTCTACTTTGTTCT
Organism: Chrysogorgia sp. JL179-B06; assembly: GCA_035772405.1. Classification (NCBI taxonomy): domain Eukaryota; kingdom Metazoa; phylum Cnidaria; class Anthozoa; order Scleralcyonacea; family Chrysogorgiidae; genus Chrysogorgia; species Chrysogorgia sp. JL179-B06. The sequence continues at coordinate 2,832,007 of JAYKKM010000032.1, read as the reverse complement.
TCGGCGATCTTCACTTGTAAATCGGCCTTTAGAAAGAAAATATCTCAATTATGATAAATATTTAATGGACCATGCACAGGAAAGCTGAATTACAACCTATATACAGCGACATAAAGATATATAGTAATAAAGACAAATCTAGCAGCACTTCATACCTCAGTCAAGCCTGTGAATTTGGTCGAAAGGTCGTCATCTTGATCATCGTCCTGTTTAATATACCATTATTTCACTATTACAATCATCAGTTACAGTACCGTCCTACTTTATTCACAAACAAATGACGAGAATATACAGATATACAGTTCGGACAACTGATCTTTGTTGATAATAAGTGATGTTGAGCGTGAATCTATAGATATGATTAGAGGCCTATTCGTGTGAACCGGGCAAGCCCATATGCGTGAGATAAATTGGAGCCTGCATGGTTTCGCATGAGAAAAAAACTGCCGGGAAACCAAAGAGCGTCGTCAATTTCATTAAGCGTTTATACCACTCCACTGAGATACCACCAAGCTCGAAGTGGGATCTCACCTAACTGGACTACCCCGTTTTCAATATAGAGACAAAATCATTTTTCATACGAAATATCAATTTCCGCTGGATTTCACTTAATTGAGTTATCCCAGCTAGTCGGATGTCCCGGCTCATACGAACAGGTATAAATTGTATATATTTTGGAAATCAGAATACCAAGAATACCAAGCAATTGGTTAGAGTAATTAATCAAGCAGATCATCTATTTTTCTATTAGTGTAATAAATTAAATTAAATAATTTAAGAATATATAAAAAAACGTCCCGCATTTTAGAATCGGTAACAAAAATGTTCTATGTGTACGTGTACAAATTTTCAAATTTGGTCATTCTATGTGAACTGCAATTACAATAATTTTTTTTTAAATATTAAAAAGGTATTTAAGTATGTTTAGAAATGTTAATAGTTTATGTTGCTTTTCAATTTTCACGTCGAGTGCTTTTCTTTTTTTCCTTGCCAATAACGTCAAAATTGAAAAGAAACCCCCGCTGTACATCGAGTTAGCAGATATCTTCTAACTAGAAATACGTGTACGCAACAACCCTCGCTCGATGTATTACGGTATACGCTGATTGAAATAGTTCCTAAAGATTGTTGGTACTCAAAATGAACTTGTAGCTGGGAACCCTCTACTTTCTCCCACGGTTTTGAAAGGAATGGTAAATTAGAGATCGGCCTATGATTATTAAATATTTCATAGTACAGATCGCTGTACTATCGGTCTTCTTAAGAAAAGGTCTGATCAAGCCTCCTTCATATCGCCAGTTAGCACGCCATGCTCCAGTGAAACATTCACAGTCCTACAAATGATGGGTAATAGCAGGTCCAGGCAATCTTTGAGTATTAAAGCAGGAACTGGATCCAGATCACACGATTTAACATTAGTCTTGTCAAGCAGCAGGGACAGCTCTTCGACAGTGATTTTTCTAAATTCCCGAAATTTAACTGTGTAACAAGTATTTCGAACTTATTTTCACTAGACTCACAGTCCTCAGCCATTCTTGATTCTGATAGCCCGTCCAGAATTTTAGATATTTTCTCTGTAAAGAAATAGATAAATCAACTCCTCATCGCTGTCGCAATGTGGTAGTATTCTTTCAGGTTTCCGATGCAGCAAACTATCGACACTAGAGAAGAGTCCCTTGGGGGACGATAAGGCTTGAGTACCACGATAAGTAGTAACCCATTTTGGCCTGTAAGATACATTTGTTAACGACAGCACACTGCTCTCGATAGATTTCCTGGTCAACCCTGATTTCCTGGTCAACCCTGATTTCCTCCAGCGACGCTCCATCTTCGCCCGGTTCTTCTCCTCCTTGATTGTATCGTTATACCAGGGGGTGAATGGACGAAGGGGGATTGTCCGTTAAGCAAGGTTAAGGAGCATGCTTGTCTAGTAAACCATAGAGCTCAATCGACTTTAGTTTCCTCAATCTGATCTCTTTCTTTCAAGCGGTATTTTAAGAAGAGCAAATAAGCAGGACATGACCGAATTCTCCGATAACATTGGATCAAAAACAGAAAAATTACATTCTCGTTAGCGTTAGTAATGATCATAATTTAATGTATAATTTACTCAAGGTTGTTGAACCGTGACTTTGCCTTCGTATCACTTCATTGAGCCCAATAATGGCATTCGAGTGAACTATAGAATCACGATATGTTGGAACTATCGGTTTTATCCGACATGTAATCACGTCATACTGTCCAGTTCTCTTACCCCTTACACTTCGCAAGAGTCCAGCATTCTTAAACTCTTGTCCATCGCCGACTTAAACAATGGCGGGAAACGTGAAATTCCGGCTGAGCAAAATTTCAGAAATAGAAGTTGATTTCTTGAATACTGCAGCATCATTAAGAAACAAATATGATGTTATAATCCACAAGAAGCGTTTCTTCCTCGGAAATGTTGAATTAAAACGATAAAAATCAAAAGAGCTTAAAACTATGTAACCGTGACAGGAGCATATGATTAAAGGCTCTCCGCAGCGCACCACGTGACCAGACCGCCGCTTGTCCGATACCGCGGGCACAGATGTTCCTTAAATTATATGCGAAAGGCAAGTGACTCTAAATTACTGCTCGAAATGTTAACCGATGGCGAAAATTCAGATATGGAGTATCAATCCTATAGAACAAGTTTTATAATTATTATTTCGTTGGAGCAGGTATGATTCTGCAATAAGAAATTAAATATTTTTAGAACAATACTTTTAATAGTACCTCCACAACGCTCGACGGAGAAGCGCTATTGATGTTGATTTTCATGCATTCCAAGAGATTCGTTGCGAAGTCCGAATTGGTTTTAAAGCCACCTAATTCCCTTACTCTTACCACTCATCGTATACTTCTATGCGAAGAGACACGTTCTTCCAAAATAGATCCTTAACACTTTTGTAGCCATCTTCGTGTATTCTCTTCCTTCCAGAGCCTTCTCTTTTCCCACCCGATCCGCGTATTGGTTGATCTGGTAGACGGAAATTGTCTTTGTTTTGCCCTTCGCCACTTTCCATATTTTAGACTGCACTCATTACCATTCGAACACGAGAATTAAGCTATTCAACCACAAAATGTATTCAATCCGAACTTGCGACGCCATTTTGGTGATTTTGAAAAAATGTGGCTGTTCTGCGCATGCTTCAAATGCGCTGCGGAGAGCCTTTAAGTTAAGCTGTGTACCAGAGTTTATTGCAGTACCGTAAAGAAGCGAAAAGATCAATTGTCAATTCTTCCAATTTCGCTGTCCAAATTTGCCTTCATCCTGCCATTTTCTGCTGTTATAAATATTAAAAATATATACCGAAACTGCCCGAATTTGCTATTCGTAACGCGCTCGGCTATTACAACACTTTACGCCTGCTTACGAGACCGTATACCAAAGGAATGTTAGGAATGTGTAGCAGGCCAGAATTCAACACGCTATGCAGTGACCCCCCAACTCCCCCATCAAGATTAGCAACCTCGCTTGCGACGGGATGATTAACATTTCTAAACATAACACTTGAGGGTCTTTGATTTAAATATTGTTTATTTTTTACTGGATTTTTCGTTCAACAACAACATCGATCGAAACATTAAAAACATATTTTAAGGACACAGCAGCAATATCTGATCTGCAGATGATTAAAAATTGGCAGGAAAATACGTGGTATCAATTAATCATACCTGTATATTCTGATTGCTAGCAGTTCCTTGCCCTTCTTTAGATCCAGTAGCAGCCATTTGACTTTCCTGTTCGATGTGGCGTGGAGAGCTATGGCTTCCATTCATATTGGTACACCAATTATCCCCTTCAGGATTTTCTTCATTTTGTGCAGTATTAAGCCGTTCTGTTTCTATTTCCACCTCACTTTCATCTTCTTCTCCGCTTCCATTACTGACGAGAAAAGGTAACATGTAACAAGAAGAACAAATTAAGGACAAGAACAACATGAACGAGGAGAACAAGAACAAGAAGACTAAGAACGAAAACAACAACAACATGGTACAATAGTAACGACGACGACAGTAAAACAGTTAAATTTTCGTTTTGATGCACCAATTAGTAACCGTGAAATAAATCATCCTACAATCATGGCCAAAAAGATTTGGGATGACATCGCCATCTAAGCCATTTTCCTTTTGTCGAAGAGAAACGACGCAATATACTTCCCTCCCCCAATGTTGTCTCATTGAATAGTGTCTGCAACATTTAGCAACCGATATCCATAGAAATAGTCATAATATCGACCCAATGGTTTTGACCACGATTGTAGTTTTCACTAAGCATAAGCATAACGACATACGCAAGCGCAGTTTGCACTTCATGGTCAATATAACACCTAAGTATACAACGGGGTTAACCTACCATGAAGTGTTAGCTGCGCTTGCGTATATCTTTATGCTTATGTCGCGAGTGAAAACTAGGCTTTATAGCACACCGTTCTCGAAATAACTAGTTTAGGAATTACTTGGACATTAATGTTTCAAAAGGTTCAAACAAGATTTTGATTTGCAACAAAAATTATCGCGAGTATTCGGTCAAATTTCAATTTAAAATTAACGTAAACGTTAAGGATATTTTTCTATTGCATAGCATCATCAGCTCTGTATATTTTTCACTTATATCACATACATGCAGCAATGGCATAAGTGTATAACACCAAATTGGAAACGAGGTACTGTATATGACAGCTTAGACAGATAAGTATTTTCAGATATATTGTGCGTCAAAAACATGACTATTTTCAACGGTTCAAAATTTGTGGCTGGGAGAAGATATATCCGACAGAAAATGTCGATATTTTTGTCCAAACTATATCAACGAGGTTTGCCACTGGCTAAGGGAATCGGAATGGAGTTTTCGATTAATTAAATTGAGTGGAACATACGAAGATATCAGGCGCTCCAAATCTAACCACGTGCTTGCTTCTGACTGCTTTAATTGTCAACAATCTAGCAATTTAACAACTTATTTGCATTGTGCAAAGATATACAATATTACACGTTGCAACATTTATAATAATTTATTTCGTGTTTCTTGCTTTACTTCTCAAAATTGTTAGCTGGAAGTAGCTTTGTTTAGAGTCCTATATTTGCGTTTTAGAGTCATGGTAACAGTAAATGTTCACAGCAGTGTGTATATTAACACAGTAAATGTTTTGTGAATATTTTCGCATCTTTAATTTCTTAAAGAAAAACAACAAAGCAGTCATATTCCAAATGGTGACCATATTTCGACAGACTAAATGACGCACCGTCGCTTCTATATGGCAGTTTTTTCCACGTTTTAGCCATCAATTGTTGTGAAAACAGAATATAGTTCTTACAGAGATTCGTAGGAGAAAAGAATACATGCGCTCTCAAATTAAAGAAATTTATTAAGTGCCATAATTACTTCAGACAAGTCGTTTCCAAATTATTTTCAGGTTTTTCTGGTTCCTAACTATATTTTCTCCCGGCCGTTTAAAAATACTATCTTCATCAGCGGAAATACTTATTTGTATAATCTAGGTTATACCAAATGAGCTCTACATACAACTGGAGGACTTTGTTCTGGTCTTTGGCCGGGGAATAAATGAAGCTAACTCAGTGAACTCTATAAGGACTGTCTTGTCATAATATAACAATACCAATTACAGACAGAAATGAACCAATTATTTCAAATTTGTGTTGCCAAAATCAAGCCGAGTCAAAATGGTGCATTTTTTATAGAAACAATATGCAGAATTAAGGATAAAAAAACAGGTTAACGAACGATTTCTTTTTACTGTCCCCCCATTTTCAGACAGCTGATGTCAATAGCAGGTCACAGTCTAATATAAAAATATTTTTATTTATTTTTCATTGGAAAAAATCCAAACAAACTTGGATGATATGCACGTTAAGTTAGAGGTCTGGAACGTTATGCATAACTAAAAAGGCGTGTCTTAACGGGAACAAAGGTTATGCAAAATAGTATTATATACATATTTTGCCATTTATAAAATTCTGTATACTATAGTGATAGGGGTATCTAGTACGTATTCCTTATAAGGAGGCGCAAATAGAAGGCATTTACGAGCAAATAGAGTGAATTAACGAGCAAATAGCTGACACATTGAAACATCGTACCAGCCTCCCAGTTAATTGGATTGTAATCGACCCCAAAACAACAAAGGTCCTAACCCTTTGGCAAACGTTTTCTTGAGAAATAAACCACCCCCAAAGCTATAGATTATATCAAAGGAAAGTTAAATGATCTATTTACTTTATCCCGGTAGCTAACTTAGTTCTTTTTAAAAGCGCGGATAATCGAACATGCCCAAAAATATAATTTTCGCAATACGGATACCATCTTCTAAACAAAAACACGAACTTTCGGCTGTCTTCGACGAACGTTTTCTTGAGAAATAATCAACTCCAAAAGCTACAATATATATTAAAACAAAGATAAATTATCTGTTTACAATATGCGTACAGTTTATCAGGCTAGCGAATGTAGTTTTCTTAAAAAGAGCGGATAATCGAACATATCGTAACGTGTTAACAATCCCACATCCAGTGGGCTGGTACGAGTGCCATGTATTTTCTCCTCAATGCCTTCTATTTGCTCGTCAATGCCTTGTATTTGCTCGTCGGCCACTTCCTTATATGGAATACGTACTAGAAGTACATATGACTATATGGTAGGGCCTAAAAGTCACATACCTGGCCAATGGTCTTGATTCACTCACAGAAAGTTCAACAATCTTAATACACTAAAACAATACCAGATCTATTAGTTCAGTATGTAACATATATTGTATAAAATTACAGGGAACCAATGAGTTGCAAAACGATTAAAGAGTAAAGCCTCTTTTTCAATCATCGCAAGAACTTGCTCGCAGCTAAATGTGAGTGGAGGCCTGAGAACGAAACTTACAGAAGCTCGTCTCATGAGGAGTCGCTTGATTTTGGAACTTAAGCGGACGGGATCTAACGCGGAGAGCCCTGCGATGACTGGAAAATAGGCTTTAGGCTAGTGAAATTTTATATAGTGGCATTAATCTACGCAAGATCGCTTCACAATATTTTAATTAACGAGTACTGCAACCAGCGAAAGGGACAATTCGGAAACAATAGCGCTCCGTCGAGATGACGTCAGTATCGATGTTTGTCCGCTTTTACCCATAATTCTTGCAGCCATAACAAAAGAAAATAGCTCATTTGCAATAATTTGCGAGTCAAATTTGGTTAGTTTGGCTGCATTTTGAGCTATTAATAGCAGCCAGACGCTACGCTATTGTAAATGCAATAAAGGAAGGTCAATATAATGAATCAAATCGCCATTGGGGCAATTAATCATCGAGTTATAGGCGCTATTAAGGTACGTTCACACTGTGATTATCGGTCCCATTTCTTATCCTGGTGTAGGTTATGTAAATAATTTACTCACGAGAGTGTAGATAGTTGTACTTATTACCATATTGGAGGACAAACGCTTATAACCAAAAGTATTTCATTGATTATTCGCACTGCTGAATGTCGGAACTTCGAAGTTATTCTCCAAAAACAATTGCTTTGACTTCATGTGCAAGGTAGGTCTATTGGGACATCTGTTCGCGAATTCTCCTTGCTACTTTCGTAATTATACCACATGCAACAGGATAAGAAATTGGCTAGATGGTCATGCTCATTCCAGCATAACCATCTCTTTAATAGAACACTATAGTTATAATCCCTTTTAAGCGGACACCCCCACCCCCCACCCCCCCTTAAAAGGATACCGAGATGAGGTCCCAAAGGTATCCGCTTAATAGGGGTTCAACTGGATGCAAAAAGCAATGTTCTTCCACTGCAACCATTTCTCCAGTTTCACTGGCTATAACAAGTACAAATTAACTAACCAATTCGCTTGTTTCAACCAATGAATACATTAAAGTCGTAAAGCTTGTTATCTAAGTGTATGACTTGTTTAATACATTGAAAAGTTACGAATCTAGTGAAATATTTAATAAGCATGCAAAGAAGTGTCTAAACAAATTGAAGATGATGAAATAAATTGCGCAAAATACCTGAGCTGATTCGGTTGCATCGGCCTCAGAATGGCTAGACAAAAATTAAATCACAAACATCAATTATAACATATTATTTGATCGTATTTCGCATTCATCTCGCAAAAGCGTTACTTTATAGCTTTTACAAGATAAATTTAATGCACGGCTTTATAAATTTTTTTCCTTTCAGCAACTCTTTGAAATTTATGACGCTGATCATAATCGAGTTCATACTGTAGTTTATCTTTTAAAAGACACAGCAGTACATAAAGTGAACGCAAAACTACTAAAAGATTGGTGAATATGTGGTCCTCAGACGAAAGGCCTTTCGCTCGAAGTTAGACCACCTATTCACTATTCCTACGCAGTACACTGGAATAAGCGATACTGGAGTTATATCAAATAAACTAGAAAGTGTTAAAGTGTCACTGAGACAAACAATCGACTTCAAAATTTAGCCAGAATATAATTTATGCAAGCTTTATAAATAAGTCGTATACAAAATCTAATATAAACAAGTAGTTTTAAAGTTATATGCTTTTAAAGTTTTACTTGATCGAACATTTTGATACCTAACAAGGTTGTGACAAAATAGTCTTAACACTGCAATCCGTGACAAAGGAGCGAACTTAGTGTAACAACATTATTGACCATAAATATTGAATTAATCAATAAATGTGGTCTGGTTCAATTCTGACGAAATGTTGCGCTCCATTGTTGGAAGTACACATCGCAGGACAATTATAACGAATCTGACCCCAAGATTAGCCTGCAATACCGACTCTTGGGGGAGGAGTTGGGGGAGGCTTCCGCCAACTCCTCCCCCAAGAACCTGCATTTCAGGTTACCAAAAGATCGGGATATTGAACCCCATACATCAGCTTAGAAGGACATCACAACTAACGCACCAGTTGAACACACGAAAACAAAATGTCTCTGAAAATGCGAGTTCGCCATTCGATGGCGGCCGTCAAATTTGAAATTTCTTCTCTCAACAACAGCGTCGCCTTTCCAAATTCCGCTGTAATACTTCGTATAGTAGATCATAGGCACATGCAATTTCCATTGATAAAAGTAAATAGGTGTGTGAAAAAGTGATACTTTAAAAATAAAATTGTTTATCACCTTCTTGCTTCATCAAACTCTTCGGCCATAGCATCATCTCTTTCTCTTCCGAGCGCTTCTTCATCTTGCTCCAGTTGTTCTCTCGAGACTGGGCCTTCATTTGGCTTCTGAACTTTTTTCTGTTTATCTCCAATAATTTGGAAATCAGATTTTAAGGAATTGTCTCCTTCCGCGTCATGATCTTCAACATTTTCGTTCTCCATCTCAACTTCAATCTCATCATCCTTCTCTTTTCTTTCTGCGGTATCGCTAAAAGAAGGTCAGGAAACGAACAAATGTCATTTTATGAAACACAACATCTAACTGTGATAACGTTCACCAAACAGGAAACATGCACAAAAGCAGGTTGACAAATATGTACAAGCATTCACATTTTAAAGATAGCATAACACGACAGAATTAGTAATCAATGAATCGCATCTTTGGTTATAGCTTGAAACTCAAAATACGTGTAAAAATAAGTTTACAAAATTTGCGGTAATATTTTAACTTATTTTAACCTTTATTCTCTTTAATTGACAACCCACCTCATTTTCTCACTTTTGTCCTTGCTTAGAGGATCTTTAGTTCCAGGACCGGGAAATTGATATTTCTACAAGGGTAAGAAAACATGACGTTATATTATAGAACAAGAAATGTCATGACCATAAGCATATCGTATTCGTATTTAAGTCCCGTTTACATTTTTCAAACGTTTTAGCCAATGCATTTGTGTTGATATGTGTAGCTCGCAATTTGGATCAGTAGGCGTGAAGTATATTTTTTTGAAGAATACATTCAAGGTAAGCGTAGCTCGATCCTAAGTCCCATGATACTACATGTTATCCGAGAAACTGTTATTTGATTTCACTTTCTACAAGTAGCATGACTATGTAATGCCAAGTACGTATACTCAAGATACGAAAACAAAGCTTTGGTGGAAATAAAGCTTCATATTATAAAACATAAAAGTTTTAATTAAGGCCGTATTTTCGGGTGGAACCTCTTCACGCAGGCTAGGTACCATGACGGAGCTCCAGTACTACATTTTTAAAATAAATTACCTGTTGTCTGTTGAAGAATTTTGCTTTTGTCGCTCCTCTGTTAAAGGAAATAGAAAAGTAAGCTTCGTAAACAAGATTGCTCATAGCGAGAGCGCGTCCTGCAATTTTCTTTACTATATACATATAAGTACTGAAATCTTCATTAGTGAAAATTATCTAAAATATAAAATTATACGATTTTTTTTACTAGTGAAGAAATTCTTATAAACGTTTATTCAACAACAGAAAAGCCGACGTATTAAAATAGCTATAGCTTCAAAACCAAACGTCGTACGAGGATAAAAATAAAGTAGTACAAAATAATTGATGGAACGTAGTAATAGGTAGTAGTAATAAAGTTTTAGGCGCAAATGTAAAGAATTACAGATAAAATCGGGAAGGTTTGTCCATGGTATACTCAGACTAGAGTTCGGAAAATGTAATAAATAATGTAATAAATTCAACAGCTCGAAAACCAGAAATCGGATGGAAATGTGGCACTTGAATTAGATAGAAGTAACAGGCATAGTTTCAGGATATAATATAATTAAGAAGTGTTGGAGAAAAATGATAAAGTTTATACCGGCGAAGGAAAAGTACAAAAATAAATTTCCATGGCGGGTTTCCTTACGGTCCTATTAAATCTCGGCTGTTTACCACCTTTTCCCTTTGCTATATATCCAAAATACCTATGTGCAGCACTCTACTTTTTTTCCTTACGGTTAGTGGTCTCAGCACTTCTAAAGTATGGTAAATACTTCGTACGATTTGTTATTCACTCGTTGTGTTGTATTATAACATCAATTCGCTCGTTCCTCGACTGATCGTGTTATAATACATCAATCGTCAATAAAAATCATACTCGAGCATTTACGTATTATATTATCATACACGAGAAGGCGTTTATTATCTGATTTCCACACACCGAGACGTGTGTTGAAAACGAGGCAGAAAAATAAAAGGCCGAGTTTTTTAACACACTTCGAGGTGTTTGGAAATCAGATAATATGATTCATACACACTTCGAGTGTATGATATACAGTAGCATCTCAAACAAATAAGTATTTTAGCAGAAAATCGAGGTGAAAGTTGTCGAAATGTTATGCTAATTAAGATCACATATCCAAACAACGTCTCGGTTATGATTTTCCTTTGTGTTAATTATTAATGAGTTTGAGATCATAAAGTAAACCCTAGCTAGTTACAAAGAGAGTATTTATTAAAAATATTTTAAATTGTAATCAAATTAGTCTTTCCCAACAAAAGCGTGCACGTCTAAAGAAAAGTTCATACTATCGGCTAATTACCAGCAAACTAACGCTGACAAACAAGGTCAGGTGGTGTATTTAGATTTGAATTACATACCCATCAAGCTCCTGCATAAGTTTGAAGAATGCCAGCTCGTTAAAAAGTATCTCCGAAATATCCACAAGCAAGTCCTCACCACAGTCTTTCATCCTAGAAAACGAGGCAAAATCGCGGTTTTTAAATCATTTAAAATAAAATGTACAGGACATCCATGGATTATTAATTATATAACCCCAATACGATATTACTGATATACCTGTACAACGGGTGACCAAAAAAGTGACACTTTTATGTAAATCGATGTTTTTAGAACGCATGCATCAAACACATTTCCACTACACGTATCTGTATCTCTGAAAAACTCGTCTTTTTTTCTGTTAATGTTTTTAAAACTAAATTAAAGCTATTTTTAACATTTGTATTTTATGTATTAAATATACACTGCTGTAGTGAAGGTTATAGGTTCGATTCCTGTTCGGGACTCAGAATCATTTTCTGAGGATATGAGCTTGACGATCGTCCTGCATGTATAGTCAGTCTACTCCGAGCTCTCCCACAATCACTACAGCAGTGTAGATTTAACACATCCAAGCATTACTGATATATAGTGACTACCGCATAGGCAGTACATGCATATATCGACACATGGATGGTGGATGCCGTCGCAAACACTCGTCTATATAGAATTAGATTCACCGTAGTAAAACCCTCACCGTTTTCCTATAAATTTCGCAAGCGAATCTTGTAATATGGATTCCAGTTGTTTGTGAAAGAATCTACTGAACTCCTAAAAGAAAGATTCGATTAGCTACATAAATTAATGTACAGTATATGTGAAAGGTAACCTAATGATTATATTTAGAAATAAAGACTACTGCCTTTATAGCATGTAATAACTGATAGCTGTGTTAAACCATCGGGAACCGATTCCCGATGGAAATCTAGTAATGAGCAACAAACAACCGGTAATCTAGCAATAAGCAACAAACAACCTGGTAATCTAGCAATAAGCCCTTGTTAAAGTGCCCCTGACATCAAACTTTTTTATTGTCTTATTTGGAAGAACTTTTAAAATGATAAAGTAACTTCTTTTGAAGATTTTCGTTTCTTCGCTTTCTTTTTGAGATATATCAGTTTGTTTGATATGCAAATGTCCGGAATTTATGTCACACATGCATAATGACTTATCAGAGAATGTTATATATCTTTGCCTGTCATGAAATGAAAACACTAAAGTGTGAATAACACGTTTGCATGTTTCTTCCACAACACCAAACTTCTCGATTTTAAAGGATTTCGTTCCGGAATGAAAGAGATACACACATTTCTCCAATAAGTCATTATGCATGTGTGATACTGATATATCTCAAAAAGAAAGCGAAGAAACGAAAATCTTCAAAAGAAGTTACTTTATCATTTTAAAAGTTCTTCCAAATAAGACAATAACAAATTTTGATGTCAGGGGCACTTTAAACTACGCAGTTCCATCAAGCACGAGACGGATTTTCCATGCGACAAGTTTAAATTAGGTGAACATTGAAAGCCCTGCTATAGAATCAATGTTTGTCTTTTATGTCATCCAGACCATTAATCAGGGTAATTCATCTGGATACATAATTGTTAGATTGTTTATCGTCACGAGTAGCGTATAACAACAGACCTTAGAAAGTTCACGGTTATTGACGTAATATGAAACTATTTAAATGCATTAACTTATACATTAAATTGTGTTAGAATTACATATTATTCTTGCTTAGGTAATAGTAATTTGACATTTAGCCATACCCTTCCTTCGCTTTTCTGTTGAATCATGCCCATGACCATTTTTCTAATATACTCAAGCAGGTCAAGAGAACAGGTATTTTCCATATGGTCATTTAAACAAGGGATTACTTCCTGTGTCAAAAATCAACAAGAACACGAATTTGAGGAGTTTAATACAGTATAGGCGAGTTTATTTTGCAAAATTTGATGTAGAAAAAATTTGATTTTCTACAGTCGTTGTGACATGTAATAACACAACTTCGAAGAAAAACAAATTTTAGATTAGCTAAATTTACGGGATTTTTAGCAAGACATTCATCTATAACATCACAGTGGCATATTACTTATTTCCGAGTTTAGCCTCAAAATTCAATGGTTAATTCTATACTCAGCAGACTACGAAACCCCCATGTTGTACAGTTGTCAGCGGACCGCAGGAATTGCTTGCTACATAGATTGGTGGTACAATACTGTATATCAGCTATAAAACCATAATTAAACGCACATCTTACGATTTTGAGCTCTGAGATCACTAAATGATCACATCATTACTAAGAACGTGTTCCAAGTGAGCCCGCAATTTCAAAAGGTAATATTGTTTATGACGTCAGATTCTCAATGCTACGCCTGAATTTCAATGGCGGTTATTTGTTTTCTTTGAGAAGTAGATGAAATGTCCAGCGTTTCAGACGAAGAATTGACCTTGATTACTATGGATTTACTTGAAGAATTAGCCATGTGGTGTCTTCGCGTTGAGAGTATGACGTCACTTCCTTACACTGGTCAGGAACACGATCGATTAATGGCGGACATAATAACTCCCGATTCGGAGTCAGAAAGATAATACTTGCCATCGACGAATCGCAAAACGGTTTCGACTGAGTAATATTTAGCAATTCTGTTTTATAAATACGTAAAAATATCCAGCTTATGGAAGAATTATTTGGAATTATAGACGCACGAACAGGACAGAATGGATAATTAAGATATACATAAAAGAGTATTAAAGTGTCGTTATTGTGAAAGTCTACGACGTCATGCACTTTCACAATATGTTTCTTGAAAAACGTAATTTTACCTATGGATAGTCGTAAAGTAGGTAAAGGACTATTTGGTACGTAGCAATGTCATTGCAGGTCATAAAAAAAATTAATTATCTGACTCGCTCGTTAGGTCGGACAAGTGCCAGTAAATGTTCCCAAGTTGAAAAAGGAAAGTATATAAATAACATCAAATTAACGTTACCGCCATAATTTTCTTTATTTGACGATCAAGGGCCTGTGTGTCAATCTTGGGATACTAAAAGGAAATGATCAGGAAAGCATCAACTCACATTACATCACTTTACGTTTCATCAACTCAATATTTACGTTTAGGGACTTCGCGCTTGAAACGGTAGACCTCCGACACACTATTTCGACAGTACATCAACCTTTTAGAGAAGGGCGCGAAATAACTGCTGGTCGCCGGTCAAGATGACCGGCCAAGTCAATGTTAGGTAATATTTGGCATTTCACTCGATCAAACTACATGTTGAAAGGATTTATGGTTAAGGAAAATTTCGAGTGTTGGAATACATACATTTTAAGACCAAACCGGGACCAGTTGCGAAAAATGCAACTTCAAGGCTGGAATTGAACCCGCGACCCTGCGATGCTAGTGCAGTGCTCTGACCACTGAGCTACGGAAGCCGTTGCCGAGAGCCTAGTCACGAGTTCTGTATATATGGTGTGTGTAATGCCGGGATAAGATTCTGGGTATATTATAGGTAATATTTGGCATTTCACTCGATCAAACTACATGTTTTTTTACGAAATTTTCCTTCACCATAAATCCTTTCAACAAGTCAATTTTAGCTGCTTTTATGACCAGACATATTATTCAAATATTATATAATGTACAAATCTGCCCTCCATCCTAGTAACAAGTTGAATGGTCTTCTGCCAAAACCGAAGGTGAACAATTATTCCTTAAGAAACAATCGAACATTTCCACTTTTTAAATGTAGAACCGAACGTTTTTCCAAAAGTTTTATACCAAAATCAATAAGCACATGGGATAATTGTGCTTCTTATTAGCGTTTGTTTTTAAATATCATAGTTCTTAATTTTGTGCTTTTAATTGTTTTTACTTATGTATTTATTGGAACATAGATAATTCTCCCTTTTAATAACTCATGTAAAATCAAGTTTTTTAGATTGTGTTTTCGCAATCTACCAGTTGATTATTTAATAAATTCAATTCAATTCAATTCAATATTCAGCTGAAGCCTGAAAAAGCCTTAATTCCGTAATCGCCGTCGGTACACTCCTTCACGTACAATGCATTGCGCTTTAACTTATGTTATAGCCGTTGCGTTTACACGTGATACAATACTGAAAATGTGCGAAACCGTCACCTAATTATCTGGAGCAATTTGAAAATCATTTCTAAACGGTGGTGCGAGATGAAAACGGCACGTTCAACCTTGGTATCGTGTCAACATAAATGAATGCCGATACTTTTCAGCTTTAATTAATTTAATTAGCAGTCCATATTCATTTTATTCTATAAAGTAGATGTTCTTTGTGGAAAGTTTCGGAATTTGCGACGCTTGTTAATTAATGAAATCCGTCTGTCGTCAATTAATGAAGTTCGTTGCGTGCGGGCTGTGATAATGTGACTGGTCAAAATGACCGGCAAGGCGAGAGTTTGACCGGACAGCGCCTCAATTTGGCCGGACATTGTCAGTTGTCCGGCCGTTATTTCGCGCCTTGTAGAGTACTAGATTTGTAACTCACTAACAACAAGAAAAATACAAAAATATACAAACACAAATGAACAATCCTACCTGTATATCTGGAAGTGATGATTCACTTGCAACATCACAACCAGAAATTTCATCACCTTGCACACCTCTGTCGTCATTAACGCCCGCAACACTAGAGTTTTCAGAATCACCCCGTTCACGCATTGACCTTAAAGCCTGACAATTAAAAAAATAATTAAATATTATAGTACAACGTTATTGTTACAATAATGTTATTGTTTTTAATGGCTAAAAATATATTATTATAAAAATATATATTATGGTTGATATTGTTGTTGGATTTAAACAAAAAAAACTTAAGCTTTGAAGTTAAATAATTACCTTATCCAAGTGAATAACAGTTTCTCCCAGGAATTCAGAAGCAAAAGGTTGATGACATGTGCTATTAGGAGAAGATAAAGTACTTCCTGATTCAACAGCCTCGGCATAGTCATAAATACCTTGCGTTGAAACCTCTGGTATTTTGGGCTCCATTTCCTTATCCTAAAAAAACAACGCAAAATCTTCAATCTGCAGTATTCCCACCATACTATTAACATGAAATTCAATGACTTTCCACGACTTATTGCACTAAATTCAAGGTCTTTGAAATGGCATGTATTTTTCTTTTTGAGATGACCAACAATGTGCACCCCATGGGTTCGCCAGTGAGCAACACAAACAGTAGTTGAAAACAGTAGTCCTAGCATGGTTAAATTACTGGAAATTCCAGGACTTTCAAGGACCTCCGTTAACTTTCCAGGATTTTCAAGGATCGTGGAAACTTTTCATTACAAAACGACAAACTCTGAAATTAATTAACATAATTACATAACCTGGTATCCGCAGCTTTTCATGCTACGCTCGTATATAAAAAACGAAACCCTTAGTCTACATGTAGACCCACCAGATTCTACCCGATTCCCTGAGGTTGTCGGGCTGAAGCTGCACTATATCTTTCAACTACATTACGTTTCGTTCAACTAATTAAATCGATTGTTCCTTGGTGAGTTCAATAATAAATATACTGTATTCAAGAAATGTTTCACATAGCACAACAAAAAGCGTTAAAAGATCTTACAAACCTGGTCTTGATCAGTCTCCGATAACACAGCGCTCTCACTTGGTGTTTGCTCAGATGCAGACTCTACCCAAGGGTAACTACCCTACACAAACAAAGACAATCTTATCTTAATATTGCATGATCAGATCACCAAGCAATATCTAGCTAACCTTGCAATAAGTTTATGAAATAAGTTCATTTTTTGTCGGTTCGTTTTTTTATCAGTTAAACTTGTCCAAATATTCTATTTTTTATAAAATTTCCAGAATCTTACGCACATTAAGATTTCACAGCTACAAATGTTGTCATATAGGTTCTATCTTTCAACAACCAAACGTCAAATCTCACAATGTATACTCATTTTTCCTAACGCCATGGGCCTAACTAAATGTCCTAACATTAAATTCAAGGACTTTCAAGGACTTCCATTTGCTGTAACGAAGGAAATTTCATCTGGGGAAAATCTCTGATGAAAGGTGAGGTACCCGTTCAAAATAGCACAAGTTGCAACAGAAAGTCGACTGCACATCCAGTTGCAGATGTAGTAATTGTTTTAACTTAAACAAATTTATGGGAGGTGTAACCAGTGAGGGTGTCAGAAGGCATCCCCATGAAAATATTAAATTTGTGGTCTCTGAAATGTCTTGAATCCGATATATCCGATTCCAATGAGCGATGGATATAGATCACCTTTTTTGTCAAAGTTTGTATAGTTCAAATTTCCGATCAAAATGCCACCATATTGTCCACATCATCACCATGCACTAAACATCCCTCAACAAAACGCTTCAGCGTTTTTATTTAATATGTGAATGCTGTTGACGACCTATGTTATTATATACATATTTAAATATCACAGCGCGTAAAAAGCCATAAAGTGATATAACCTTCGAGTTTATACCTGGTGCCTTTAAAAATGGTAAATTTTATAAACTTAAAAGCACACGTACCATGGCTGTTTCAATTGTTCCACCAGGCGGGTCGTCCTTGAGAAACCGTGTTAACAAATCTCTTAGGGAATAAAGGGCCCGTTGTCGAAGATAATCTGAACTCAGGAGCTGTAATTCCCGAAATAGTTCGATCTAACAGATAAAATATAAATAACCTTATAATTAAATAAAAATCCAGTGGAAACTTTCTAGTACTCTAATGCAAATGCTGCAGTTTGATTGGCTACTCCCTATCTCGCTATCTAATAGCGAAATCTAAATCATTTTGAAGAAATAACAAACATAAGTCTATTTCTACGAATAAGATTATTTACTCTCAATTTCTATAGGGCGATAGTTAAGCTCGATAGCTATCTCCTCGTAGAAATTTCGAGCAGAATCTAATTGTTAAACAGAGTAAGTGAGCGGCCACATTGTCATAACGTATACGTTGGCGAATCTTTGCAAAGAACCCGTCATTTTCCCATTTTCTTTCGCAAACTGGCAACAGCAAGCTAGCAACAAGATATAGGAATAATGATGTCATAGCTACACTTTTTGAACCATAATATTGGAACATTGACGTCACATAAAGCTGATGTCACGAATTAGCTGTATAAATCGAGATAGAGTAGAGAATGCATAATTGAAAATGTTGCCAATTTCACTCGCCTAATAGCTCGTGCAATTTTTGGCACAATTTTCGAAATATCAATCATAGTGCAAATATTTAATTGCAGTCGCTATCATACGATTAGACATCCTTTAGATCACATTCAAATATTTGTATTGCACAAGATAAAAAAGACTCTTACCAAGAAATGCGGCCTGGACTCATTTTGTGAAATAAGGGTAGCAACTTCCGAATATATTGAATCACGAAGAGCCTCAAACAGTGAATAATCACTTGGTACATCAGATTCACTAGAGAGGGGGAAATAAATGACAAAACAATTGCATAATATAAACATGAACTGCTTTTGTTTGAAGGACCTATAACCCCAAATTTGATATTACTCATATAAATTCTACATTAAGTGAATACTTGAATGGTGGTAAATCTTTATTTGAAAAAATTTAAAAAAAAACACGCTAGCCCCAACAACAATAGCTGATTTCCATGAGGGGCGTGTTTATATACAAAGAATTCTATAACACAAATATAAATTATAGGTATAAAAAACTAAACTAAAAACTACATTAACTAACTATATACAAGATAAGAGCAAGAGGAGGAGGTGAAACACGAATCAAGGCCTAATATGGTTTTTAAAAGAGTAAAGAGTCGCCGCAGTCTTCGCTTCACAAGATAGTTTATTCCATAGCATAGCACCACTATATTTAAATGTCTTTTTTAAAAATTATTTTCTAGGTTTTGGAATTGTCAAATCTGTTAAATTATTGCGAAGATTATAAGTATCTTGACTAATACTTCTTCTCACGAATGTGTTCCCAAGGCTATAGGTGCGGTATGAGCATTAAGTATCTTATATACACCAATATTGATTTAGCATAGGATCGCCTCGTATCAAGCGTAGCCCAAGAAAGAGTGTCAAGCACATCGATCTATCTTACTTCGTAGGTAGCGCCTGTTAATACTCCAGCGGCACGAGATTGGAATCTTTGTAATTTATCCTTTAGAATTTTACCGCAATTATCCCAGAGAGGGCAACAGTATTCAAAATATGGTTGGACCAGAGCTTTATAAACAGTTTCTAATGTAACGCTCGGAACAAAATTATTCATACGTCTCATCGCTCCAATGCCCGCACGGTCCTTTTTACAAATCGTCTCAATATGTTTATCCCAACTAAGTTTATCATCTATCTCCACCCCTAAACATTTGTGTGTAATTACTCTTGAGATAGGAGTATTATTAATCGTAACAAGATGGTCGTTTATTTTATTATTAAGATTATAGGTAGAACCAGTAAACATAATTGGAGTTTGTTTGCTACAAGCCACTTGAATGCCAAAATGTTTCACGATTTGAGCTTTATGTTGATATTTTATAAAGGTTTGTTTTTCTGAAACGCTAATGAGTGTGACGTCAACCCAGTAATTTGGCTTTCTTTCCTGCTTTCCGTGTGATGATAGCATGGTTGAGGATTTGAGTAAAAAAGTTGATAAGATCTGAGCAGAATATTGTATCCGAAATGATGACTGGGTTGACGTTACTGTCATTAGCATTTCGGAAAAACAAATCTTTACAAAATAACTTTTGGCAGATAAGCCTAATACCAACCCTTATACCTGGTGTATAAGTGAATTAGCGTTAATATTAGGCTTATTATAAGGGCCATGGAGTTTGAGGTCTTTAGGTCATGGTTCAACATGAAATTACAACTGCGCATGCCCAGAAACTCGTCGACAAATACTCGGAACTGGTCGACAATGCTCGTGCGTTCCTTCTCTTCCTTGGTTATTAATATCGAAGACGTTTTTCACCAAACATCGAAAAGCCTTGTCTTTGTTGACAAGATTTCTGTAGTTCATTTTAAAGGTACGCTGTGCACCTGCGGTATCCCACATGCTCGCCTTGCGGACCTCTTGTTTTACTCACGTGCCAAGTTTTTCAGAGTCTCCGGGTAAGCTTGACTGGTGGGAAGAAATGGAGTCTGTTTCTATTTTTTCTTGGATAGCATCCACTTTTCGTCTCTTTACACCTCGTGAACTTGACTTATCTTGCCCAGCTAAGAGTGCCGCAGCTGTAGATCGAAGAGGAGTAGGAAACTGTTTACCAACAACGACGTTGCTCGTACTTGGTTGCGAATCTGGGTAGAAAACGATATAGTAAAATAAGGTAATAAAAAGGCAAGAGGGGATAGGGAATAGTAACTAGTAAGGTAAGTTAAGGTAAAGTAGGATAAAGTAAGGTAGAGTATGGTAGGGTAGGATAAGGTAGGGTAGGGTAAGATAAGGTAGGGTAGGATAAGGTAGGGTAGGATAAGGTAGGGTGATAAGGTAGGGTAGGATAAGGTAGGGTAGGTTAAGGTAGGATAAGGTAGGGTAGGTTAAGGTAGGGTAAGGTAAGGTAAAAAAGTAGAGTGCTGCGGTACATGTATGGTGAACTGCCAAGATTTTTAACAATGAAATACTGACGTTTCTAGCGCAGCCCTTGATCAAAGTAAGTCTCCGCTCGAAATGTCAGTATTTCATTGCTAAAAATCTCGGCAGTTATATATGGCAAGGCCACAGAATATTAACCTGTATGTGTTAGCATTTACAAATGTTACCATTTTCAAATAAAGTTTTCATTCATTGGGTAAGGTATGGAATGGTAAGGTATATGGTATAGTATGATATGGTATTGTATTATGGTATGGTATGGTATGGTATGGTATGGTATGGTATGGTATGGTATGGTATGGTAAGTTAAGTTAAGGTGCATATGAATCCTCTACAAGTTTTAGCTTTCTGAATAGAGGACGCCAAAATACTAAAGGAATCCAAACACGCGGGATGTTGCGAGACTTTCGAAAAGCGTAAAAAAACACGAGCCGATCAACATCCCAAGTGTTTGGATCACAGTATCCTGCACGGAAAACCATTTGGTATTTATTTTATAAAATAACGACAGAGAAACAACGAATTTTATCCAAAATTATGATGAGAATACAAATTCTCCCAATAATTATCAACTACCAATCATAATTCGTCTACAACAGCAGTCGAGCAGGCCGGAAAGCTGAAATTTGTTTGCCGACAAATCCGACAACAATTAAAGAGAAGAATATGGATAAAAAACTCGACTTTGAATATCAAAAATACTGACTAGTTTTAGGCAAAAGCTTAATCGTTACTGGAATCAGCCGAACAGACAGATATTATGGGCAGCAACTGTCGCTCTGGAAAGGTCTTCGCTGTATTTTTCACAATTTCACTGGAAGATTTTGGATTTTAAGTAAAGAGCTCTTGGGTATTTTACTTCGTATAGATATAAAGATTGTTCTTTTCCCAGTTAGTTCATCAGGCAAGAAAATGGAAGGTATTTAAACAGTATATTATTCTCGCGAGTTTGTTGCTTTCAAAACACGCCCTTTTCAAACCTCGTTGTTTTGTTTAACTTCGCTATTGAACACAAAATGGATCAGACGATCAGTTTTCTCGGTAATACTGTAGTTTTCTCACAATACAAAAACTAAATATACTTCTGTTTTTTTTTTGAGAGTTTTGTTTTAACTTATAACGATAAACGGAATTAGACGAAAAACGCCACTTAAAATTGCTGAAAATTCCCGTGCAGGATACTCTCATCCTGCACGGGTATTGACCAATCAAATTGCTTGTTGTGTACATGTTATTTTATAAAGTAGTTTATATTATAAGTTATTTTAAAGTTTTTGATTTGGTCTATTCATATATCTCTCTTTAAACATCGCCAGCTGTATGAAAAGCCGTTAGTTGAAGAGCACTAGGACGAGCCACGTGTGATATCATCTTAGGAACGAGTAGATTTCACACAAGGGAAACCAGTACATTTTGACAACAAACGTGTAATAAATCTGCAAAAAGTGTGTAATAATCTATAAAAAGCGTGAAAACGCAGTTCTGTAACTGCGTGACAGAGATCTTGGAGTTGGTGCGGCGTCCCTGAGATGACGTCAAGTTAGGTAGGTAGTGGTACCATTAACAATAGGGCTTTTTGGCCATGTTTAAAGAGATATCGGGGAAACGGATGAACTAAATAAAACCCTATAGAAAACCTTATCAATTATTTTAACATCCTCTGTACATAAATTTAGCTAAAAACTGCACAGAGTTCATATGCACTTTAAGTAAAGGCTTATCTACACAATACGACTTTTCCTTACGATTGTCATTCTGGCGTATGTAATTGTTTGTACGCAGCATAATTCTCGTTTATGATTTGATAGTAAAATTACACAATTTACAAATTATCAGTGAATCGCCTATTCAAGACGACAATCGTATACATACACGCACATGCACAGTTTCAATTTTTCAGTTTCAATTTCGTTTGACAACCTCATTTATATTCCTGATTTTACTGAAGTCATTATGCAGTGTGACGTATGTGGATAGTAAACAAATCTCCACATTTCATAAGCGAAGGGAGTTATGGAGAGCTGCATGTAAATGTCAATCTTTGTAATTTGAAAAGTTCTTTCAATTAAGAGAGTTTGTTACAAACTTATTAGTTAGAGTGTTTGTTACAAACTTATACCCTTTAAACGATACACCTTATTCCAAAACGACTTCTCTTTATTACGATTTTATACGCATATAAATTTGAACCTAACATTCTCAAACTCATTAATAATTCATGAACCAAAAACAAAAGAAATTAATGTTTAACCGGAGGAAGATCCATCTAGCTGATCACGTGATGACATTTGGAAATATTTCAATGTCCAAGGACTTTGAAAATACGTAAATTACTATGTTTGAGAAGTGTGCATGTTTAAAGGACATTGGTAACAAAAATAAAGTTTGTCTAATATGAGAGAACTCGTAAAATGATAAAGTAACACCTTTTACAATTTTTCCGTATTTTACTTATTTTTGAAATATTTCAGTTTGTTTGATATGTAAATGATGGTCTCTTTGAGATGGTCTCTGACGTCAGGTGCAGGGTAGAGAATTTTCACTCATTAAATATTAGTTCCATCTTCAAGTTTGTTCCACAAATTTACTTGAAAATGTGCGTATAACTCCTCGTGATAATAAACGTTGTAAACTTCTTCCATATTAGACAAACTTTATTTTTTTGCCAATGTCCTTTAGAGAGTGTTTGGTCTTCTTTCACTGTCAGTTAGTATGTTTTGCTTACTTGTGTTTACACAACGTCTTTTACACGTTTATCAGTGAATTGCCAGACGACAATCGTAAAGAAAATTCGCATAGTGTAGATGGGCCTTGTAGGTAAAGCTAAGATAACCTTGGCAAGGCAAGGTAAAATCACAATATAAGGACTAAAGTACTTACCCGTATATGCTACAGAATTATAGACTAAGGAAGGATTTCCCGGGCTTTGCTTCGGATCGCTTACTACCCTTGCCGAAACAGGCTTTACAGGAACACTTGCATGGTTGAAACCCCGAGTATTGTTTCGTTGAGGACTTGGAACTCCAGTATCAGGATTGGTGCTCCCGACAAATTGGAACTCTCTATTTCGCAGACCAGACGACCACGAGGAGTGACCGAAACCATTGGTCTGCGAATTAACAAGTGGATTGGATTGGCATTCAGCTGAAGTAGCTTGATTAGCAAACGGTGAAGGAGGAGGCGTTTCCTTCACAGATGTTTCTGGGTGAAAATTAAACGACCTGGTAGTTCGGCTTTTTTCACCATTCAATGGCACTGCATTTGTATCAGTCAACGGACCCACGTTCTGTTCACTTTCCGATGATGGAAAGGAAAATAGTTGAGCGAAGCTTCTTTGTAAATGCAACATATCTTCATGTTGTTGCTGCATCTGGGAGTAACACTCTGTGAGGTTCTGTAACATTTGTTGTTGCTGTACGAGGAAACGCTGTTGTTCAAAATAACTCTGGATTCCTTGAAACGCTTCTTGCTGTCGCTGCTGATATTGGCTAAAGGCATTCGGACCTTAAGGGATAGTGCAACACAATAAGCACAAAAGAAACATTTGCAAACGACGTTTATCTACAAGCAAGATGGTACATTCTTAATCAGGTAAAGCACCAAGGTACTGTATCACGATAAAAAGTGTCAAGTATCACGTTTTTGACATCAAGCCCAAGTCGTCCAGAAAATTTTGACTTTACTAAAGTCTTAAAAGCCTTCAAATCAATTGAGGCAAGTCGTAAAGGGCTCTTTCTCGTGTACTAGACACAGACTATCATTGAAATGTTAAAGTGCACCTGACATCAAAATTTTTTATTGTCTTATTTGGAAGAACTTTTAAAATGATAAAGTAACTTATTTTAAAGATTTTCGTTTCTTCGCTTTCTTTTTGAGATATATCAGTTTGTTTGATATGCAAATGTACGGAATTTACGTCACGCATGCATAATGAGTTATCAGAGAATGTTATATCTTTGCGTTCATCAAATAAAAATACTAAAGTGTGAATAACACGCAGGGGCGTACCGTGCGGGGGGTGGGGGGAGATCGTTGGTAAAATTGACTTCATGCGACTGTTTAAACTTTGCCGGTTGTATAAAATTCATAAATTAGCAGTCGGTAGATTGGAAAATTTTAAGCGGAGAAGCAGTCATGTAGACGTGGCAATTAGTAGTGCTAGAAAGCAAGTTCTGGCACAAAACAGAACGGGTACAAAACAGAAAAGTGATAAACGGTACTTTTAGACTGTTGTCGCGGTACTTATCAAGACAAGCTCTAGCATTTCGTGGTGGACCACGAAATGTTGCCATTTACATCATCATTACCAGTGGTGATGATGATGTAAATGGCAACTTCAACTTCAGGCAACTGGTCAACCTCCTTTCACGTAGTATTTCCATTTCACGTTGGATTTCCATTTCTCAAAAACTGGATTGCCATTTCTCAAAATTTACGAATTTACGGGATTTTACGAATTTACGGGATGTTTTTTTCCCGATTTCCGATCCAACCTAGTATCCAGGTACTTTTCTCCGGAGGAGCGTCGACGTACAAGGCAATCGGGAAGAAAATCTGCGCCCACGTGTTCGTCGGTAAAACTAAGACTATACACCCCCCATCCAAAATGGTCGCGGTACGCCACTGATAACACGTGTGCGTGTTTCTCCCACAACACCAATCCTCCCAATTTTCAAGGATTTCGTTCGAGAATGAAAGAGATACACACATTTCTCCAATAAGTCATTATGCATGTGTGACGTAAATTCCGTACATTTGCATATCAAACAAATTGATATATCTCAAAAAGAAAGCGAAGAAACGAAAATCGTCAAAAGAAGTTACTTTATCGTTTTAAAAGTTCTTCCAAATAAGACAATAAAAAATTTTGATGTCAGGTGCACTTTAAGCTTAGACGTTAAAGTTTTCAGCTCCAAAAACTTGAGGCCTGAAAACGAAGCTTACAGAAGCTATGTCAGGCTACTGTTGATTTTGGAGCCGAGACGGATGGGATCTAATGCTGACGCATTCGCAGCGAGTTGCGAGCAAGTTCTTGCGATAACTGGATAAGAGGGTTAAATCCTCTTTCCAATCATCGCAAGATCTTGCTTGCAGCTCGATACGAGTTGACCTAAGCTCCAAAACCGAGAGGCCTGAGAACGAGTTTACAGAAGCTCGTCTCAGGATGACTTTTACGAACTTTATATATAGACGATGAACAGCCAATATTTACAAAGTTTACAACCTGTTACATGTGTAGTTTAATGTTGTGTACATTCTTTAAAATATTTTTTTACGTTCGAAAGTTTTGTTTTCTAAATTTAGCGAGTGTTTTAATAATTCGAGGGTTTTAGATTTCTGAGGCGTCTTGCACGCCAGGGCGAAAAAGGTTTGCCAAGTATGCTTGGATTCAAGCTGATTGATAAACATCTTGATTCGGTATCTTCCTGTACCGAAAAAACTTTAACCATAACCCAAATAAAAACTCTAGTGGATGGCATCTAAAGTTGATCCACTCGCAGCGAGTTGGTCATCTTGCGATGACTGGATAAGAGGCTTTAGACCGGATAAAGCATATAGACATTTGTTATAGATGGCGGCTAGCACGGATCATAATGAAAAATAATAACCTACAAAATAGCGTAGAGTCTGGCTGCTATTAATAGCTCAAAGTCAAAATGCGGATAAACAAATCAAATTTGACTCAAAAATTATTGCAAATGAGCTGTTTTCTTTTATGGCCGCACGAATTTATGGGCAAAAGCGAACAAACATCGACACTGACGTCATCTCGACGGAGCGCTATTAGCTATCGATTGACTAGGCGGAACGCATAATCTAAATATGAATATCAAAGCCCAGCATAATATCTTGATGAATGACATTATTGAGTCAGACACAAGTGTCGTAATATTTAATAAGGTTCTAACGTGTTGTTATAGCGCTTTGATCTTCATATTTAACCTACACTATATTCATCTTAGTGTAATTTCCAGCGGCATTTGTCAAGAACACGTAACTCCCATATCCAAACACAGACTGGGGTTTTATCCACCATGTTAACGTTTCTCCTGAGTTTGTTTTCATAAATACAACAAGCCTCGTTTCAATGCAAACTACTATCGTTTATGAAAGGTCTATACATATATAGCAATGGCCCAACACTGACTGCCCTTGGCGACAAAGTAAATTAGCCATGTACCTGAACCAAATGCTGAAGACTGTACGTTTTCAGCACGATTTAATAGCAAAGATATGAGTGTCTGTTGATCTCGTAGCAGAGTATTGCAAAGAGAAGTGGTATTTTCCAACTGATTTTGCTGAAGATTGAATTGCCTTTCCCACATATCTCGTTCCCTGTTATATCTTTCGTCTTCATGGCCTTCAATGATCTCCTAGGGATTAGAGAAATGATAAAAAATATATCGATTCGCATGGTGTCAGTGTCAGCAATACAACTGCTCGATAGCATTTACGAAAGTTGTGTGTCAGAAAACTAGTTGCACAAATAAAAGTACTGACTTTAATAACATTCATAAATCATAGTACTGTACATGTTTGTAAATACATGTAATACAATAATAATAAATAAAGCAAATTTGAAGTGGAATTAAATCTTTCTATAACATTTTTTAGAGCAAAGGGTGGAAATCCGGGAATGTCCTGGAATCACCTGGACAGCAAATCCTAATTCAATCTATCATTATTAGAGCAATTTTATAACACTGAAGCCGCTTTTTAAACAAAATTTATAGTGCTATACCTGTGGTCTTCTACCTTGCTTCTTATTTCCAGACGAGAACAATGAATTTTGCCAACCCTTAAATCTTTCATGCCTTTCTAGATCCCTTTTTCGCAAACCTTCTGTAATAATATATAAGGGAAACATTTAGCTAACGTTTCACTGGTTATGTTAATACAGAATGAAGCCGTGAAGCGAGTTTGAATAAAACTATAAAGGAAGTCTTCATAAAAGAGACACATCAGATGTGGCAGATCTCACCATGAGAAATCAGAAGGTTACAGTTTTGATTCCTGTCTGGGACTCCCAGTCCGGGACTCCCTGTCATGGACTTTCTGAGGATTTTTGCTGGACGATCGTCCCTATACACCAAATTCATAAAGATGACGGCCAAATAATATTCTTTTATGTACATATAAATTAGCCTTTCCTGCCTCGACCTTATGTTTATAATTGAAAATAATTTCACACAAGGTCGAGGCTCGAAAGGCTAATTTATATTATTGTATAGTTTTAATCAATGATTTGTATATCTATTGTATTTTTATTCTTAAGATGGATAAATAACGATATTATTATATTATTACAATGTGGGAGCTTATACGATACAGGCGATACATGGATGATCGTCAAGCTCAAATCCTCAGAAAAAGTCCTTGACAGGTAGCGAAAAAAAGGAAAACCAAAGGAAGGGTTAGGGTTACGATCACTTTTATCATCAAATTTCGGCAAATGTCAACTCAAATTCCCTAAAAATACTGATTCGTACATGTATAAGATGACCAATAAGCACAAAATTTAGATTGCAAGCAGTCAAACTAAAATTATATTGTTATCGCATAAGTACAGAACGCACTTATCGGATGAAACACTGTAAAACATAAATTAGTTATTATAACTATAACAGTACAACTTACCAAAAAGAAGCTGCTTTTCCCTTGCATTTCGTTTCACTCTTCTCATTTTCTGACTGTGAGTACCATCACCTGATGGGAATGTTTCAAGTTCCGAATTTGCCTCCTCTTCTTCTTCGGCTTGAACTATTCCATCAGAAGGATCATCTTCATCGTGAACTAAGATCTACAACAACAAACACGAAAAAACTCAACAAATAAAAATCATAATTACTTTTCATAGCTTTTCTTATCAACTAATACTCTACCGACACAGCCAGGTGAATTATCAGACATACAGTAAGTAAATAACTATTCCAGGCTCAGCACATAGAAAATATTTCGCGCACGTTTTCGATAGCGATACCTCATTGGTTATATTTTCACATGTAACTAGCTTGTACGCGATTTTGATTGGGCGCATCGTATTTTCAAAATACAGGCTTTACGCAACAAAGTTCTTGTGATACATGTAACAAAAAACTGTATGTCGCACTTTACATACAGGAGCCCACTTTATAATATGAATGGGTTTCATTAGAAGGCGGCTACCGGCGGTTTAATGTCCCCTATTTGGTCTCCCATCGCCGCCTATTCCTTTCGCGACTCTGATCGATCGTTGAATACAACACGAAAGTTGAATACAACACAATGAAGTTGAATACAACACAGCCGCAGTTCAAAACCTTACTCAATTTGATCAGTTCTAATTTGGCAATTTTGTAGCTGCTCAATATTTTGTTCATTAACTTTGCTTTCTTTAAGGTTACAGAACACCCTAGCAAGCCCATTCACGAAATTTGTTACCGCCCGCGCAATTTGTCTCCGATTTGTCTCAAATTTGCACCAAATATAGTTAAGTATGCGAAGAACACTCTCAAATTGTGAAAAAAATAAAAAATACAATATTTTTCCAGATATATTCATCAATTTAAAATCATATGACCTTCGCGCCGCGGTTTAACCTGGTCTTTGGTTTTACCAAAAAGCTCTCAATTTACCATATTTACACTTCTCGATGTTTGTTCTAAAAAAGTGTGTCGGGGTTTTTTTATTACTGGAGGGGTTTAGCAGCTAGGATATTTTATTCCTCGACCTATGTTGTGGAAGAAGCAATTGACGAATGAAGGTCCGTAACTCAGTTAGTTTTTACAATAAAAAAAAACGCCGACACACTTTTGTAGCCCAGCTGTTCGCTGACATCCTGTGCGAGTTTGGTGGGAATCGGTTAAAACGCGCGATCAGGTTACACCTTTTAGTGCCCCTATGTGACTCAAAATTGATGTGGTAATAAATAAGCCGTGAGAGTTTGGCGCAGTTTTAACAGCTATTGCAAATTCTCCGCCCCCTCTAATAATTGAATTACTTTGCACCAATAAGAACAACAGCGATATTAATTGTTTGTTTTGGGTGAGTTGCAATTGCAAAACAAAGACTATACAAGTACACTGAAATAGCCCTTGTCTACAAAGTTCCAAGATGCGCGAAAAGTACTCGGACGGCCGACGGCTAAAGAAAAAAAGCGCAATGCCAGTGAGTCAGATTCTACACCTTGATGGCCCCAGCACCACAGCAATAGATTTCATTTCTAATGTTTTTGGTATGTTTACTCCAAGTGTAAACGGGAGAAGAAATATCCATCATGCTAAGACATTTTTCTGCTGCGGCTTTGCCTTTTCCTATTGCTCTGAAAGCAACAACAGAGGATGTATTCACCGAAATTCACGTCGTATTTCTGGCCTGTTCTTTTCGAAATCGGTTCAGGAAAACATGTTTGGTGCGAAATACAGGTCTTACTTGAGCAAGAGAAAATCCATTTCGCTCCTGAACCTTGTCTCGAATTCATTTTTTCAAATATTTTTAGTGGAAGCTGGCACTCCTTACACACTGCAGAGTTTTTTAGCATTAATTCCAAACATTCTGGACTAACAATATAATTGCCAACGGGTGGTTGGTAACAAGCAGAACTGTCATCCTCATTTTCACTTGAGTTAAAATCCGAATCAAAATCATCTGATTCAGATTGTGATTCTGACCAGTAATGCCGCTTTTCGCTTCTGGAAACTTTCCATACTAGTCTTCAGTTTCTGCTCGCTTCTAGAAGACCTTTGAGAACGTTTATCGCTGTTCGTAATCACGTCTGGCCATTGTGTCTCTTGTTCAAAGTATGAACCCTTGTCGCTGGCAGATAAATGTTCCTTTTTTCATCCAAAAAGACGTCTTTGTCAGCTTTCTTGTGTTTGGCCCGTTTTTTACGACTACCACAGAATGGATTTTTATTCCGTTTACTGTCAGACATAGAGCTAGAGAGACGACTTGAAGTTGTGTTTATTTTTCCAATTTCTTTCGTAATTTGATACAAGTTAGCTGTCATTCATCCTGTTAATTAATAGTTGACTTTCCCGCCACGGATAATAACCGTAAACCGTTTTAACACGATAACTCGCTCAATTTTCAATATTTTCAATTCAAATTTTTGCAGCTGATAGATCTAATGGTAACCTTTACAAACATATCAAAACACCATTTTCAAAAAAAATTACCATTCTAGGGTATTCTGTAACCTTAAGTATGATTTTATTTCAGAACGCCTTTCTCAATAAATTTGGAAACCATAAATTCAGGCATTACTTCTGATTACGCATAATTTAAATCACTGGTGCACGAAAAATACCATAAAGGCGTTGTACCACCGCGCAATGTTTCATGGAACTTGTCTCTCAATGGCTTAATCTGCTGCGTGGCAGTTGCATGAAAGGGGGTGTTACACTAGGCAACGTTTCGTGCAACTTGACACGCAAATTTTCGCAATCTTTGTGTTTGTGACAAGGTACGCATGCGCATCCAGTCGTCAAAGAGGAAAATTGCGAGACAAGTTGTAGATGGGGGTGTTACACTGTGCAAAGTTGAAAAAAGTTACTGTAATCATTGCAGAAAGTAGAACTAGATTCTACTTGCTGCAACGATTGCAGCAACTTGTGTCGCAACAATTTTCGCCGTTGCAAGGTATGTTACACTTTGCAATGGTTCATGCAACTTGTCTCACAACGGCATTGCGAGTTGCACGAAACATTGCATAGTGTAACAGCGCCTTAAAGGTCCCCACCTTTTGTTCAGAATGCTGAAAAATGCATCACGGAGACTCTAATTTTCAAAAATTTCGCCACAAAGTCACATTTTTTTTATATCTGATATACAGTGTTGTATTAAACATAATTACCTCCTCATCAGTTTCATTGGATGAACCTTCATCAGAAACAGCTGAATCATTCTGAGTGCTACTCATTTGTGTTGATCCACCCCATGTGGCAGTGGTTACGTCAGCACTTATTGTGCTACGACCAATGCCTTCATCTTCTACTGAGTTTCCTCCACCATCTGACCCAATTTCCATCGCAGATATTCTTTGTTTCTTTGCCAACATCAATGTCTCCTTACGTTTCTTCAATTTTTGTTCTTGTAGTTCTCTTTGTCGTCGCAATTCCCACCACAACAACGAGTTGGAATGAAAAGCATCTAAACAATGAGTATATATGAGTATATTGTAATAAAGTAAATGGTTTGAACCTAGGAGTATCATTAGAAGTGTGAAGTTGATCGTCCAGGTTGTTGTAGTTTTGAGAAAGACTATTGTTGGTGACTGACATTTCGACGGCCTCAGCGGCGGTCATCTT
This sequence comes from Chrysogorgia sp. JL179-B06, assembly GCA_035772405.1. Taxonomy (NCBI): domain Eukaryota; kingdom Metazoa; phylum Cnidaria; class Anthozoa; order Scleralcyonacea; family Chrysogorgiidae; genus Chrysogorgia; species Chrysogorgia sp. JL179-B06. The sequence continues at coordinate 2,799,621 of JAYKKM010000032.1, read as the reverse complement.
CAGAGTCAAGCCACTGAGGCCATATTGAAAAGTCAGTCACCAACAATAGACTTTCTCAAGACTACAACAACCAGAATATCGGAAGATACTAGAGTGTCATCGACCTAAACCAGGTGCGCCAACAATCAGTCATCCAGGTGTCAGCGCTATATTAAATTTCTGTTGATCTATTCATTTCTTATAGGACATGTTTAAGACATTGTTTCTTTCTTTTTCGTAACCAAAATGTGGTTAATACGTCAAAAAAATGTGGTTAATACGTATATAAATTTTATAATTAATATTCTTATAGTTTATTGGTAATTTAGTACTTTTTATACAGATGAAGAGCCACTTTTTGTGGATATGCTGTCAATAAATCATTTATTATTATTATTATTATTAAAACACAGTCGGAGAGTTAGGGTTAGGAAGACTCATTAGGCGGGGGGTTAGGATCTAAGTTATTTAGGGATTAGCAGTTCTATGGGATTTAAGTTGTTTTGGGATTAGCAATTCTATGGGATTTAAGTTGTTTTGGGATTAGCAGTTCTATGATATACATCACAGAACTGCTAATCCCAAAACAACTTAGATCCTAACCCTAACCCCCCGCCTTAAGTGTCTTTCTAACCCTAACCCCCCGCCTTACGTTGAAAACGACCGGAAATTTAACATACCGCTGACACCTGGATGACGGATTGTTGGCGCACCTGGTTTAGGTCGATGACATCTAGTATCTTCCCAACAACCTGGACGATCAACTTCACACTTCTAAGTATATTGTAGCTCGTAAATTTAAAAACTAGTAAAGAAGGCGTAAAGAACAAACAATATGGCCAAAGGGTAAAATTGATACAAGGGCCACTACGACCTCGAATTCAGCTCTCTCTCTCTCTATATATATCTATCCATATATCAGCGCTCGTGAATAATAGTCCCCCCAGTAAAAAAACAGCCTATAACATTAATGGCATTCCCCTTGTAACAATATAGGGATCAATATATTACATAAACCATGAAACCTAACGTTGTCGTTGCAATATGGCAATGGTTATAAGTAACTTGTCAAATTGTTGCTGTACAAGCTGTAAACAATTTAGAAAAAAATCCTAAACCGCGCAAGCGGGCGACGAACCTGGAACCTTCCGATTGGTACAGTCGGACCCTCTATAACAATTAAAGTGCCTATCTCACGTTTGGCGTTTTACATATTCGTAATATTTGAGTCTTCCTGAAAAAAAATATAATATATCTTGTCAGCCGAAGATTTCATCTTCATGGACTTTTTTGCTGTTAAAGTTATCGGATGTGATGTCACAATAGGCGTTTTTGTGGGAAGTAACAAAAGAAAACTGGTTTGGAATGCCCGGTAACTTCCGGTAACTTTAACAGCGAAAAACTCCATGAAGATGAAATTTTCGGCTGACAATATATATTATAATTTTGCTCAAGAAGACCCAAAAATTACGTATATGTAACATCCGGACTCTGAGCAACGGTAGAGCAAGGTTGATATTAACAAAGGAGTGTTTATACCTGGTAACGGAGTTTGCTTCTCAACTCTTCGGTTTGGAGCGGCGAATGTTTGAGTAGCAGAGTCGACGGACGGACCTGGCCTCGAAGAACTAACTTCTGTAGGATTGTGAATAAATGTATCCAGTTGTTTACACTTTGCTGACGTTCTTGTCTAAAGGAAGGTCACAATGAATAGGTTAATGACAAATATTTATAAGTAAATGCACAACTCAGCACAGCAAAGCAAATCACTCTTTGGTTGTAAAGCTTGGGGAAATAAACCTCCTATTTGAAACCATTGTATCACACCACACACATGCAACTGAACATTTTTCAGGATAATTATCTTCTACTTCATTTATCGAAATACAAGACAATTTTGTTGGAAATATAATAAAGAAAGTAACACGGATAAGAGAAAGCAACCAGTGTTGGTTTGAGCAGACATAGTGTACCGCTGATTATCCACCATTGATAGCAGCATTGATGTTTTTACTAAATACGATTATAGGTTATTCGCTCTCAAAATCTACGATATAATAGTTAACACAGAGTTCATCCTCATCAACTATCGCCTGGGAGAAATCGAGAGCAAATAATCTAATTGCTATAATACCATGATTGCCTCGGTTTCTTTTGTCCTCACCGGGCGATTTAATCTCTAATTCGCCCTCTAACCGGGCAAATTTCTAATTTTACCCGCAGCATTAACATGCATGAGCATTGAGCAAACATACAAACAATACTCAACAATACACAACAAAGAAATGTATTAAGTAATCAAGACAATTATTATATTACCTCGTCAATCATGGTACAAACTAATACCATGACATGTCGGGAAATTAGTTATTAAATGCCCCTCAAGCCTCGGGAGGATTTGTGGAACTTCCACAAATACTCCCTCGGCTCTCGGGGCATTTAATCACTAATTTCTCTCATGTCATGGTATTACTCATAATAATTAGAATGTATATTGCATAGTTCGACTAGATATTATACACAAGTCATGCATGATTACACTGAATTGTCTACAAAGCTATTTATTATACAACTAAGTTTGTACTCTTTTAAAGGGAACCTGTTACTATGACAAGTTGCCTTGAAAATGTTGTAAATGCATACTGAAGTTAAAAGTGACTGAGAAATAACAATAATTATTGTTGCAATCTACTAGAAACTGCGGGACATTTTTGGTTGTAATTTCATGGGAGACGTCATCTTCGATTTGATGACGTAACATGGTTGCACCACTGAACTCAAAATGACAATTTGATTATGAGCTCGGCTAAAATTGAGAGAATAATAATCTAATTGCTATAGTGAAAAATAATTGTATGTGCGCAGCTTCAACCTCGTTCTTTTGAATTCCACTCAGTTTTATTCATTTTGTTCTTTCAGTGGAATTCGGAAGAATGGGGTTGGGCTGTGCGTGTGTTGGTGCATCGTGAATTCCGAGCAGTTGCTGACTTATATATATTTTTAATTTCAACGGGTCGTAACATGGTAACGTAACATGGGTCCCGTTCGCGCTCTTTCCGATTGGGTATTTATTGTATTACATTAATATCTAATAAATCGATCAAAAAAAAAAGAAAACAAACTTATGTTCATTTATGTTCAAACTGATTTCGAAAAACGAGAAAATGAGAAAAACGATCGCAGCTGCAGTTAACCAACCAAACGGTCGTTGCCAAATTTTTGTCGAAAATCTATTTCATTAATACTAACCCTAACCAACCCTAATTTTAATGCTAACCCTATTAACCCTAATTAGAAGAAGATGCCTTACTTTCTCGCCGTGATAGAACCGTATCAAATCAACGAAGGTGAATCAAACCTGTGTCACAGCATCAGTAGTTCGGAGTCTTTTAAACTGTTCTTGTGTTTCCAATAATTTGTGTTTCTCAGAAAGCAAATGACTCAAGGCTGCCCTTTGTTTCGTCAATTTGTCCATGTAAGCAATCTCAGTATCAAGATCATCCTCACCCGGACTATCCCTGCAAACAAGATTAATAAAAACGAAATCTAAAAAACTCTGACATATTGAACAGGGGCCGGTTGTTCAAAGCCTGGGAAACTTATCCGGTAAATAAGTCCTATTTCAACTTAGAAATTCGCCATCAAAACTATAAGACAGATACGATTTATCCGCCGGATAGCGAGTTACCACCGTATAGTGACTTAAAAAGTAGAGTGCTGCATAGGCAGTGTTTTGGATATAGTAAAGTGAAAAGGTGGTGAACTGCTGAGATTTTTTCATCAGAGTGAGACGTAATGGAAAAAAGGGGGAGATTAAAAATAATTCATCACGTCTTACTCTGATAAAGGGCTCCGCTCGATACCTCAGTAACGTGACTTATCCAGGCTTCGTAATTAGGTTCCCAAGTCAACTGCACCATTAATATGATGGTAGAATAACATGTGCTTATTATATGGCTTTCTCGTATCCGGAATTCTTATTGGTTAATGCCCGGTCCGTAAAAATGCGTATCCGGCCCACGGTGCGTCTTTTTCCGTATCCGGACCGCTGTCCGGATGTTGTTCTTGCCGGTGGAGATTTCAAGGTTGCCTTTTTTAAAGAGTTTAGATGCCTTCCGAAAACGTGTTAGCACATAAAATTTGCCAAGTAAAACGATTGTGAATCTAAAGAACTGCAGGATATAGCAATGAATGTTTGGAATACTTGGTTCGTATTCGCTTCCGTCTAGCTTCTTGACGTTCATGAAGAACTTGCAAAGGAGATAATCGAGAGTCGGAGAAGGAATGAGAGCTCGCGTAAGAACCGTGAATGTTTTTGTGAGCATGACTTCAGTTTCATTTGCCTGCGAAATAATCATACTTTGAGGACGACTCAATAACAAACAAAACCAAGAACGTCTCCTTAGCTCTCAACTCCTGGATCCAACATTCTTTGCGGCCCGTTCCACTCCTTAATACATTGTGCGTTTGTGTGTTAATCGGGGGGGGGGGGGGGGGGCTAAAATGAAACGTTTTACGGGACGTGGTTTAGTGGTGTAAACATCTGTGTAAGTAAATCGTACCCAAGAGTTTCTCGAGCGTCTTCTACTAATGTTTCATTTGTTGCGTCTTCTTCACTATGTTCATCGCCGTTCGCGCAACCGTTGTTACCAGGCTCCACGCCTTCTTCGTCAGATTCATCATCACTGCTGAAACTCATGTCAACAAGTTCTGCTGGTAGGTATGGCTCACCATTTGGCAGCTGAAAATGTATTCATAAAAATAAGATCTTCAGATCCACGGGCAGGATTCAAATCTGCACTGCTGATGTATAGTATTATAGAAAGTGGCATACCTCTTCCGTTTTCTTTACTAATTCTTGCAATCTTCTTAGTTTCTTCCTAGCGGCGTTAAGCTTTCTTTATAAAATCAGAAAAATACTATTAACCTTAAGGTCAGTACGGGGAAGAATTTACCTGAAGACCGAGCGACGAATGGGCGAGGCCTGTGCGAAAAATCAAATGAGGTTAATAAGACATTTATTATATGGCTTTTGTTCGGTTTTCCTTTTGTTTTTAACACTGTTTTAGTTTTGGAAGATGGCGGTTTACACCACTTGTTGGCTCGTGAGCGGTCTTAACGCAGCTTTTCTGCAATCTGATTGGTTACTGAGAGGTCTTTACAAACCAGTAAAGACCGGTCATTATAAAACAACTGAAAAGTTTTAAAAAATTGTAAAGAAATTTGAGAAATTTAAAAGAGCCATAATATAATAAAAATCTTAATCATGTTTTGTCGGTCTTTACGGAATTATCCTGTCCTTGTTTTTTTTGCACAGAAACTGAAAGACCGCGGGCATGATTATTTTGCCGTATAAGACCTCCCGCTCGGTCAATTAATCTTTAATTATTAAGGGTAACACATTGCAAAGGAATACTATTTATTAAAAATACTCATTTTTAATACTTATTTCACTTGCAGACCTATTTTATTATTCGACTCGCCTTAGTTTCTCCTGAAATTCAGGATCTTCTCGCCACATAAGCGAACTAGAGATAGAACCAGAGGTTTCCCCATCTGTCTCACCAACAGCCCCAGAATCTTCATCTTCAGGTTGATCTCGCACCATACTTGTACCAGTATTAGGACTGGTAGTAGATTGAGCAACCTGTAAAAATCATGTTTACAAATAAAAATTGACACAATGTACACCATTTTGACTATCGTAAGTAAAAAATAACAATCCAGGGTGACCAACTCAAATAGCACTCCCGCTTACAGTGGAAATGAGACGGACGACCTGATAACAAGTGGCCATTAGCCCAATGGATAACTTGGAAATTTAGTTACTGCCAAAAGTGAACGTAATCTTACACGAAAACTTACTTGTAAAATCTTACTTGTAAATCATTTGCTGCTATTGCATGAAAATTTCCTTTATAAATTGAAGACTAAAATATGATGCTTTCATCGCGAAATGGAGCCCGTGTGGCATCCAGTATACACAACCTGTTACTTACATTACTCTGTTCATTCCGCTGCTTTAGATTAGCAACCCGTTCCTTCGCTGCCTTTACTTGTCTATAATTAAAAACAAATTGCGTTAAATATCCAACACAAGCAAAAACCTAAACATAAAAATAAAAATAAAATATGAAACACGTAAACCAAATATGTTTATTATGCATATGTTTGCCATACCGTAATTTAGCTAACAGTTCAGGATCATCAATTCCCGAGTTTAAAATCCAATCCAGGCTACCTGGCAGCACTCTATCAGAAGTCACATTATCATCCTCTGGGACGCTTTCTCTCGCTGATTCAGAAGCTGTCTCAACAGGCTCTTGTGTTCTATCTGTGCCACCAAGCCTAGCCAGACTTTGTTGTATAGCAGGATCCTATAATAATATTTAGGTTTAAAAATACACACAAGTCAACTATTGAAAAACTAGCAGACATTTAAAGGGACACTCCATCCCCAAAACAAGTGTTGCTTAAATGAAAGTTCTTTGTCGCCTTACTTGAGAATGTGTATTAGTTTTCTTCTAATACTGTATTTATAGTTTTAGAGAAATTTGGCTTTGTTTATCGTATTTTTGGTAACTTGAAGGCCGCCATATTTGTTCTGATTGCGGCGAATGCGGTCACTCCCGTTAATTTTTGACGTCATTGAGTGATAGCAACACTATGAAAAGAAATCCTTCACAATAGTGTGAATAGAAATCCTGCACAATAGACTAAAACCACGCTATTGTCATGCTATTGTGAAGGGTTTCTTTGTATAGTGTTTCTATCACTTAATGACGTCAAGAATCAATGGATCGCAATCACGACAAAAATGGTGGCCTTCAAATTACCAAAAATACAATAAACAAAACCAAATTTCTCTAAAACTAAAAAGATTAGAAGAAAACCAATATCCATTCTCATGTAAGGCGGAAAAAACTTTCATTTAAGTCACTTGTTTTTGGGGTGGAGTTTCCCTATCTGTTCTGCACACTATACTTTGTGATCAATGTCAGATGGATCTAAGGCGCAAAGGAATTGGAGGGATATTGGACGTCAGTTTCAGGCCCCAACACGGTCAAGAAAACTAAAACTACTGAAAACGAACTGAAACCGACATACAAGTTGCATAGGACCTGAAACTGACGTCCAAAATGTCTCCATGACGGCCATCTCTGGCTTCAGTCACTCGATCCACAGCGTGAACGCAAACGTACTGGATAGAGATCGATCTTAGTTGATGGTTCGTTTGACAAAACCTCACTAAAATAATATACAATGTATTTACTAGCTTTTTAGCGCATAAATTCAACAATCTTCAGAGGTTTCGTTTTCAAATCCTGTGTAGCCTATTCGAACGTTTTCTCTGATATAATAATTTTGATGCTTGTCTTAACAGTCTCCATCTTGGTCAGACACCATATTCCACTGACCCTAAGATAGCTATCACAGATCTCGAAGTTCAGTGTGAATGATCACGCCATGCAAATCAATCCCTGCAGTATGTTTAAGCCGTTAACCCTTTAAACCCCAGTATCACCATACAAATTCTCCTCATTGGTCTCCAAACATTTCTTATAGTACTAGTTGGGAGAAGTTGTTTTATAAGACATATCAGTTTCTATTTGGTGATCATTTCCTTTATTCTCATTACCTGTATGCTTGGTTAACCATTGATATTATTAGAAGTTAGATGCTGGTCACCCCTGGGGCATAAAGGATTAACTCACCTCCTCCTCTCCAAAAAGATCTTTCAATTTCTCAAGCTTATCCTTAACGTCTTGCAGTTTTCTAAATGAAAGAACAAAGAAATTTTAAAATATCGATTACTTATTAACCGAGTGTGGGGTCTGCACGAGAAAGTATTTGCCTTTCATACAGTCCGAGCGGCGAAGAAGAGAGCGGCGAGATCTCTGCGAAAAACCCGAGGGAAAATACTGTCCACGTATTATATTATTTTTGCTTCATCTTTTCTCACGTTTTTAACTCGTGGAGGGACGATTGCGGAACACACTCTCTCGCTCGCTATGGCGTTAGCAATCGGAAACCAATCGATACAGTATCGAATTCCTTCGGCGTCATAAGTAGGTGAGTCTATTGAAAGTAAAAAGCGATGAAATACTCTAGAGCATAACAGTGAACGAAGGCAGAATGCACCGAACTGGTAGCGCTCAACATCTTGGCAACAGATGTAAAACGGCTCGCGAAACTTGAATGCCGTGTTCAGCTTACTAAAATTATATATGCGTGAAGCCACATCAGGTGGCGACTAAGCGATGCTCGTTGCGCACTTGTACAAATGATTCCAGATAACTGCATCTTTTAGTTATACGAATGAAAATGGAGACTGTTCATTTCCCTTGTTTTCCTGCTCCAAAGAGGTCTCTCGAACTACCTCTCATAAATGTTTAGGGGTAGAAATCGACGAAAAACTGAAAAGCCTGGGTACGAGGTTGCCGGTATATTAGATTATTAATAAGTGCGTATTTTGGGGATTTTACATAGAAAAATTGTAAAAATCATGTAGTGCGAAAATTTCATCTTCATACCATTTACTCCTGCTAAAATGATTTACTATTCACAAGAAATGACATCAAAGTTAGGACACGCAAAAACATTGCACATTGATTCAGCAGTGAAATACAATGAAAGTTTGGGAATTGAGCGAATTTTGTCTAAACAGGTGTATTTAAAGTTCATAGGCAAACTTTCTTTGTATTTCACTGTTGAATTAGTGTGCAATGACTTCGCGTGTCCGTGCTTTGACGTCATTTCCTGTGAATAGTAAATCAACTTTAACAGGGAAAAAGGCATGAAGATGAATTTTCGAACGACAAGATATATTACATTTCTTGGTAGAACCCAAAGATTTCGAATATGTAAAATCCCCAAACCCCGCGGATAGGCACTTTAAGGAAACCTAGTTTTTTCTCCTTGTGACTTATGTTCATGAAACTCTCCATTACGATTAGTGACATTCTCGCAATTACTTGTGCGTTGATATTTACCTTTCAAGACCGTTGCTATGGCAACAACAAGTCTAAAATATAACAGTTTTTGATATTTTTCATCTTTTCTGTGCCATTTCTCGCGTTTCTTTGGTAAAATTTCTTCAAACTTCAGTCTTGTGGGAATTGCTTCGAGAAACATTTTAGTCAAAAATAAATGTAGGGTTGTTCAGATGGTTTTGTCAATATCACCAAGCAAAATTTGTCCGATATAATTTTTGAAAAACCCAGAATTAAAGGTATAAGCTAAATAAACAATTCAGCGAAGGAAACAAAACAGCGGGCATAATTTTGCCTACAGACGGAATGAATAGGCACGCAATGCGTACATACGTCTACGTTTTAGAGCTATTCACACGATCTAATAGCACCCAATTTTTATCCTGATACAATCATAGGTAGTGACAGTAATTAATATTGACAAGTAAAAAAGTTTACTTATTAATGGTAATATTCAACTGTACGTTTAGCAATAAATCATTGTAAATAAAGCTTAATGAAAACCATGCTTTATACATGTAGCGCTGAAATCTAGCTAGTATAAGAACCAATCAAATTGCAGAATAGATCAGTCTGGTGGATGTCCATATTATGATTGATAGCGCTACTATCCGCTAACCATCGACCATGACATATCGAGTACCGACGAGTAGCTTAGCTAATTAGATAACCATTTGCACTAGACCACTATACCATATGTTTGTACTAATAGTGGATATATAGCGAATAGCCGCGAATAACGGCCTTATACAACACTAGAGTCTAGACCAAATAATAATATAGATATAACTTACCTGAGCTTTCTGTGAAGTTGTAGAGCTTCCAATATTTTTTCATCATCAACATTATCACCGGTATCCTTGGCAGACTTGGTAGTAAATGGAACGTCTTCATCACCATTCTCGATCGTTTCATTTATACTTCTCTGTTGTGGTAACGCCATTTCTTAATCAAACAAAAGAAAGTTTTCTTTATCAATTTATTTCTGTAGGGTAAACAAAAAATCATTTCCACAGTCTACAAAGCAAGGAGCACCTGGAATGCGTTCCTGATTCTAGATGACTTTATTTACAAAATATTCAATCCTACTTTTCAGCAACAAAAATTTCTCAAACTTCATGCTAACACTGTGTATAATTATTTCTATATAAGTCTATTTATCTTATTTCTAATTATCTCTAATGCCTGATTTAAATAAATACTAAAATAAATTAAACAAAGAAGTGGAAAATAAATAAACGCTCGGCTTCTATTAAGAAGATCCAACCATTAATCAAGCCATTTACTATTTAATAGATACTACCATACATACATGACTGTGCGTAAATATGACACGTTCTGAGTCAGGCCTAAAACTTATTTCATACATAACATGGCTTATTGTACAAAATATAGCTTATTTACATAGTTTACTATGGGTTATTAAGCCTTGTGTTATGTATGAAATAAGATTTAGGCCCGACTCAGAACGTGTCATATATAAATATGACACGTTCTGTCGAAACTACAATTTTGTGTATATAAACAATGATTGTTTGCCACCTGCGCCCTGCTCGCTAAATGCACGTGACAGGGGCTTCGGTGGTCTAGTGGTCAGGGCCACTGCCTCCCACCTCTGAGGTCAAGAGTTCGAATCCTGTGTTCGGACATTTGATCGCACGTGGAAAGAGTTGGTCAACACTCTGCCGAATGTCGTGGGTTTTCTCCAGGTTCTCCGGTTTCCTCCCACAGGGGAGTCGACAGGGCGGGTTAGGATAAATAGTTAGGAAAACTAATGATGATAAAAACTGTAAAAATAAATAGCTAAGGTTAATTGATTGGGGTACTGGGTGCTGAATATAATAGAATAAATTGTCGATGTTGTAAAGCGCATTTGATCATATACACATGCTAATTTGCGCTATATAAATAGTAAACATTATTATTATTACTGTAGGGTGTTCCACATCACCACGAGTACTTTTGATTAAAGTACCCCTATCCTATGATCAAAAAGTTGGTATTCCACATTTTTACATATTTCTAAAGAGTATTTTTTGGCCTTCTTATTTTACTCCTCAGATTTCAAGCAATTACGAGCATGAGAAATCGTCTTTGACGTCACCATGCACACACATGTTCCGAAAATGACGTCAAAGATTCAAAGCCAAAGTAGTAAGTACCCATAGGTTATCGTGGTCAAACAGCACTGTCGAGTCTTACGTCTGCACATTGCTTTGAAATCGCAATGTGCAAAATCGAGAACGTTTGTTGTTCATCTTTTTTTGGCAAATGTGAACATTTATTATAAAACTAAACCTATATTCCATGATAACAAATGGCAGCAATCAATATCTCATATTTTGTCTCAGGTGCACTTAAAGCTCATACGTGTTATAAAAATACCTTTGTCAAGCTGCATTTCTCGCAGTTCTCGAAGCTGCTCCACAAGCGTGTCCATATGTGCCTTCTTAGCTTGTAGGTCGATCAATTTGCTTTCTAATTCAAGACGTTCTTGAGCTGCATCTGCCATGGCTAATGCCTGTGCCTTTTAAAGCATTCAATAAATCATAAGTCATACACAATATAATTAATGGAAACTAAAAACTAATAAACTTACAGCCATGCAACTTACTTCGTTGTCAGGTGTCAGTGATCCTGTTGACTCATAGACCTGCGCCTGAAAAATAGTGATAAAGATATTGTACGTTATCTATTATAGATTGATATCTATCAAACATCATATATCGGTGTTTGAATATGTGATGAAACACGTATTCCCAGGACCTGCAATGAGAAACCCAGGCAATGAAGGAGAGAACAGTGTGTACCATACAGGAACTCTCGTCCCTATAATAGGTCGAATGACCCATGCAAGTGTCCAAGATAGGTGTGACATCTGCACCCCTACACTAGTAGGCGTTAGCAGCTCATCAAATCTCATCACAAACACAGAATACTGGCCCAGGGAAGGAAAATCACCCTGACTTAGAAAGCCCTATCCAATTTACAGTGGACATCTCCCAAGCCAACAGCACTCCGATAGTACATTAAACCCATGTACATTATCACAATCTGGACAGACTTATCCTGTCACGGTTGCGTGACTGGGGAACATTGGAACAAAGACGAAAAACAGGCTCACATAAACTTTGCGGAACTGAAAGCAGCTTACCTGGCCATTCAATTATATCTGAACTCGGGTCAACTGACAAGGAATCGCATTTAATTTTTTGGAATGGAATGTACATTTCTTTCCTCCACAAATGGACAACTCGACAGCAGCGTACGTCAGCAAACGAAGAGGAACCAAATCAATCCAGATAACTGAACATTTGGAAGCTGTGTCAGACCCAAAATATAACCGTGGTGGCCACAACACCCACTTGGAATCCAGAACACGGAAGCAGATGTCGAATCATGCCAAATTAATGACAGGATAGAGTGGACATGGGACAAACATCTGTTCGCGAATATCCTGAAATGTTACTACACGTCACCAGTACATCTCTTTGCCTCCAGACTGAACCGCCAATATGTAGCACGACGCTCGGATGACAGGACAATGGCTGTAGATGTGTTCATATGGTATTGGAATCACTGGACATCATTCATACACCCTCCGATTATATTGTTGCCCATAGTTCTACGGCCTGGACTAGGCAACAGCAATGGACATGGATCACACAGCTATTGTACCCTATGCTACTACATAGAAATGTTAGTCGACTTTCCAGCCTTGCTATACCAACTTGAAAATAATCTTTCTTCCATTCAACCAAGCGGCTGTCCAACCATTATTATTCTAGCTCTGGCTAGTTCATGGTCTCTTTCCGGCGACGAATGCAAAAATAGGCGTGGTGCATTAAACGGAGTCTAATTTATTTCCATTTCCAGGACATGTAAAGGATATCCTAGAGTTTCTTACCTACTGTACCAGTTCCAAGAAAGAATAGCATACCGAACAATCGGGATTTACAGATTCATGAATGTCGCAATTTCATGATCTATAATTGATGGACAACCATTTGGAAATCTACCCATAGTGTCGAGATTCATGAAAGGCATTTTCGACTATGACCTAAACATTATGACCTAAACATTTTATCACATGGTAAGTGGGAATGGGTCTTGTAAGTTGTATCACTTCAGGATTTATTCTTAAAGATGACTAAGCAACTAGCATTAACATCCGCAGCTCGGGTACACGAACTGATATAGCATTAGACATAGTTAATGTCGTCATGAAACAAGACAGTTGTAGATTTACTCTCTCAACACATGTAACGAATTCCAGACCAAACCATCCAGGAAGGGAAATAACATTCTTAGCCTATTCTTCCGAACCCAGAATTTGTGCCTAAGAGAATAAATATGTCAAGCGAACGGTCGACATTAGACGAATTGGAAGCGAATAACAACTTCTTATTTCCTACAAAGTACTGAAGTACCTCGCAAAGCAATAGGCAGTCAAACACTGTCAAGATGGTTAAGTACAGTTCTGACTCAAGCGTTTCCGTACGATACACAGGACACTCTACAAGGGCAGCCTCGACATCCGAAAATGCAAACTCTGGTTTACCAATAGAAATCATAGTCGAGGCAGCTGATTAGTCCTCATCAACAGTTTTCAAAAGTGTAGAGTTACGTTCGGTTAACCATATATAGTCGACATTGAAGTGGCTTGAATTTTCTGTCATTATACCGACTAACTTGTCGTAGTAAGACTTCATAATCTGCGCCAGTATTGCGAGTACCAGTCGGAAAAGGCACGAAGAGAAGTTAAATTTCCCGAAGGGACTTACCTGACGGGGAGATAGTTCTCCAAGAACCTTCAAAGACTGATAGGAGCAATGCTGGCTCTCCATCCTGTGGAAAGTCCTTTTCCACCCCCATGGTCACCCCTTGCTTTCTTACTACAACACTTCAGCTTGCACTCCGTCCCAGGATCAAAAGGGCGTATGCGCTAAAACTTAACGTGCACCAGTATTGCTCCTGTTAGTCTTCGAAGGTTCTCAGAGAACTACATCTTAGCTCAAAGATATTCTTCATGTATATAATATAAATTAAGAGACAGTTAGAACATAACATGATCATCAATTCTATCTCAGAACCATCCTCAGGGTAACATGAAAATTTATCGACATGATTAACCGACGGAAAATTGTTGACTCGAGCCAGATTTGAACTCGCATCTTCGGGATTCCGGTCAACTGGTCGTTCGTGTACTTAAATAACACATTGTTCTCAGTTGGCGTGGTAGCTCAACTGGTATAGAGCAGCGGACAGGAATCCCGAAGGTGCGACGAGTTCAAATCCCGCTCGAGTCAACAATTTTCCGTCGATTCAGTAGTGTAGGTTAATCATGTATTCATGTTCATCAATGTTGATTGACATTTGATGACAGCTGCCTGCAGGCTACAAGCATTTCATGTTTGGCCTCGATCATAATTTAACTAATATAAAAATAATAATTTAATTCTACTTACTGCCTCATTTCGAGTTGGTCGTTGGTTCTTAAAATTCTCTGGCTTTCGGTTACCAGCAAGCCTTCTATTGTGCATACCCTAAACAAAACAAAATCATAACATTTAAGCTACTAGTACATTTAAGTTTACTAATAGTACGGACCGTTATCGATACGAAATCCATAAAACCCAGACAAATAGTAGCATACCTGTTCGTCTCTATTCAGTTGACGTAAATCATCTCCGGAAGCTCTTCTCCAGTTCACCTGACCACCAACTGCTCCACGCTGGATTTATAGGATATAGCAATATATAAAACTCATTATTAGGTTTTTGAATAAAAATATCAACATCCAAGAGGGGTCTATTGTTAACATGCTATTGAGAGGGAAAATAATAATTATACAGTTTAATAAATAAGTGCATGGTTAGCACCTTAAAAATACAAAAAAAGTGTTTTTGAATGCTCTAGGGTGAGGGGTTGTAAGGGAAAGTGAGCTAGCTGATGAACAGCTTTAGCTCCAATCGTCAAGTCATCGTTTTATAAATAGTAATAATATTATTAGGTAAAGAGGAGTACAATCATTTTATTAATTCAATCTCGATTGTGATTGGCTAAAAAGCTAGACAATTCTTGATGTCTTGCCACCTACAAAATATCAAAAATTGTCTGTAGGTGACGTAATTGTCTTTGCGTTCGCTTACTTCCTAAACTCCTACATTAAAAGGCTCTCTACATTTATAATTGTAAAATAAAACAATTATTGGATTCGGCTTACACTTGATATCAAGAATTATGCAGACCTCTGTCAATGTTATCCGCCTCAGCCTTCGGCGGATAACATTGACCTCGGTCTGGATATCATGCTCAGCCTCATCCAATAATTGTTTATTATCTGGAGGAGTATAAAGGAAAGCGGTAAACGGAAATACGACCAACAAATGTCAAAACTGGTCCAGACGTAATTTTGTTCTACACATAATAAATAAGTAATGTCACATGATTTTAAGATTAAATCTACTCGTGATTATATACCTATAGTGTATAGTATATTATTGTAGTTTACCTGTGGGGAAGGCGAGTCGTCAGACCTTTCAGTTCCTGCACTTCTGCCACTAACACTAGCGGCATCACTTGTTTGTCTCCTCTCCGTAGTTACGTTGCCGTTGAGCAGACCTGAAATACGTTTTCCCTGCAACGGTTTAACAAATATATATATATGTATAGAGAGAGATTAGTTCTTAGTAAATACCACACATTATTTCGTAGTGGAACAACACGCCCGCTACGCGTTAACTCGGGCTACTTTTGGGCTGGCAGCGTGGCATACTGTATATATCTTCTTCGCCAAATTTGTCAGTTGTCAGACGTTTCCGGTTAAAATTTGTTCAGCTAAATTGGGACCAGTTGTCTCTTAACTACAGTTTAACTGCTGTTTGGAATTTAAACCTCTGAAACTCTGATCATGATTGGTGAGAATTAACTTTGTCATGTGACTGCTTTGTTGCAGTTACGGCTGCGATCGCTGGCGTGTGTATCATCTCAAATTATTAATAATCCATGAGTAAACACAACGGAAAACAGTACCAGGTCAAATATGTGATGAAACACTCTTCTTGTAAAAAGTGAGTTTCATGCTAACCCCTGCGGGATTTCCCCCATTCATGGTCCCCAGACCTCGCACGCCATGTATTTGATGATCACAAATTGGAAAAGTGCATGTTTATTAATCGTAGATTTTGAACGTTATCTCGGGCAATATTTAATCGATTTCAATTCTGAAAACAGATTTGGAATTTCCGAGTCCAAATACATAACATACCAGTACGTAAGATACACAACGCGAACGTGCATACCCTTCGTGCATACCCTTCGTAAACCTGTTTATCACTTAGAAATTAATCGGCAATACGCGCGAAGGCCGCTTCGTCGTAGATTTTTGAACGTTTATATACTTTTGGCATTCATAACTAACTTGGCATTCATTATAGTCTCACTGAGATCGCGGACCAACCCGTTTCGAAATCGTTCGTCATCATTTAGTGTATTGTGAGCGTATTTATGACCAAGACACTTGTCAGCCACATTACTGATCAACAATTAAGTATATATCAGTGAACACCTCCAAGAAACAACACTTCGAACGGTGACCAGATCAGTAGTGAAGAAAGAAGTCATTTGAATATCAACGACCTCGTCCAAAGGTCCAAAAGAACTCACAAAATCGAGCTTTTGCTATTTACAGCGTGTTTTACAGCCTGGATGTCATCAGTTCCTTCAGCGGCTGACATAATGATTTTTAAACCAATGAGCGCCCGGAACAATGATGCAATAATTACGATTTCGCGACATTGACAAAACGGAGCTCATTTTAAGGGAAAGTGCTAGATGTCATCGACCTAAACCAGGTGTGCCAACAATCAGTGATCCACTTCAGCGGTACATTAAATTGCTGTCGTTTTCAACGTGGGTCTTCTGTTGATCTATTCATTTCTTATAGGACATGTTTAAGACATTGTTTCTTTCTTTTTTGTAACCAAAATGTGGTTAATACGTCAAAATACAGTCAGGGGGTTAGGATTAGGAAGACACTAAATGCGGGGGTTTAGGGTTAGAAAACTCATTAGGTGGGGGGTTAGGGTTAGGATCTAAGTTGTTTTGGGATTAGCAGTTCTATGATGTATATCATCATACAGGCATGTCCGATCATATGATGTGGAAGAAACACGTTGAAAACGACCGGAAATGTAATGTACCGCTGACACGTGGATGACTGATTGTTGGCGCACCTGGTTTAGGTCGATGACATCTAGTATCTTCCCATTTTAAGATTTTAAGTAATAATGACAAACAATAATACGCTGGTTAAATCGTAGTTGACTCATGTACATAGGTTAATATATAAGCTAGTAACTGATTGGCTAGATTCGTACATCGATAACTCGATAGAGACACGCTCACGTGACGCTTTTTAAAAATACTGACCTACTTATATCCTAAAGGTTGTCAAAATACAGAATGTTTAGCTAAACTACTTGGCGAAAATTGTAACTTGTAGTGAATTGTTTTAAGCCGGTTTTCCACTGTCTCGGCAGAACTGCCGGTTTTCCACTGCCTTTACGCCAGAACATATTTCATAAAATAAATATAAAACTTTGTCCCAGTGCCTCCTCTATCGAGTCATAGAGGCACTTGGGAAGTTGAAATAAAACTCGAGAAGTTAGCACAGCATTCGGCTATCGCCTCGTGTTTTACACGCTTCTTTTCGTTCAACTTTCCGAGTGCCTATATGACGCGATAGAGGCACGGGGACACGTTTCCTATTTCTTAAATATATCTATCATTTTCGTAAGTATGGCATGATCATGCACGCATTATTGTTGTGACGTCAAGCGCGAATAAATATTCAAAGCTTTCGCTTTTTTCCTTGTTTTGGGCGCAGCATACATGTACGTTGCTGAAAAAATCCAGTTACAAAGTTATACCGTGAGCGTGTAAAGTATCGACTCATGCAAAGAAATTTCAACCAAAATTTCAACATATTTCGCACACAACACACAACCGAGCGGTCGAATTAAAACTGCAAATAAAATTTCTCTGCTTTCTTTAAGATTTTGGTGGAATGTAACATATTGTTCACTGGAAATATGGCCGAGCTCGTTTTCTGGTCTGTACGCAAAATGATGCACGCTGATTGGCTACCTAGCCGCGTAATACGTTTTGTGTACAGCCGGCTATAGTTTTGGTAGGAACATTTCTAGATCAATTTGAAGACAAATAAACGAGATTATAAGAATGTTTTAGGAAATATTAATAACAAATTGCTTTACAACATAATTCAGTCCATGACAAGATGTTTGTAAGCAACTAGGTCCCAAAAACAGTGCAAAGTTTTGTATCATATTAAATAAAACAGTAGCATAACGTATGACGCAAGTTTAATTCCGTGTAGGATTTTAGCTCGCTTGCTTATAAAGCTACAGTATTATTGATAGTTAATATAGCAATGTTGTCGTGTTGTCATGTTGTATACAATGTTGTCATGTTGTATAAACATCATGTGGTGTGAATTTATATAAACAGAAATTACCTACCGAAAAAAATGTTGAACTAACTTACCTCAGTTTCGGCTTCGTTGAGTTGATCTTCAGCAACACGTTGGAGATCCAATAACGCGTTTTGTCTTTCTTGCAATTCTTTCAGCTTCATATTACGAGAAAAAATTAAAAAGTCTTCAACGTATCGTTCACATATAAGAGCTATTCTAATTCAAGATTGTGCCGATGTGTTAAGATGATTATATAGCGCCTTTTCATAACCTACAGTAGCTTTGGTTATTTGGTTAATATGGCATTATCTTAGCATTGTAACCGATAAGTTATTGGATTATAACCAACCCCAAAACAACAAAGATCGTAACCCCCCGTCTAACGAGTTTTCTAACCCCCGTCCGTATTTTTTCCGTCCCGAACTCCTATACTGTATTGTCTATACACAATACAGTATCACGAATGCTGTAACAACCTTACCTGTCTCTGTTGTTCAACCATCTTGCGTAACAAAGTATGTTGTTGTCGAAGTCCTTCTGGGTCTTCGCTTTCCTCTGACACAAGGTCATCCTGTAGTAGTTATACAGCAACGAACACATGAGAAAATACTTAAAGTGTATATAAACTCCTCCACAGTTTTTTAGATTTCTGTATGGAGGACGCCCAAATAGCTGATGATGTTCTTTTCTTTTTTTGGTCTATTCGTTTTGGAGATATCTCTCTTCGAACATTGCCGAAAAGCGCTATTTTGAATTCCCCGTGAGAAATTTTCACAAATGCCAGCAAACTACCTTACGTGACGTAACTTAAGGGAAGGAAGTCCCTCGTGTATTCTGTTGTGAAGTTATCAACGAGCGAATGAATCAGGTGCCTCTTCCCAGGCCTATTTCGTCTTTTTTCGTCTCTCGGTTTTTTCTTGCAAATAGTAATGTTTAAAAAGAGATATCTCCGAAACAAATGGACCATATCAAAAACTGTAAACGACCTTATCAGCGATTTTTGCGTCTTCTATACAGAAAACAAAAAACTATCCAGGGCTATTAGGTACTTTAAGCTACTCGCAACTCTATAAAACAAAAACAACAACAACAACAACAACAACAACAACAACAACAACAACAACAACAACAACAACAACAACAACAACAACAACAACAACAACAACAAAGTACACACGTACTGTACCTGATTCTCTCCGTCGAGTGACACGACACTCGTGGAAGGTGTGTTGTCAAGTGATGATTCACGATGAACAGCCTGAATGGAAAAAAGAAAAATAATGAACCATTGTTACCCAAATAATATGACAAAATACGAAAAACATATACAGTTTGATAGAGTTTGATAGGTTAGGGCTACCTATCAAGCAGAACGTTCTTTTATTTTATTTCAAGGCGAAAATAAAATAATCTAAAGCTCTGCTTTCTGGTTACTTTATGACCAATAGTAATCTCCTTCGTCGACACTATTTGTAGTCTTCACTTCCTACTCAGTGGCGAAGCTAGCGGTCATGCTAGTCATGCTCAGCATGACTAAAAATTTCCTGAAAATATATAGTTTTGTTTGCTTTTATTTACTTTATTTGAAATCTCTCCTTTGAACTTTGAAGTCGTGCGCATTTCGAAGAGAACAAGTAATAATAGTTCACGCATATTACGCGGATATTCTCGCTCCGTATCCGGCCCTGATTGATCGGGCGTCTTCGTTCCCAGGCTCTTTTGTTCATCCTGGTATGACCAGCCATATGAACAGTCACGCTTATTCTCGAAATATGATTGGTTGACGGCACTTAACGCATGCTCAGTTTGCCTATTTTAGACAAGCTGGTCATGCTATTTTGGATGAGCATGACCATAGCCTGACAGCCCAAAATATTAGCTTTCCGCCTGACCAACTATGGCCTGACTGCACAGCACGTCTGTTTAAGGAGATCCTTGATTTATCATGGCATCAACGAGCTCTGATTCGGTCCAAGCAGTCCTTGTTTGTGAACTACTTAGAAAACCGTTTTCGGCTCGAAACATCAACGACAAAAATCTTCTTGTTGGACAGCGACCAATGCCGAATCTTGGCCATTCGTCTTTTTTTCGTTTTATTGGTAATGAATCGCAGTTGAAAAAGTTTACCAAGAATTGTAAACCGGCAAACCATTGCAAAGATTCTCTCCAAGATGACTAGATGAGAGAAACACGGATGAGAGATCAATCATGAAGACGGAATGGACAGCCCCGAAGGGCGAAGGACAGGAAAATATTATTATGCTGTGTTGACATTTATCTCGTGAAACTCCGTAATATTAATCATTATGAAACGTTGTTTTTGTCCGATTTAAATAAATTCTACATCGAAATGTTCACTTGAATCTGGCGAATCGAACGCTGTACGTTTCGTCTACTTAAAATGTGAAGATCAAATGTTATGAGAAATGCGTAAGCGATTAAAGCGAGATTCGTCTTTAAAATCAAAGGACAAGGCTTCAAGATCTATTCGACGTTTACCCTGTGATTCAATGCTTTTATGTCCATTAAACCGATATAATTTCGTAAAAGATATGTTTCGTATACCTTGCCGTTGATTTTTATAAACGTTTTGACACACGAAGACCTTCAATCGAACAGATATTTTAACAAATAGCATTGCCGTGTTTGTTTACATTAAATTTCGTCTGCGAATTTTATAAACTTCTGAGCTGAAAAATCACCGCTCAGAATGCAGGAAATGCCATTTACGGGAATCTATATTTCAAAAATTTCCGGGGGGGCATGCCCCCGGACCCCTCGAGAAAGCCTCGCGCCTTCGGCGCGAGGATTATTAGTTAGCATGACCACTGTTCCTACTTAGTGGTGCTTCCCCTCACGCGTTATGCAACTTCAACTTCACAAATATCGAGATCTATTGCTTAATATGTCGTTATACTTACAATACTCCTTTGTACGAAATCAACGTAAGCCTTTTCTTGTGTCTTAAGATGTTTAATTAACTTGGCCAGCTTGTCCATTTGATCTAAATCCTCATCCTTTAAAAGAGTGAATGCAAGCAGAAACTGTAATAAATCACGGTATTATGGATGGACATACATACGGTTTTACAAAATATCAAAAAAATTCAACTTACTGTTGCTTCATCAGGGCTGGTAAATTTACTGTTTAGAGCGATAAAAAGAGATGTAGCCTGCTTCAAGTATTCCTATAAATATATAACATTGTTAAAAGACAGCGTTTAAAAGTATGTCCGCAAAATCCTACACTTTGTATATAATCATTTTGGCATGTTTAAAGGGATTCTCCTGACCTTACTAAAATGTAGTAGAGGTATGTATAGTGTATTGTTTTTCAAATAAATGCCATTCAACATGGCCGCCATTCCTTGGTTTTCGGATCTTTGTCACGTGACTGAAAACCATCTATTGTTCGGTCGAGCACTTTTTTGAGCGACCAGAGGTGCATAAAAATAAAGCATTTTACTGAAGATGGTCAATTTGCGAATTACCCCAAATGCAATTATGTTCGGAATTCTAACTAGCACCCTACGTTGCTACATCTAATAGCTTTCAAACAGCCGAACATTTTAAAATTATTTTCTTACTAAATCTTTTTACTAAAACTAATTTTCACTCAATTCTCTCCCATCTAGTTTATATTTTACTTCATTCTGCGACAGCAGTAACTCGCGTACGCTGTTGCGGCCATCCTGCCACTTTTATTATGTATATGAATATGTTTTGTGTCCATAATTGTGTATAAATGCATGTCAACACATATTCTATTTTACTGACGAAGCCGAATAAATAAATAAATTGCATTACAAAACCTAGGACAGTAAAGGTTGACATGTCCTCGGACAATTTGGCGAATTATTCGCAATTTTAACGCAATAGAAACTGTCTATAGATTATATTTTGAATACGTTTCGAACAATAAAGTGATTGCGAGCTCTCGCATCATCATGTCACTTCTGTTTCTCGTATTTTCTTTGGAAGATTTTCCTTTTCAAAAATTCAGTGTATTGGATAACAATGTACTTTAGAATTAAAATTTTCAAATGTGTCGTTAGTTAGCAAATAAAAACGTGTCGTGTGCGATCATCGAGATATAACAGCATGATGGACGCGTGTAAAACAGAAGATGTTAGCAGTGTGTTGTGCTATCTTTTTGGGTGTTTGTTTAACTTCTTAAGTGCCGTTGTAACTCGATAATGGCATTACAACAGTTTTTTTAAAAAAAGTTTTTTATTTATTTTATAAAATATTTTTAATTTGTAAATAAAACGAAGAAAACTGCGGCATAACTTCCTATGGAAACGCTTGTTACACTTTAGCGCAAGTATGATTGAAACATTTCCAGAGAATGATACAAAAAGACAGTAAACAACCACATTCTGGACGACGGAAGGCATTATTATAATTGTCAAACTCGTACTGCCAAGTATTCACTCTCTAAGGATTTTCATTTATAACTGTCCACGCGATACAGCTTCATGTGATATCAGGTCATATGATCAGCATGTTTGGTTGGTACAGAATGTACATTTACTTGTACAGTAATAAGACTAAAGCCTGGTTTCCATATGGTCGCTGCGCTGTCTTTACGGTCGCAAAAGTGAAGCAGTGAAGCGTGTTTCTTTTGTTATGACAAAAGAAACACGCTTCACTGCTTCACTTCCGCGACCATATGGAAACCAGGCTTTAGCAAAGCTGAGCTACACGTACAAGCAACACAGAAGTTGCAATGGCTTGTATTGGAACACTAAACAAAAATACTTTAAAATAGTACATTAAAACCTCACCCGAACTTGCTTTAACCGCTGTAATATCTTCCTGGAATCAATAGGCTAAAAATATGGGGGGAAATATTTTTGGAAATGCAATACACACAACAGAAAGGATACATTAATTATTCGCATATTTTCTTTTCAATTTTTACAATAATAATAATAAAGACGTTTTGGGGGCATTATACAATAGTCTCAATGCTCTTGCGACAATAAATTCTTAAAGTTACTTAAGTTACTTATAAAACTAAGTACATTTCATTATAAATCAAAACTACTACAAATAACTAAGCAATAAAGCTACGATAACTACAAAACTATGAGTTCGAAAAAAGGATAGGCTTAGTACGTGTACGTACTAAAATCTCATTCGTTCTGGCTCGTTACTCGCGAGCAGATTCTGTGATCAAGCAACTCGCTACTCGAGAATGTTGCGTGAAAGAAACCGTAATATTTTGTCAAACTACGTCTAAACTGTAGCGCTTTGAATTTGATTCGATTGCTAATTGTGTCTTATTTGTATATTATTGAACACCATTCTTCATGTAAACGTTCGCGTTCGCCAACAAAGTAGTCTTTCGCAAGACGTTTCAAACTCGTTTTCTGGTCCGACTCTTTGAACCCTCGAGTGTTGCCTTTGACTCAGTTAAATTGGGATACTTCGTCTTTACACCCGAATATGATTCTCTTACACAACATTATTTTTAATTTTATTGTCTCAGACTAGAATATACTATATGAACATATCAGTTAGCCACGCATAGACGTTCGGAAATCCCAAGAATAACCAGAATAACGTCCTTATTTAATTTGGTAAGAGCGCCTGCACGCAGGCTACATATCAGTTAAATTATTAGTAAAATATAACGAACATTTTGCTTCGCGTGTAGGGCACGTATTTACGATACAAATAAGTTGGAACTTGCAAAACTTGTTTTTGACGCTAGAACATATATTCACTTTGGAAACGTTTTTAACATGAAAGACACTCGTTTGACTCGCAAGTATTTCGAATAACAACACAAAAACAATGCTAAATTGTAGCTCAGTTCACAAGACGCAAGTGTCACTCTTGTATATTTAAAAACACGATTCATATAAAGAAAGTGTTAAAGTGCCACTACGATGAAAATTCACCCCCGTCTTTTAGATTTTCTTTAGCATAGAATAGTATTTCAGGATCGAAAGTGATCAACGATGTAAAAAAAAAACACTAAAAAATGGTATTCTGAAGTAAGTATTTTGAGCTCTGAAATCACTATTATTTAGGCCACATTACCAAAAACGTGTCCCAAGTGAGCCCGCAATTTCAAAAGGTAATATTGTTTGTGACGTCAGATCCTCAATGCTACGCCTGAATTTCAGTCGAGGTTACATGTTTCTTGTTTTCTTTGAGAAGTAGATGAAATGTCCAGCCTTTCAGACGACAAATTTGAAAAAACGACCTTGATAGCCATGTGGAGTCTTCGCGTTGAGAATCTGACGTCACTTCGTAACGCTGGTCAGGAACATAAACGATTAATGGCGGACATAACAACTCCAGATTCGGAGTCAGAAAATTAATACTTGCCATCGTCGAATCGCAAAACGGTTTCGCCGAGTAATATTTAGAAGCTCTGCTTTATAAATACGTAAAAATATCGATAGGTAAAAATTTGATCGTAGTGGCACTTTAAAGTTATATTTATGCTTGCATTACTGACTATGTTGGACACAAAAGAACATGGTGACTCGTACCTTTAATAGACCTTACCAGGTAAACAAGATATTACCCTGAACGAAGATATTACCTAATACGAGGTCTTGAAAAGTATTGTTGTTGACAATCGTGACTGCCTGGTATTAAATTTTCAAACTCGTTTTGTAACAAATTCTACCGCCGGTCTATGATTTAATGTCTGCGTTTGAAGGTGAAGGGAAATTATTGATAATCATCAACGTTTCTCTTCTCAATGCCTATATTCTTGACCAGATGTCCAAGCTAATAGAATGTCTAGGCCAGGCCGCCAGGCAAGCACAAAACGCAATATGCGCTATGCAGGCTAATTCTGTACTCGTTCCACCCGCGAGTATTTAAATAATACGTGCATAAAGCGGATGTTACATGATGCACATGGTACATGATGCACAGAACGAATATAAATGATGTTGCACAAAAGGTTGACACTCTGTTGCACAAAAGAGTGTCAATCTTTTGTGCAACATCATTTACAGTCAGCTTAAGACGTCTCGCAATTTGCGAGTGGACGGAAACCACTCGTGAAATACTCGTGAATGAAGGTACTCGCGGTCGGTACTGTACGTATACGTTTGACAGTTAAATAGCGGATTAAATCCCAGTCATTTATTGTACAGTGTCAAACATAACGGTAACCGTAAACTTACAGGCACAGCTGCAGCACTGCTTGAACTTCCATTTTCTATAGGCAAAGGGTGCACTCCTTTTAACCCTGTTGGTACTCCTGATGAAGCTTGATGGACATTTCTTTCATTATTGGCAGGTAATTCTACTATCCTACTTCGCTTCATACGTTGTTCTTCACCAACATCTCTCTAATGAACGTACATACAAAACGTCATAATACAGTTAATCCAATGTAATCCAAAGCATTGCAATTCCCTTGTACACTATGCGGCTTGTTCTCTAAAACTAACATTGGATTAACTCTATCTATACATGAACAATCAGCATTTCAGGGTCGCGAGGTCAATTTCAGTCGCAAGGCTTTAATGTTGCATTTTTCGCAACTGGTCCCATTCCAACACTCGAAACTTTCCTTCGTCATAAATCTTTTATTGCGAAATTTTGCAAATTTGTGGAACCCCAAAAATAATTATAATAATAAAAATAAAGAAGCCGAATTTAAGACCCGTGCTACCACAGTAGTCCAATTAATAAATAAATTTCAATAAAAAAAAACATTGTATTATTATATGGCTTGGCTCGTGAGCGGTCTTAACGCAGCTTTCCTGCAACCTGATTGGTTGCTGAGCGGTCTTTCAAAACGGTAAAGACCGGTCATTACAAAACAACTGAAATATTTTTAAATATTGCGAAAAAATTGAGGAAATGTAAGACATTTAAAAGAACTATATAGTAAAAATAGGCCCGCGATGCGTACATGTGTCTGCTGATGTTGCTCGAGTAATAGATGCAATATGAGCGGCTGATCTGTATGGGATTTAAGGTGAGCCGATGGCGAGACGTTGTAAATCCCATACAGATCGACCGCGAATATTGTATCGTACTAGAAGTACGAATGCATCGAAATAACTATGTTTTCGTTGCTAGACAACCGGTTGCTAAGGACATTAGGTTCTCCGCGGGAAAATTACTTCCGGTGGGGAAAGTTTTTTAAAAACATATTTTTGTAGTATATATATTAATTAAAAAAACCATGAAATAAAAACAAAAAAATGAAAAGGAACGAGCAAAGTTGTGGAAAGAAAGTACATAAAAGGAGAAAGCAAACTTCGTCTGCAGCAGAATGTCGCTGGCATGCAATTGATGTAAAAGACTTGAAGGACGTCGAGACACAGACGGAAAAACAAACAAAGGACGTAGAAACTCAAACTGAAAAAGAAACGAGGGACATAGAAACTCAAACTGAAAAGGCCGAAGTAAAAGACGTTGAAATACAGACTAATTTGTTGGAAGAATATGAGCCCCGAAAAATTGAGAGCAACGAGACAGGACGACGAGAAACATCGACATTGTGCAGCGACGACGCTAGTAGTGAACCTGAAAACATCAACACCGAGTTTTTCCAAGCATTCAACAATGCCAAAAATTTAAAAGATGTGTTTAGTGAACTTGGCTTGAACCTCTCTCTCAGGAGAGTGAAAAAACTGAAAGCGAATGCATGCTTCAGGAACTAAGCGAAAGTGTCAAACTTGAGGGTGAAATGAACAAAATATTTATGGTTACAAAACATAACCAAAACGAACTTTCTGATAAAAAAACAATTATCAAAGATGACCCCACTACATAATTTCTGCTAAAATGTTGATGGAATTAAGTAAGATTAAACAGTGCGAACAGTGTGGCAGCTCGAACATTGATATCGACGAACTAACCTCTCGAGTTCGTACACGTAGTGATTTGAAGTGTTCCCTAACTGTCATCTGCCACGACTGTGAAGCCAGCCAAGTCATTGTTTTCTTCCTCCGATGAGGCAATTCAATGTGGTAAAACCACAGCAAAAAACTACATGCCAAATTACATCCTTCTTTGTTTTTTACTCAACGGTCAGTACTACAAAGATTACAGCCAAGTTTTACGAACGGCCGGTCTTACGTGTGATTGAATGGATAGCTCCATGTGTCAAACAAATTGCTGATTGGAGTGTCAGGCAGGCTAGAAAGGAGGTGATTCTTTATATCGCCGAGGTTTGAACGCCAGAATTCAGAAATCGGCAGAGCTTATCAACGAGCGAAGAACCTGGGAAATGTGTATGGCTGCAGCCATTGCGTGCTTCGAACTCCATCCGATCAGGCGGGAAGAGGGCCCTCGCCTGATATTCGCAGGCTAGGTTGAACTATTCCCGGCAAAAACAAGATTCCTATAATTTCCGCGAGTATTCATCAAATCGCTACTTTGTATTCGTTTGTACATAGGGCTAATACGTAATCAACCAAAAATGACAAAGATATTCCATTTTTTATTGAAAATATCCCACTAAAACGGCCATAAAATCATTAAAATTTGCTCAATTGAGAAATGCATGCGTACTTTTTTGTACATAACAGTTTTCGTTTAGGTGAAACTTGTTTTGTTCACAAAACTTAAAAATTGGCAGAAATTATAGGTTTTTCCTGATCTCGATGACGTCACGATGACGTCATCGTATGACGTCACCGAACAAAAGATCTTCGTTCATATATACCACGTGCAGGATATCTAGCATGGGGATCAAATTTGTAAAGCTCCAGAAGCTCTGTGGTCAAATCAAGTTTCCCCTAGCAACAGGCCAAAATAAATATGTCTGGACACCCTTAACGACCTCGTTTGGTCGGTCTTTACGGCAAAATTATCCTGCCCTTGGTCTCTTCGCACAGACCTCGCTCCTTCGTCGATCTGTACTGGAAGACCGTGGACAGGATAATTTTGCCGTAAAGACCTCCCGCTAATAATGAAAATATGTATAGGTCCATCTACGGGTTATGATTTTTCCTCACGATTGTCATCTTGATGTATGTGATTCATTCACATTGGAGGGCAAAGGACATTTTGCAACATTTACCAGCGAATCATAAACAGGACATGTGTCACGTACAAACAATTACATACGCTAGCATGACAATCGTAAGGGAAAATTGTATCGTGTAAATAGGCCTTAAAGTGCCTGGATAGAGTACCTCTTCATCGCCGCTGAATGATAGTTGTTGCTTTAATTTATCCATAGCTCGATGTTGAGAAACTCCAAAATCACCCGAAGAGAACTTTGTTCTGGGCATTGTTGCTGGAGTATGTTTCTTTCGTGTGAACCTGGTTGGGGGTTCGTCTGAAGAGCGACCCCTTTGAGTCGACTCCTTCGCCCTTTTCGACTTGTTCCCTTTCTTAGATTCATAAGCTGCTGCACCACCTGTCCAAGTCTAAATATAAATAGGATATACATGTAGTAGACATGTAAACGAGTCCATAAAAGTTATTTAGTATAAACGCACTAGTACTAATGCAAATGACTATGCTACTCACTATCTAATTGTCGATACATATCGAGTAGCGACGACTAACACGATAAGGTCGCGTTTTTCGCATTTCATTCAACCATTTTTCTGAGGATATGAGCTTGACGATCGTCCATGTATCGTCAGTAAAAGTATGTTGAGCTACGTCAAAAGTTATATTTGCTTGTATTATTTGCTTGACAATATGTAGTAGCCAACAGGACACTAAGATTATTCAATATTATACCCACCACGCACAGTACAGCTTAGTACTTCCCAGGGACAAGATCGAAGGATGATCGTCAAGCTCAAATCCTCAGAAAATGTCCCGGACAGGGATCGAATCTGTTAGCTTCTGATTACCAGTGAGACGCTCTAACCATCGTCCATGTATCATCTGTATACTCCAAGCTCCCACATTCATGCACTACATTAGTGTGTATATACAACATATACTTAACATGTAGTTCAGTACAACATGAAGCATGTATTGGTGAAACAAATGCGAAACAAAAGTGTTGTGCTGCCCATTCCAGTTTACGTTTCACTCTTTGAGGAAGAGCCTTCGCTCGAAACGTTAGACCTCCTACATACAATTTCGCCAGTACACCAACCTTTTAGAGTACACCAACCTTTTAGAGTACACCAACCTTTTAGAGTACACCAACCTTTTAAAGTACACCAACCTTTTAGAGTACACCAACCTTTTAGAGTACACCAACCTTTTAGAGAACACCAACCTTTTAAAGTACACCAACCTTTTAGAGTACACCAACCTTTTAGAGTACACCAACCTTTTAGAGTACACCAACCTTTTAGAGTACACCAATATATGGCAACCAAAAAACAAAGGAACAAATAACGCCAACTTTCAATCAAAATTATCATATTTTTCTTCAAAACGGCTAAGACAGCACTTTAGACGATTTGATTTTAATTGTGTGGAAAAATAGCTTTTCACGACCTATAAAAACCATGCTGACCTCAGCAGTAATACAATTCAAAATTCTGTAACTCAAGAAGGAATATTTGTATCGACCTAAACTTTTTGAAGAATACTCATAACAACGATACTTAAAACCAATAGGAAGTTCTGGTATTCTGGACACAGCGAAAGGGACACACAAAACTTGCAAAAGATATGAATGCCTACACAAACAAGGAAATTGGCAATCGTGCCTCAACGTTGACGGGCATCACCAACTGTGTATGGTCGAAACGTAAGAGGACACGTGATATCGTAGGATGAACTCTATATAAGACTGGAACGATAGCTTAGGATTGGATTTTGAAACCAAGTATATATTGTATAACATGCACGTATCCCTCGTTTTTTACTAGTAATGAGAAATTAAAAACTACTAAAACGTCTAGTTACGTTTTTCTAAACTTGTCTAAAGAGTGGAATATTTTACGAAACATTGTGAAATTTGAGTTCGTGGTCACGCGCAAATTTAAATGTTTACTGTTTTTAAACTCGAAATTTATTAAATTGACCAAAAACCCTCGCCTTTAATTAAGTTCTAAACTTCGCAAATGATAAACTTCAAGAGTGAGTCTCAACCGTCGTGCAATGCGCGTTTGTATTTGTTTCCATACGATAACGAAGTGTTTGGACCCGTGCATGAACTTTATATATAACTATAGTGAAGCCAAATATGGCGGACACGGAGGCCGATTTTGTACGTCAGTTTCAGTCCTTTTCACGAAATTGTATTTTAATAATAATAATAATTTGATATTTAAACAGGTTAAACACGGAGTGATCGCATAAAAGGGGAAGCGCATCCCCCTCGAAACAATGGAGTCTTTGAAATTTTAAAAATCAATTCAAACAATGGAGTCTCGAAACAATGGAGATTTTGTTGTTTTGATTACTTCTCATTTCTCTCTGTTTCCTGTCCAATCACAGTAATTGAACTAATTATGATTGGCACGGTGAGCATCTCACCGCCAATATATGCAAGCACTCCATGTTTAACTTCGTCAGATATTAAAAGCTGTTATCAATGAAGGACCTGTAAAGATAAGTAATATGCCTAGGATAAAATCTAAAAATACTGATTACAACGTTAAAAAGTTACATATTATACATAAAATAGATAAAATAATCAGTTTAGACTCATATCGTCTTGAATCTCAAAAACGACTGTTGTTGTTTCATCTGCACCGTAAGCTGATTATAAATAAGGGAACCTTGAAAAGCAAATGTTTTTCTGCCAGTCTCAGTTCGAACTTTTGGTAAAACGAGATTTGTATTATTTCCACGAGTTTCTTTAAGATGCGATATTTTAGTAAAATAGTCCTGAAACATCCTTGGTGCTAGTCCGTTTAAACATTTAAAAACCCCAAGTGCGCATCGTTTATTCCTGGTATGGTTCACAGTTGGTAAGCTTACTAGATCCGTATTGTTGTTAATTATCCTTAGAGCACGAGATTGAATGTTTTCCATCTGGGTTTTGTGTGTTACTGATGCACTAACTGTTATATTACTGCAGTAAAGTAGGACAGGAAGTATCATAGTCTTGTAGATGGTTTCAGCAGCTTCAGGACAAATATTATGACGTATATTCGAGCTAGTAGTTTTACTCTTGATGAAGCTTTTTTATAAGTTTGTGCAAGATGTTCAGTAAAATTTAAATTGTTGCCATTAGGTTTTGTTTGGTTACGAAATTATTTACAACAACGAAACGTCCTTGAACGAGTACAGTATACTTAAAAACAATTTAGTAATATTATGTGATCTGCTAGTGACATCAGTTGCCTGAAAATTGGGGGGAAAGGGTAAAAAGAAATCATTCGTTAACCTGTTTTTTCTCAAACTCGTTCCCGTATCCTTCGCCGCGCCATGGTTTTTTCTCAAAAAATATTTTGAGGGCTTCTTTCGTCATTTTGTGTTAATTCTGCAATTTGTTTTATAAAAATGTACCATTTTGACTCAGATTGACTTTGGTAACATAAATTTTAAATTATTGGTTTCTATAGTTGAGAAAAATAGAAAAATTGCGAGGGAGACTGAAACTGACCTACAAGAACGCGTATAGGGCCCTGAAACTGACGTAAAAATATCACTTCCATGTCCGCCATGTTTCGCTTCATTGATACCAAGGCCAAAGACCACATAGTGTTCCAGTTATAGAACTCACAGGTTTGGACGTGCTTCGTTGCCAACTTGGCATCATAAATACTCAAAAAAAAATTCTTCTCAGAAAACGCTAAAGAGGCTTTTCTATCGATCATGCAAATACGTCCACTTGAACCCGATTTTTTCGTTTCTTCAGTTTGCTACTGAAGCTTAAACTCAGAAAAATGTTTCTGAACAACCAGACGGGAATCGAACCCGCAACCTTCTTATCTCCGGTGCGACGTTCTAACTATTGAGCTACACAACGTGCTCAATCGTTAGAACGTCTATTAACCGCAGATCTGAAGGTTACGGGTTCGATTCCTGTATGGGGTTCAGAAACATTTTAAATTAAAGCTTGAGTAGCAAACAATTTACTAGTGTATAATTATTCTCTAAGGTATGTCTTCTTTTGATTAAAAGACAAAATGAATAACTTATATCAAGGATTGACAAGATATTTAAATACGATATAATATTATAGTCCATGTATAAATACGCCTGTCCAAAAGACTGGAATTCCCTACCAACGGACATCAGGGAAATTACTTCGTTTAACACCTTTAAATTAATACTTTTTAACCATCTTTTAGAAAGTGACATCGATTGCCATATTTGTAGTTCTTGATCCATTTTATCTAAAATAGTGTATCTGTATTATAGATATTATCATATTAATATTATTAGTTGTTGTTAGATGTAGTTATAATTATTAATACTGTTCATCCTGTTTATATATACAGTCGACTCCCGATAACTCGAACCTTCAAGGGAAATAGAAAAGGTTCGAGTTATCGGGAGTTCGAGTTAAGGAAAAAACGGTGTATTAAACTGTGTATTTATATTAATCAAATTTAATTACTGTATGGAATGGAAGAATAATATTTCTAAATATTATAAATCAGAACGTAACGTAACGTGACACAAAACAAAACAAAGCAGCAGGAGAAAAGTAGGTACTGCGAACAACGTCGGGCTACTGCTACAGAGTTCATGTGATTCACTTTTTTACAAGACAGAATACACGGCTGCTTCAAAATAAATTCAATTTTTTGGACTATAGTACTGTATTTTTTTACTTGTCACGTCTTGACAAACGTGGTTCGAGTTATCGAGGGTAAAATTATATAGAAAATAACCTGAAGGGAAACGAAAATTGCTTTGAGTTATCGGGTAACAATAGACATGGTTTCCATCTATTTTTATACCCCTAACCTTAACCCTAACCGTAACCCTAATCCTAATCGTAAAATATGGTGGGAGACTATATGTATTGTTACCATGAAGTATATACCAGTTATCGAGGGTTCGAGTTACCGAGGGTAAAATTACAGTAAATGTATGACGGAATTGAAATCCAGGGGAAATCGATTTTGATTCGAATTAGTGCGAGGTTCGAGTTAGCGAGGGTTCGAGTTATCGGGAGTCGACTGTACCAGCTTCTACATCTGTAATGGTCTTACAGTTTAAATAAAGTTATCTTATTATCTTACAGTATCTTATCTTTATAAAGTTCATTTTTTATTTTGACAGTTATTTAGTTTATATAGTTGTTTCATATTAAATTTCATTGATATTTCCTTGTGTACTGATTGCGAATCCCTTTTCACTGTCAACTTTTTGCTATTTAACTTCGCTAAATAAAATTTAAAGTATTTTGTTGTATGAAATTATGTATTAACAGAAAGTTTCCAAGTAGTTGCAAGACGTTACCCTATACGTTGAAATACGTTTAAGCTACAGTACATTACAACACTACACTATGTTGTAAGGTAGCTATTAAACTACGCTATGAATGCACCTGTTCTTCAAGCTTTTTACTAATCGCACGAAGTAACCTTAATAGACTGGTAGTACACACGTCACATTGAAACACATTACACATTGTAACATAACTAACCTTCGTTCTACTATCTGAAACTCACTTATTAAAAACCACAACATTCCGGATTCAATCGCTGGTATCGGGGGTTATAATATATTCAGAAGAGATAGCGATTGGGCCGCGGTATGCACTAGAGTAGAGAGCATGCACCTGAAAGTTATATATTTAATTCACGTTCTATGCTACGTCCCACGATTACATGTGCTTGTGGACTTGCCAACAACAACAACAACAACAACATAACTGTCTTTCGAATACGCTAGAGCTTCCCGTTAAAGTTCGCATGAAAACGGACCACGTAGGTACAGTATAATTTTACCTCCTGGGCGCAAGATTAAACCAGTACGCACCAAAGTGACTTTCTGCAGGGATTACAGAGAGCAGCGAAAGATCCTATATGAAAATAGACTTCAAGATTGTATAACCTGGTCGGACGTAATGAATGCCACTGATGTCGACAGCGCTGTTAGTGTAGGGATCCTCCTACTACATGTAGGGATCCTCCTTGGATCACTCTGCTTGTGAAATACTTGATAAAAAGAGGTCAAGGGCTGTTGCCTCAAAATGACTCAAATAACACTTTGATAGTCACAGTATGTAAATACTGTATAAAGTATAAACGTATTTCTGAGATAATTGCTGATAACCAAAGGAACTCAGGAGGTAGAGACACAAACCGCAACTTACACTTGACAATAATTTTGTGAGCGAGATTGGAGCGGTACCAGAGCTAGTAGCACTCTTTCAACCTCACCTACACAGTTAAACATCACCTTACCAGTGATGGAGCGTGTGGCCCAAATCAATACCGTGCTCTGCTAGCAACACAAAACGCCAAGTCCAGTCCACTTCTCCACTCTGCAATAAGAGATGGCGCGAAACCTACTGTAACGGGACGGTCGCCACTACTTCCCTTGTAAATAGTTCAGTTTCATATTTGGTACAGAGACAAATACCACTGGGCTTGAAATTTTTAGCAGTATCCAAGATGGATACCAGGTTTCTGAATCTGGTATCCCATTTTGGAAGCTATCCCACATTAATTTGGATACTAAATGTCAAATTGCCATATCCACAATTAACTACATGTATATGTAATGATCAGAATAGTACAGTCACTCGAATAGAAAATACACTTATAGTCAATAGAAAATACAGTAGTTTATGCATTAAAAATGCACAAAAACTGAAAAAGTATACTGCTACAAATCTAGCAAATTCTGAATCTGAAGAAGATTCAGAATCAAATAATGTTAGCAATCCATTGTTGACTTCAACATCACTGTCAGAATCTGATGATGGGTCATCTGATAACACATTGTCAACCTCAACCTCACCAGGTTCACCAGTACTGTCAGAAGCAGATTGTACATCACTGACAGCACTCTGTTTGCTTTTGTTGCGTTTTGTCAATCTTGAATGGCTCCATTTCTCCACAAGTGAATGATAGGGTCTGGATTGAAATCCTTGATATCTGGAGAGTGTAAACTTATTCTGATTAGGGCTGTCACTGTTTCATCTGTCAAGGCATTTCTCCAATCTGGAACTTGGAATCCTTATCACAAAAACTCGTGTTTGCCATAATACAATTTTCACAAAACATCTTACCATCTTTAATTGTCACCCACGGAAAAGATTTCTTCCAGCTTTGGCTAAACTTTCGAGATCGCTTTGCTTGTTCGTAGTGACGTTTTACCTGTACTTCGGTATTTCTTTTCTTTCGCTTTTCTTGTGCTGCTGATCGCTTCTCTTCTCCATCGTCTATTACTATTTCTTGCGGTGTTTCAACCAGATTTCTCGTCACATATTTTAACATTTTTTGCGTTCGACATTTGCATGACAAAGTCAAAGGCCATTTTCCGTCTACCTCGTACCCAGGGCCTTTCCTCTTTCTATTGTTCAGACGCCATCTTTGCACGAAATTAACGCAAAATATGTTCGCTACTTTGTCGAATTAGCCGCATAAATGGGTGGACACAGGATGAAAAATCTGCACATCGAAGAACAAATTTGTTGTACATAATTGCAAACTGTTGCCAGGTAAATGCTAGCGTTAGCATGAAATTTTCATGGTATCCCGTCGGGATACTAAACTATGACATTTAGTATCCAAAATCAAAATCTAGTATCCCGTGGATATCGGGATACCGCAAATTTCAAGCCCTGACCATAATCTTGCATTTTAGTTATTGTTCCAAGTTCCTCAGTTATTAAAGCTGTTTTGCAGCTAGGACTGCCACTAACATATTATTTTTCTGATGAAAAACTCAGCCAATTTGCACATTTATGCAAGTTGGGTGTGTTGTATATATACACTGATGTAGTGTCAGAATGTGGGAGCTTGAACTATACAGACGATACATGGACAATCACTGCCTATGAGATAACACATGAAGGAATTTATGAGTTTGAGTTGCGTTCGAGTTCGGTCCGAGTTTTCGGCCGGGGGTTAGGTTTATGAAGACACTGAATACGGGGTGCGGACGGTGTGGGAACAGCGGAACGGCGGAATGATTAATACTTCTTGAATATAGATAATGTCCGCCAACGAGGAAGCCGCCGCTGACTACCCACCATTGATTCCATCCCCAGCAGCGAAACCACGTACCAGCCGCAAGACCTTTGTACTACCAACGACCTCCACACCAACCACCTCCGACCGATCGTCGATGGATACCGACGACCCTCCGACAGATCCCGACGCTTCGAGATGGCCTACGAAGACCTTCTACCCCATCCGACCATACCCGACTACATTCCGACCACTTCGAAGTTGCTCCGACGGATTCCGAAGTTGGTCCGACCCTCCAACGAAGACATCACGATCCATGTATCACTTCCCGACACCAAGTTCACCTTCCGACCCATTTCACCCATCAGTCCGACAGCGGCGGAGCAGATAGCTTCGTCCTACACACCGACTCTCATACCCAATCTGTCTGGGAATCCACCGAGGCACCTACTGAGTGGACAAAGCCGACCCGCTGGAAAGCTTCCTCAGTACCACTGACCCCGACCTCGACTCCACCTCGCCAGACATCGTCCTGTAGCATGCGGCATCCCTACCACCGTCACAGTATATACGCGACCTCCTCCACGACTCACCGAATTTGTCCTGCTTTACCGGGATCCATGGGCGGACATCATCTATATTCAAGAAGTATTAATCATACCGCCGTTCCGCAAATTACACCGTCCAATACGGGGTGTTAGGGTTAGGAAGACACTTAAGCCGGGGGTTAGGACTTAGGGTTAGGATTGGTGTTGTGTTGGCACTGTTGGGGATAGCTTCTATTTTGACCATTATCATCAAAATGGTGTTCTAGTAATGTCTGAAACCGTTGGGTCGACAGTTTGTTGGTTTACCCCGTAACTCTAAGTCAACTCTATCAAAAATATCTTTTGTTTTCAAGAGAAGCTCATCTCCAACGTCTCCTATGAAATAATTTGCAACAAACAAAGAAAGTATCCTCATGGGTATGGACCTGTGCTGGTAAAATCGAAAACAAGGAATGGCACATTTTTGGCACAATTCGGTCTACACATCACACATGAATTACTCGTTCGACTCGCGAACACGCGAGTGTGTGTCAAAAATTATGTTCACCGTTCATCGGCAGGTTATTTGGGTATACTGACTAAAGATTTTAACATAACCAAACGAAGGATTTCTCCCACTGGATTCTGGAAACATACACGGTAGGATCTTTGACATTTAAAAGTTTTGTCGGCAGTGTTTATATTTCTTCGCGCTGTTTGTCAGTTATCAGTGCTTTGCAGATCAGAAATAAAACCTTCATTAACAATTTGGTTTGTTAACTTTCAATCAAGACAAATCGTCCTCCCGGAAAATACTCGCGAGTGTCATTTTCACTCGCGACTGGAGGGTACCTTACTCGCAAACGGTACTGTAGGCACATCTCACTCACTCAAAAAAAAAAAAACCTCTAAATAATGGTTAAGTTTCATGTGAATGGTACTTAACATCTGGTAAAAACACTAGAGAGTTAATTTCAAAATATATAATATACAGTAGAACCTGAGTTTTACCTAGTTAGTTGACCACCCCTTCGCTAGTCGACTAAAAGATGCTTTACAATTTAAAACCAATATAATATTTCTTAATAAAGCAAGAAAACCAGAAAAATTTCGGAAAAACAGCACAGTTTGAACAGAGCTTGCTGGGCGATACGCGCGCTGTGAAAGAAAACCCAATGCGTACGTACTTCATCTTTGATCGCAAAAATATTTTATTTACAGCAATTTCATCTAAGAAACAGACTAAAAGAGTATGGAGAAACGATATACATGTATATTGATTCATAATTTGCACAAAGTTATTGGCGATCTTGCGTTATAAACAAAGATGGCGGATACGAAAATATAATTTACGAAAATATAATTTACGAACCTCACCCGCGAGGTTTTCGAACATTTTCAAGTGTTGTACTAAACGTAAAAGCTCATACGATATATTAAATCAAAGATCGTTTATTGGTCTACAACATACGTAAACCATGTTAAGCTTAATGTAATAGCAAAGTTATTTGCGATCTCGCACAACAAAGTTTAACTCTGACAAGATTGCAGTAACAAACAAATATTAGTCCGCGCTTTTCGCCAATTTAGAAAATGATAATGGTTTAAGGGCTTGGGATTGTCGCTAATAAGGATATTTATTATGCACTCTCGAAATTTGGTCACTTACCAATGAAATTAAAACGCAACAATTGCATCTTCTTGTTCCCTGTATTCGCACATGGTCAAAATTCTTCCTTATTGATTGAAACATATTACGTTTACATAGTGGCAGTTTTAAGTTAAAAAAGTCGCTCAAAAAAATGATGCTCTATCAAAAAAAGACGAATGCTTATCTCGTAAAAAGTCGCTCATGACAGGTGTTTGGGGCCGCTAAAATGTGGTCGCTGGTCGCGTTTGGCAGGTGGTCGCTAATTGCAGGTATATTTTAACTACATATATAAACGGCAGGTGGTCATAAAAAACGGGGTCGTAAAACTCAGGTTCTACTGTATATATATATATGTACAAATATCTACAAAAAAACAAGTCATACCAACCAAATTATTTGGCAATGAATGATTTTCCCCTGCTTCACTTTTTTGTAATTCAGAATTAAGGCTTAATTCTGTTTCAAAACTTGTGCCATATCTTGGGGGTTTTCTGTTACTTCTTGGTTTAGAATCAGAATTCCTAGATTTATAATCATCACGAGGTGAACCACTAGATGCCATCTTGAGAATTTGTCAAGCAATTGACAGTTCCTCAAAATTTCTCCTTGATAATGTCAGTCTAAAACATAATTAATCATAGATAAATATATATATACTGTATATATATATATATATATATATATATATATATATATATATATATATATATATATATATATATATATATATATATATATATATATATATATATATATATATATATATATATATATATATATATATATATATATATATATATATATATATATATATATATATATATATATATTATATATATATATATATTATATATAATATATATATATATATATATATATATATACTGTATATATATATATACTGTATATATATACTGTATATATATATACTGTATATATATACTGTATATATACTGTATATATATATATATATATATATATATATATATACACATATATATATTATATATATATATATATATGTATATATATATAATATTTATCATTTAAAAACCCGGAGCAAGGGGAATTTGGTAATATTTCGACGAATTCCCCGAGTGGAGGGTCTATACTGAAACTGAAACAATCTTGAATGCTGTCTTGAAACATCTAGAAACGTCTTGTTGTTCCTCCATTGTTTACAGGCTATATATATATATATATATGGTCAAATATATACTGAGCTATTGAGACACAGTCAGAACAGTCAAACATCATATACATAAACAAATAATTTCCCAATGCAACCAGGTGATAAATCAGACATAGTGTCTGATCATATACATATTTATACATCGCCCCAACTCTCAAATCTCTACAGGAAGACATCCATCTTCGACAAAGCAGAGCGAAGCCTCTTGCAGGACTCCCTCAAGTAGCGAGCTTATCCCAGCTCTTGTATACATGAGGCTTTAGAACAATTTCACATGAAGAGAGGATTTATTAATGGAGCATATTTTTACAGCATGAGTATTGAAAGTACTGTGTAAAAATAAATGCTTAGATTTTCCTGAATAATTCAGCAAATAAAACTGTACAAAGTGCACAGTAAAATGTGTTTTGAAAGACAAGTACTTCACAAGGGAAAGGTCTGACAGGTGGGAACTTTCCAACACTTCTGGGTTCATATACATATAGTAAATATACATTATAAAACCATCACTTGTGTTGCAGTTTCAAAAAACAGCACAACTAGCTAGGACTGGTAATTTCTTACAGTAAGCTAATAGATGTACATTGTAAAATATTCTTATTCTAAGTTGAAAACGTAAACGAAAGTAGAACATTGTCATTGTCATATCCAGCACCTTACAGCAATTTCTTGTCTAACGACTATTAAATCAAATAGTAAAACATACCCATTGTATGTATTCAACAAAGCAAACATGAAGACGCCCAAACAATGATATGCAATGATAAATTTTACAAATTTAATTTCAGATATACTTGAACATGAAGACGATATAAAACTATTAAAGCCAAGGATGCGTCGCTATGGCCATTCGTAACGGCGTAACCAACATAACAATAGTCAATATATTATTTAAGCGTGTCCCATTCAGCTGAAAAAGAACACTTTAACAAACTATTAAGCCGCTTCTCTCTTTTATGGGATCAGTCTTGTTTTCAGCGCGCATAAGTAAAGGTTTGGCGTTCAAGTTAGATGATCCACAGACCACAATCAAGTGAGAGAGTTTGCAAGTTTAATCAGATTTGCTCGTTTTCCAGAACTCTTAAGAGTGTTTCTAAAGAGTAATATTAAACAAGTAAAGCTCTACTTAAGTTACATAATCAGGTAAAACTACATACCTGTTTGGGTTAGCAATCTTTCCACAAATATCACATAGTTTCAGTTTCCTTAGTAAAGAGACAAGTAGTCTCAGTGTAGTCTAAGAAAAAGTACCCGCCATAAACTTCAAGGTTGTTGGGCAGAAGCGCGCAATTGGTGGTGGGACACTTAAATTCCAGTGGGGGTAGGGTAAGAAGCCAAATTCACGATATTCTAATTTTTGTCAAAATCTTTCGTATTGCTTTTATTGGCTATTAACTGAATTAAAGCATGTATTTATCACTATACTAAATTTCCATCTAACCTCTAATCGAGATACAGTGATACACAACGTAAATGTCTTCGACAATTCCCCGTGCCCTCATTTCAAAAACAAAACAGACACAAACACGCGCGCGTTGCAACATGGGATAAAAACAACCAATCCTAGAAATTCATGGCGAAATTATAGGATTTATTGTCATTTATTTGATGCCATTTTTCATGTAGATAAAGAATAAGAAAAAAGAAACAATGTCTGGTTTCTATTATTTTGCAATCGTGGGTCACAATGATAACCCAGTTTACGAAACTGAGTTTTCTTCGCACACGAGATCCAACAATTCAGATTCAACACGAGAGCAAACATTAAAGGTGCAGTATTCTATTGTGTTATTTGCGTTTTGGATTTCCCTGGGTTTGTCCATGTTACCGTAAATCGTTCTTACTATTTTAATACATACAGAGAGATGACCATCGTCACTTGAATCAGTTTGTAGTCCATGCTGCTCTTGACCTTGTTGATGAAATGTTGTGGAGCACAAATAATATGTAAGCACTTTTATGTCATATACGACTATCCCTCGACTATTCCTGTTGCTCACAAGTGCAAACAGAAACAATTAATGTTCAAACACAAATAATTAATCTAAACCCCATACTTCCCCCGGGGTGGGGGTTCAAGTGACAAGTGCATAATTGTTTTGTGCTTGAAGATTAATTGTTAATTGTTTGTGTTCGAACATTAATTGTTTGTGTTAGAACATTAAACAAACAATTAATGTTTGAACACAAACAATTAACAATTAATCTTCAAGCACAAAACAATTATGCACTTGTCACTGGAAACCCCCACCCCGGGAGAAGTATGGGGTTTAGATTATCGTATGTGCCCCATGGGTTGAAGGTGAGTCGACTTTAAATCTATATAATATACATGCCTTGTAGGTGCCTATACTGTAGGTGGGGCATTTTCTTAGATTTGTTTCTTGAGAAGTCTAATCTCCCATACTTCCCCGGGGTGGTGGGTGGGGATTTCCAGTGACAAGTACATTAATCTTCAAACTCAAAACAATTGATATTCGAACACAATCTTATCTCTGGATGTTCGAACATAAATTCCTGGAGTTTAGATCAGTGCATGTAAATGTATGTAAATTTAGTAAAGTCTGATGGCATTTGTTTCACATAACAGTACGCTAAAGTTTTGCATGCAACCAATCCCCTTGAGATATAAAAGAGAAATATTTGGCAGCTGTCTTTGTGCTAAACTGAAATAGTTTATAATTGTCGCAAATTTGCCTCCTTAGAGTTAGTATATCCACGACAATCACAGTTTGTTTATTTTATAATATTCTTTAATCACATAGTCTCTCTCTCTCCGCTCATGCCCTCTACACAACATTGTCTTAACTATGTCAAATTAACACTGTCAAATTGACCTAAATTACTAATCTTGATTATAAAAGACCCCAATTAACTACATTTAATCTTATTACCACCTAATTCCTCACACACTCTCCCTATATTTGTCTCTCTGAGGCAAATATATTTATTCAGTGATGAGCATGCGTTCAAATCCATCGTTACTGCTACTAGTTGTTCACTAAACTTGAACCTTAACAATATAGAATGTTCAATTAATTCCCAAATGTCCTAATTCTGACAAAAATTCAATAAGTTGAGTTGTTCTGCCAGTGAACTTAACGTTTCTATGGCTTGGCATCTGCCATTTCTCTGAGTCGTTCTCTTGCAATTTCTGCTGCAGCTCTTCGCGGTCTAAATTCAGGGGATTCCACGTTCAACAGGGTGGAAGATGTTGTACAGGTCCTGTCGCAGGATAGTTCCAAAGGATAAAGGTGTTGGATTGGTCGTTCCATGTGTGATTTTCCAGCTTGTAGCTTCGCTCCTCTGACCACTCAGTCCGTTCCTTGGATGAGTATTTCCACGATTCCCAGCTTCCACTTCCCTCTATTCTTTTCGTCACCCTTTATCACAACAACATCTCCCACTTCAAGTGCAATTTGTTTTGTGTTGTGCAAGCAAGTTGTGCCTTTCACAAAGTCCCTTTAGGTATTCAGCAGATTTGACATATAAATATGTGTTGTTCCTCTCTGTCTGACAGCAGATTGGGACACCTGAACTGTAGCGCATTTGGCATTAGCAATGGAAGCTGAATATCTTCTTCCACATAGCTGAGCGGACGGTTGTTCAGCGAGACTTCCACGTCCAGAAGTACATCTTGAAGCTCTTCCAAGGTGAGGTAGCCATTACCGACTGACTTATAGAGAGCTCATTTCACGAGCCCGACCATTCTCTCGAACTGACCACCCACCATGGTGCTCGGCTCAAGTTGAACTGCCACTTGATACTCATCTTAGCAAGGAAGTTGTTTAATCGTTCGTCACACATCACTTGCTTTGACCATTTCGCCGCTGCCACAAACGTCTTCCCATTGTCCGAATATACTTTCTCTGGACGTCCCTTTCTTGAGATTAATCTCTTCAAGGTTGCGAGGAACTTGTCAGTACCCATAGTCTTTGTGAGCTCTACAATCGCGTGCATAAATGTTGAGACACTTCAAATATTTACAGTATTTAATACGACACCCAATTGAAATCGGATAGAAAATACAACTTAATTTTATGTTATCCCCTCCCCCCGTTTCAATGTTGCTCGTTAGTAATTGTCGAGTGTTAAGCACATCAAATATTTACTCAGAATCAACATTGATCAGGGGGAGGGGGGCTGAAATATCAAGTTCTACTTTCAGCTGAACTGTGAAGGCGTGGCTTCCGTTGGTTAAAGTGTCTCAAGACATTTTGCTCGCGATTGTCCGAATTCACTAACACGTATTTTAAACGAATAAAGCATGTTAACCACCGGAATAAGACACAAGATAGACAGTAACAGGAGAAAACTTCTTGGTGAACGCGTAATTGGCATAATTTATCAATTAGCTATAATTTTATGGTAAATTATGACATTACAAATAAAGCTGTTAATAGCGTGCGCTATTTGTGAAAAAAAATTACATCAAAGCGGTCACACGTTAATTGGCCGTGCGGGAGGACTGTAAAATTCTTCGTGGCGATTTCGTATTGTATAGGCGATAAAATAATTTCAAATATGCCCAAGCGTATTAATTACATTATACAGAACAGGGAAGTCGT
Source organism: Chrysogorgia sp. JL179-B06 (assembly GCA_035772405.1). Lineage (NCBI taxonomy): Eukaryota > Metazoa > Cnidaria > Anthozoa > Scleralcyonacea > Chrysogorgiidae > Chrysogorgia > Chrysogorgia sp. JL179-B06. Next base: position 2,755,253 of record JAYKKM010000032.1, on the reverse strand, counting down.
ACAAGATTTTAATAAATAATAAGCTGAGAAAAAATATATTCTGTGAACAATAAAACGAATTGTTAGCATTGATATCTCTGTCTCTCTCTGTCTCTCTCTGTTTGTCTTTCTCTCTGTCTGTCTGTCTCTCTCTATTATGTCTCTCTTTGTCTCTCTCTGTCTCTATGTGTCTCTATGAAGCTGTTTACTCGAATGTCCCAACGATATACGATATACACTCAACAAATTAATATATTCAATAGTTTCAACTTTTATTCAAATATAGGTGTATATCGTCAACCGTGTCGGTCATGCTATTCATAGAGCTATATATTTACCGGGATCTTATGATATGCTCAATAATATTTTTATCAATTATATTAACATTCACAAGTTCTGGACTTGCTCCTTGCGAAGTGTACAAGAAGGTCATCGGCAAATTGACTGTTGAAATAAAAGACTTTCCAATGCACCGACATCATCTCAGGCTCTCTTTCGTGAATATCTCCGTTCATAAACCATGGTGATTGGTGTGCTTCCCGGTGGATAAAATCGGCCTGTCGTTATAAAATACCAGATCTTTCGCTTAGTGGGTTTGGTGGCGCGTAGATGTACAGTTTGTTCCTCGTGCCCAACACGTGTAAAGTAATGCCATACCGAAAACGTACGGATAAGATGTGTCCAGGGGCACAGTTATTGCAACATGACACACGTTCAGTGGTATCTATGTTTTATTTGTTTTCATGGCATCGTGTTTATTAACAAAAAAATGAATACGCGAGCTATCAATGCTGCATTGACCTGTTAGAGTTTCACACCATTGCGACCGTGCTCCATTGTATGGAAAACGGCGATTACCCCATCTCGGAAAAAGCCGTTAAACGGGTACCAAAATCTTATAAATAATTTTCGCAGTGAAAACACGAGTTCGGATGTTTGGACATATCAATGTCTCTAAAATAATAACATAAAATTCAACGAAAAGATTACTAGTTAGTGCAAACAAGACTTTTCGTTTTCAGACAATCGCGTGCATAAATGTTGAGACACTTCAAATATTTACAGTATTTAATACGACACCCAATTGAAATCGGATAGAAAATACAACTTAATTTTATGTTATCCCCTCCCCCCGTTTCAATGTTGCTCGTTAGTAATTGTCGAGTGTTAAGCACATCAAATATTTACTCAGAATCAACATTGATCAGGGGGAGGGGGGCTGAAATATCAAGTTCTACTTTCAGCTGAACCGTGAAGGCGTGGCTTCCGTTGGTTAAAGTGTCTCAAGACATTTTGCTCGCGATTGTCCGAATTCACTAACACGTATTTTAAACGAATAAAGCATGTTAACCACCGGAATAAGACACGAGATAGACAGTAACGGGAGAAAACTTCTTGGTGAACGCGTAATTGGCATAATTTATCAATTAGCTATAATTTTATGGTAAATTATGACATTACAAATAAAGCTGTTAATAGCGTGCGCTATTTGTGAAAAAAAATTACATCAAAGCGGTCACACGTTAATTGGCCGTGCAGGAGGACTGTAAAATTCTTCGTGGCGATTTCGTATTGTATAGGCGATAAAATAATTTCAAATATGCCCAAGCGTATTAATTACATTATACAGAACAGGGAAGTCGTACAAGATTTTAATAAATAATAAGCTGAGAAAAAATATATTCTGTGAACAATAAAACGAATTGTTAGCATTGATATCTCTGTCTCTCTCTGTCTCTCTCTGTTTGTCTTTCTCTCTGTCTGTCTGTCTCTCTCTATTATGTCTCTCTTTGTCTCTCTCTGTCTCTATGTGTCTCTATCTATCTCTCTGTGTCTCTCTTTTACATGTATGAAGCTGTTTACTCGAATGTCCCAACGATATACGATATACACTCAACAAATTAATATATTCAATAGTTTCAACTTTTATTCAAATATAGGTGTATATCGTCAACCGTGTCGGTCATGCTATTCATAGAGCTATATATTTACCGGGATCTTATGATATGCTCAATAATATTTTTATCAATTATATTAACATTCACAAGTTCTGGACTTGCTCCTTGCGAAGTGTACAAGAAGGTCATCGGCAAATTGACTGTTGAAATAAAAGACTTTCCAATGCACCGACATCATCTCAGTCTCTCTTTCGTGAATATCTCCGTTCATAAACCATGGTGATTGGTGTGCTTCCCGGTGGATAAAATCGGCCTGTCGTTATAAAATACCAGATCTTTCGCTTAGTGGGTTTGGTGGCGCGTAGATGTACAGTTTGTCCCTCGTGCCCAACACGTGTAAAGTAATGCCATACCGAAAACGTACGGATAAGATGTGTCCAGGGGCACAGTTATTGCAACATGACACACGTTCAGTGGTATCTATGTTTTATTTGTTTTCATGGCATCGTGTTTATTAACAAAAAAATGAATACGCGAGCTATCAATGCTGCATTGACCTGTTAGAGTTTCACACCATTGCGACCGTGCTCCATTGTATGGAAAACGGCGATTACCCCATCTCGGAAAAAGCCGTTAAACGGGTACCAAAATCTTATAAATAATTTTCGCAGTGAAAACACGAGTTCGGATGTTTGGACATATCAATGTCTCTAAAATAATAACATAAAATTCAACGAAAAGATTACTAGTTAGTGCAAACAAGACTTTTCGTTTTCAGACAATCGCGTGCATAAATGTTGAGACACTTCAAATATTTACAGTATTTAATACGACACCCAATTGAAATCGGATAGAAAATACAACTTAATTTTATGTTATCCCCTCCCCCCGTTTCAATGTTGCTCGTTAGTAATTGTCGAGTGTTAAGCACATCAAATATTTACTCAGAATCAACATTGATCAGGGGGAGGGGGGCTGAAATATCAAGTTCTACTTTCAGCTGAACCGTGAAGGCGTGGCTTCCGTTGGTTAAAGTGTCTCAAGACATTTTGCTCGCGATTGTAGGTACATGTACACTGCTCGTGTCAAATTGCACACGAACAGGACAATGTACGCTTTCCCTTCCTGTTTGGCACTTTGGCGATATCGTATCGGTCCCGCGTAATCCAAGCCAACGACTTGAAAGGAAGACGAACCCTCAGTTCAGTCTTTGGGCAGATTTGTGGGAGGTGGACTGGCGAGTGCTGTAACTTGGAAACGCTTGCACCTGTGACAATTCTTGATAACTCGTCTCGCGAGTCGCCTTAATCTTGGGACCCAATGATGTTGTCTTATCTTTGCCATGGTCAGCCCAACTTCCCCGTGGAGAGTCTCTTCATGCGCATGTTGGACTTGCTTCTCGGTATATAGGTCGTGGGGTGGAAGATACACCGGATAGTCGCCCTGGATTCTCCCACGACATTCAAGGATTCCCTCGCTGTTTGGCTGTAGGTTTAACTTCTGTCGATCTTCCTCGAATTCGCTTGTTTCTTTGTTTCTTTCTTGAACCCTTTTTTCCCAGAAGAACTTCTGATCTTCGATTTCTTTCGTCGTTAATCGGCCCTTGATTCTGCTCACTTTGCCTTTGGAACTTCTGACATTGTGCACGAACCGCGAGATCCACGCACACTGAACTGGAAATCCTGCCAGCGCCTCTTTAACGTTATCGACCAAGTTGGTAGCCATGTGTCCAGATACAAGTTCTAGACATGGGATGGTTAGTCCCTGCTTCGCCAAACGAGCCTTTGCTGCTACCAAGCCCTTAGAAATTCCACTGCCTTGTGTCACCACAGCATACACAGCTGCTGCTACCCCGTTACCACTAGCATCTCCGAACGCGTGAAGGTCGATACTTTGAATTTCTTCTGGGAATGCCACAAGACCTCTTGGCGCCGTCACCTTGGTTGGAAGTCCCCGTTCCCATTTCGATCACTTTATCTGCAAGTCTCTCGGTAATTCAGCATCCCGAGAAACGCGAGCGTCACATGCGTCACGGTACAGAGATTTCCCTTCCAGTGTTAGTGGAGCAGCTAGTCCAAGAGGATCGTAGTTTCGCGCGATCTTGCATAGAATCCCTCTCTTGGTTCGTGACCCATCTTCCGTTCGTACCTTAACTGCGATTCGGTCTGTATCTTTGGTCCAAATGAGTCCAAGGAGTCCACATTCCGTTGCTTGCGGAATCCCCAGTTGCTGTTTCGCGTAGGTCACTCCGTTTTCCGCTGGTGAACTTGAAGTGGACTGGAGTTCAGAGACGTTTGAGTGCAATTTGTGCAAGGTGAAACAAGCCCTTGAAAATATTTCGGTCGCTCCGTCCTTTATTCTTCTCGCTTCTGGCCACCACTGATCAGATCATCAACATAGAGACTTCTCTCTATTTTCTCCACGCACTTAGGGTTTTCAGCTCGATTGTCGTCAAGATGTTGCTTGATAACTCTCCCCAGCAGGAATGGCGATGGACCAAGACCAAACAATGCTCTGGTAAATCGAAAGGTTGAAACTCGTCTCGTCGCCAAATCTTCCAACCAGTGAAACCGGAGGGCATCTCGATCTTCCTCACGTACATGTATTCTAACTTGGAGAAAGGCTTGCTTGATGTCACCGGTTATGGCGATGGGGTGGAATCTACTGCGAACCAGAACTTTCCAAAGTTGGTTTTGCAAAGGTGGTCCAGTGTTGAGGCAATCGTTCCACGATGGTGCTTTGTCGTGCGCCTTTGCTGACGCGTCGTTGTGCGCCTTTGCTGATGCGTCGTAGTTTCGTTGTCTCAGCCGTTTCCTTCACGACAGCCTTATGAGGTACAGTATGTAGAATTCTTTGCCCTTTGATTCTTGTTCAGCTCGTTCCACCACGCCCTGTGCAAGTTGTTTTTGTATCACATCGTCATATCTTTCGAGCATGCCAGTTTTCTCAAGCTTCTTCACGGTACTGCTTAATCTACGAAGACTTCCACTCTTGTTGTTTGGAAGGATGGGGTGATTTCCTTTCCATGGCAGCGCGCTTTGATACCAGCCTTCTGGACTTCTCTTTAACTGCTCCTTGAATTCTGTGTGGACCACTTCTTGATCTCCCGGCGTAGAATTCTCCAAACCAAGAACATCTAGTCGACATAACTGTTCATACATGTAGTCTGTGACTGACGTTTGGGTCATGAACATGCTGTTGAGATCAGACTCCGCTCCAGGTGACATCATTGTCCAGCCAAATCTCGTCTTTTCTGTAATCGGTTCTCCAGACCGCCCGACTCTTGGTGCTCACGCTCACGTTGTAGAGTGCTACTCTTTTCGTTGTAGAGCCCATCATCATTTCTATGCGTCGAATTTCGGTTCTCTGAGGTATTGCTTTGAGGTAGTCAATTAAGGCTGATCAAGCATAAGAGCTTCCTGCTCCGGTGTCAAGTAACGCGCGGCACATAACTCCATTAACCTTGACTACGACCAAGGGATGACAGACATTTCCCTTCCCAGCGGTTGTAGCCGTCATCATCTTCTCTTCTACTTTGTCACAAATGGATGAATGGTGTTTTCGTTGACAATTTCGGCAGGACGAACGGCTTCGACACTCCGCGGCGCGATGCTTAGCTCCAGTGCAGTTAAAGCACAATCGTTTCGTTCCCAGTATCTTCTTGCGTTCTACCATACTCACCACTTTATTGCACTCGACAGATTTATGCTCGGTTGCATCACAGTATACACAGGCTCTCGATAGGACCACTTCATCCTTGGCTTGGTAGTTTCGCCCACGAGTTCGAGTTGGTTCTTTAGGCGGTGGTTCCTTGTTCTCAACCGGGTTGACCAGTTTTGACCAACCCTTCACCAGTGTTCTCAAAGTATCGCGATGTCGCGCAACAGCTTCGGTATTCGCTTTTCCCACTATCCCCTTTTCCCACTATCCCCTTGCTCTTGCCATGAGTAAACTTAAGCATTTGTAGTTTTGCTGAGACCTCTGTTTCGAGATCGTCCATGATTCTCGTTTGTTTGTCACCTGAAATCTCGTCGGAGGTGCCACTTGTCACGAATTTGCCTCCTTAGTATATCCACGACAATCACAGTTTGTTTGGTTTATAATATTCTTTAATCACATAGTCTCTCTCTCTCAACTCACGCCCTCTACACAACATTGTCTTGACTCACTCCCTCGTATTGTATAACAAATTGTTTTTTATCACTTATCACTTTCAAATTAACCTAAATTACTAATCTGATTATAAAAGACCCCAATTAACTACATTTAATCTTATTACCACCTAATTCCTCACATAATAAGCTGTGATTATAGGTCCACCTATAGCTGCTGGACCAAAAGGTCCAGTGTTCCAACATTGACGTAATAATGCATCATGTGCAAGTTCATAAAGCTTGATAATTTCTGCTATTTGAATGTAAGTCATTTCACTACAACCTGAAGTCAATTTGCTACAGAACTTAATAAACACTAAGAAGATATACAAAACTCTTAATATGCTTCTTTAATATGTAAAGAACATTTCAGAACATTCAGAGCGTGATAGATTATTCTGAGGAAAACTGTATTTAAATATTCCAATTATGATGAATATGGGCTGGTTATCACATCTGATGGACCAGCCTATAGCTGTTGAATGAAAAGATTCACCTAAAGATTTATAATAAGCCTGGTTTACTTGTTGGTTATAAATTCATGTCCTACGTGTATAGCAATGCTATTATGGTACTGCAAACTATTTCCGGAGTTACTCCCATAGTTTATTGATATAAAGTGGTTGAAGAGTTTGATTTTGTTTGCTCTTATAGGATTATTATAGCTTAGGTAATTAAGGATAGTATTTTAATAGGGTCCATTTTGATTTTTAACCAGAATGTTAAGAACAGGGCACGATTGTATGTCCCATGTAACACAGAATGATTTTTAACACATCTATATTTATGAAAATTTATATAACATACAGGGTATAAATGCAAAATGTTGCATTTCAAATTGTCATTAAAAACGTCCTGTGTAACATTCAACGTAAATTTTGGTCTTCTGGATTAATCAGCAAATTTTCCACAGATTAATCAAATTGGCTAATTGGCTGTTCATATTCTCATTGGCAGCTAATATTCTGAGCAGCATAAAGTTCATAAACGAGCATCAATTTCTACATGCTTCTAGATGAGAACTGTAATTGCAAATTTTTTTTAAATATAACCCTTAAAATATTTTATTCCCTTTTATAGGTATCTAAAAGTTGTTGATAAATTTAATGAATGGTTTGTTTCTGCATTTGTCACTGCTGGAGATATCCTTAAATGCAAATAAAATATTTTTGGGTAATACAGTTAATAGTTTCAAAGAATAGATTGATTATGGAGGGGGATTGTGGACAAAATTGTGAAACCAATAGTAAAGCGTTTATGCATTGCATTGTAATGTTATATTGTCCCATACCCAGTGATGCAATGTATCAATACCTGGTGCAATATATCGTACCCGGTGATGCAATATATTTTCCCTGGTGATGCAATATATCGTACTCAGTCATATATCGTACCAATAGTTAATATAACCCAATCGTACCCGGTGATGTATCGTACCCGGTGATGTAATGTATTGTATTGGTTCATGGTGGTTTACGGTGGTAGTTCTGTGGTAGTTCTGTGGTAGCTCTTGGTGTTTCGTGGTGGTTTATAGTGGTTTATGGTGGTTCACGCTAGTTTGTGTTGGTTCTGTGGTACCTCTTGGTGGCTTGTGGTGGTTTACATTGGTTTTTGGTGGTCGTGGTGGTTTACAGTGATTTGTAGTGGTTTATGGTGGTTGTGGCATTTACGGTGGTTTGTGAGGGTTCTGTGGTAGCTCTTAGTCATAAACCACCAAGAGCTACCATACAATAACAACAAACCACTGTAAACCAACATGAACCATCACAAACCACCATGCACCACCACTAGCCACCTCAAACCACCATGCACCACCATGAACCACCATGAACGACCACAAATCACCATACCACAGAACCACCGTAAACCACCACAAACTGCCGTAAACCACCACAAACCGCTGTAAACCACCACAAACCACTATAATACTATATACCCAAATATCTATATGTACCCTAACATGACGTACTTAGAAATTAGTGTGGGCTAGCCGCTGACAAGTATGATTATTTGATTACGATATACGACGATACATTGCATCACCAGGTACAATACATCACCGGGGACAATATATTGCATCAGCGGGTACGATATATTGCACCGGGTATGATACGTTGCATCACTGGGTATTGATACATCACCGGGGACGATATATTACATCGCTGGGTACGATATATTGCACCAGGTACCAGTGGCGGCACTAAGGGTGTGCAAACGGTGCGCCGCACCGGGGTTCATGGGCCAAGGGGGCCCATCCGGCAAACTGCCTCTTTATTAATGGTGCGAACACTACAAAAAAAGTGATTTGTGGTCTTTAGATTTTACTCAAAAGTGCTCTCAAAATGCAGGAAATGCCATTTCAGAGACCCTATAAATTCAAATATTTTCCGTCGGAGAATCCCCCGGACTCCCCCACATATGTCGTCACTTTGTGGAAGGGGGGCACATTTTGTTCTCGCACCGGACCCACGTAGTGCTGCCACTGCCAGGTATGATACATTGCATCAACGGGAATGATATATTGCATCACCGGGTATGTTCACAATTTTGTCCACAATAAATATAATTGTCCATAATTAATTTTATTATGAGGCACAAATTGTGGCATGTACAGTAGAACCTGAGTTTTACGACCACGTCGCTAACTGCCATTTACGACCACTTGTTGTTTACGACCACTTTTGCCTGACAACAAGCAGGTGGTCGTAAATGGCAGTTAGCGATGTGACGTCATGGAAGACATTTAAAAAAACAATAAAATATTTGTTAATATTTATAAAAAAAAAGAAAACCAGAAAAATTTCGGAAAAAGGTACAGTTGAAATAAAAGCACAGTTTTAACAGAGATTACTTAGCGATATGCGCGCCGTGAAAGAAAACACAAAAACATCTTGGATCACGAAGATATTTTATTTGCAGAAATCTGGCTAAGAAACAGACAAAAAGAGTAATTAATGATGAGCAAATGGCGATCTTGCGTTATAAACAAAGATGGCGGATAAGAAAATATAATTTACGAACCTCACCCGCCGTTGTACTAAACGTAAAAGCTCATACAATAGATCGTGTAATGGTCTACAACCATGTTAACGTTATGTTGTATTAGCAAAGTTATTTGCAGCAATCTCGCACTACCAAGTTTATCCGTGACAGTAACAAACAAATATTAGTCCGAGCTTTTCGTCAATTTAAAAATGTTTCCCGCAACAATGTTAATGGTTTAAGGGCTTGGAATATAATATCCGACAGGATATTTATTATATGCACTCTCAAAATACGGTCGCTTATGATGAAAGTAAGCAAAACAATACTAAAAAAGCAACCATGTTGCGTGTATTCACACATGGTAAAAATTCTTGCTTGTTGTTAATGTTTGTAAAAAGGAATACTTATCTCTCGTATTTCATTTACGTAGTTGCAGTTTTAAGTTGAAAAACTCGTTCGTGGCAGGTTAAATTTCGTGTTTGGGACGCTAAAATGTGGTCGCGTTTGGACATGTCTACGAGCACGCATTTGTGACCACAAGCACGCGAGACAAGATGGCGCTTTTCGGGTTGCTTCCGTAGGATAAAAACAACATAAACATATAGCCATTGGATTACAACGCTTTACAGAGTAGTTTACAGCTAACGGTGCTGGTTTATAGTCTGATTGCAGACCATTGCGTGGTCTATATTATCCGAAGAAATCAACAAATTTATTAGCCGCACCACCGTGTTGCGCGCAATGATTATGTTTTTAGAAATACAGAATTTTTTGAATAGCGATTTTTCCGTTGGTTGAATAGCGAAATCATAAAATTGAATAGCGATTCACTATCCCGCGACCACCTACTACCCCTTTTTCTGGCACGGACGATTTGTAGTTAGACTGTATCCTGCAATTAGCGACCACCTGAGTCCCACTGATCGACATTACAACTTTGACATTGAATATGTGCTTGGAATTCCGCAGCATGCTGCTTTATTGAAAGCTTGACGAAAGGTTTTTGTATAAGGATATACACCAAATTCATAAAGATGGGGCCAAATCATATTCTTTTGTGTGCATATAAAGTAGCCTTTCGAGTCTCGACCTTGTGTTTATAATTCAAAATAATTTCACACAAGGTCGAGGTTCCATAAAAGAATATTAATTGGCCGCCATCTTTATGAATTCGGTTTATGTACAACTGATCTTTGGTTGATGCGGGTAATATTTAACGGTGCGGGTTTATTTTCCAAAAAATACAATTTTTGCCGATGTTCAGGTTATGCAACGTGTGGATAATCACCCAGAAAATACGGTAAATACATATTACCAAAACTGCTGAACAGATGATAACATTTCAAAAGTGTGAAATTAGCAGTGTAGCGTCAGCTTTTATAGCGTTAACCACTCAACCACATTAGTAAGATGTGGTTAACGCTACAAACTGTCATATATACCCCCTGTATATAGTGGGGAAAATTAACGTTAAAATTCGCTATTCACATTTTTGCAACCATGATATACTGGTACAAGATGTAGGTAGGCTATACAAGAACATTGATTTTCATTGCCTTTTAAACTGCAAAGCCCACATTATAGCACTCCAAAACAGCTATTTGAATAAAAAACTTTTTAATACAAACATGACGCTCAAATCACATCACTTTTCAATATGGCAATCTATGAACCATATAGCACCATATGGAACCATATAGCAATCTATGGATGATCGAGATTTTAAACCATGAGATTATGATGTTTTGATGTTTTGACGTGATTTCAAACAACAAGTTCGTAGGGTTTGTTGTTACTAGCGGTAAGCTTTAAGACTTAATACTAAGATAATTGTGATGGACTGAAAAGGAGCAAAACTTCACCGAATATATAAATGAGTTTTCAATTTTTAGAAGGATTACTTTGCAATTAATCTACTAGCAGTACAGCATTTAGTAAAAAAATCCTTAATAAATTGTAAGAATGAGATTCACTATTTTACATGATGTAAAGAATGAAGATGGAATAAAAAGTTTCTTTAATGAAGTGTATGAGACATTTATAAAGGTGAGTACTCACATAGTAAAGCAGTGAATATCCAGTGCATATACTCTCATTATTTTCCCCAGGGGAAGAATCTCTAATAAGAATCTCTAATAAGAATAAGATAAGAATCTCTAATAAAATTTACAAATTTAATATTATAATTTTTTTATAAATTAAACAAATATAATAATCCAAGCTCACAACAACGACCTCCATAGTCCACAGGCTCCATAGGAAGATCTAGATTCCAGATTGTCTTCCAAATGGTGAAGCTTTTGGGCTGCAGTTGAACTACTGTTAGTACATTATTTTTGTTGTACCTTTATGTGTGAACAATAACATAATTATTATGGTGTTGTATATATATACAGTCAAACCTCCTCATTGTATCAAAGTTGTTGAAAAAGGTGATTCTGCAGTACTATAGTTGTCATTAACAGACAGCCTTATTATAATCTTAGGTAAGTAAGATGTTGAGAACTGTAAAGAAGAAGATACCTCTCCGAAATGTTGTCAACATAAATTGACGGTACCGAAAAAGATGGCGACTGGTACATTTAACCATAATTCATTGCGCGCAGTAAACATTGAATCTCGTAGAAATAGCAGAAGATAGAGTTTCAAAAAAATTAAGTTTGATAAAAAGGAAGCTTTTACGCATTTAATTCATGTTTATAAGGTAAACACTGTTAAGATGTTATTACAAGTGATTTAAGGTCGCAAAGCATTCTGGTAAAATGTACAGCCGCCATCTTTTTCGGTACCGTCAATTGCATAAGCACCATTGTAATTTTTACTTTACGTTCTAACTTACCTAAGAAGAGCTTAACAGCATCGTTGTTTCTGTTGATGTGCAGCCAATAAGGATGACTCTACAGTGAGTCATTTGAATTTGGTTTTTGTCTAAGGCTAAGGCGAACTCAATGCAAATGAACTTAAACAAAAGAGTTTCCTAATTTACATTGAGTTCGACTCATGAAAAGTTCGACGTTTGACCCGGGCCTTAAGCCTGGTTTCCATATGGTCGCTGCGCTGTCTTTACGGTCGCAGAAGTGGAGCAGTGAAGCGTGTTTCTTTTGTTATGACAAAAGAAACACGCTTCACTGCTTCACTTCCGCGACCGTAAAGACAGCGTAGCGACCATATGGAAACCAGGCTTAAGTGTCAATTAAGCCTAATTTTCACTCGCAGCATAAGCATAACGACATACGCAAGCGCAGTTAGCACTTCATGGTAGGTTAACCCTTTTGTACTTAGGAAGAACAAAGTGTTAAATTGACTACGAAGTGCGAACTGCGCTTGCGTATGTCGTTATGCTTATGTCGCTGAAAACTGGGCTTTATTGTTCAATAGAACTTATAGCTGGAGCGATTCCCAAAACATTCTTGTTTCACCCATGGGTACTCATTCCACCATTGTCACAAACCAACTGCATAACTTGATATTGTTGTGAGACTAGCCTCGCAGTTATTTAGGAAATGCTAATCTGGATGTAAACTGTAATTATTGTAGTCAGTTATTATGAAGTGTATTATTTAATTGAGTTTGTTATTTTAGGTGTTGATGAATCCATTTTACCAGCATGGTTCCAAAATTCGTCTTCCTGTCTTTGATAAGAAAGTGATGGTTGCTGGAAGAAAGCACTTGTTAAGCTAGCGAATGTTATAATATTGTAAAATATTTTGATTAATACATTCCATTATTGTATAATCATATTATTACATAAACATATGCCCCTGGCAGAAAATATAAAAGGGGTCAAAACACCCATAATGAAAATTTGGGGAGGCGGGTCCAGCGCACCGGCAGTGACGTGCCGAAGACGCGAAAAACTACTGCAGAAAATTTTAAATTCTAGGGTCTCTGAAATTGACATACATTGAGGATGTAAGAGGGTTTTGACGGATATAAAATTGAATACACCATACCATACAACCTTCACAGTATGTTCTATTACAACCTATCAGAATTGTATTGAAAGTTTGAAACAATAATATTACATATATATGATATTCCACAATATTTGTAATTGTACTATTACTATCTATTTAATCACACTATCATGGCAGTTAGTATACCGAATATTTTCGTTTCTATAATTTTGATTGTTACTTTTTTAAAATTGGGGTTTCAAATTTAGAGGGCGGCAAATATTTTTCAAGGGGGGCATTACCCCCCCCCCCCCCCCGCTCAAGAAACCCTGCGTATGGGTTTAATCAATTTTAAAATACACGTACAGTACATGTATTCGGAGAACAAAAGACATGCAGGGCCGGATTATCCAATAGGCACTATAGGCACTGTGCCTAGGGCCTACGAAAGTGGTTACATTTTTTCTTTATATTTATATATTTTATAAACGATGGTCAGCAATAGGTAAAGTCGTAAAGATTCAGTTTTGTGTACAGTGTACTTAATCCCTACCTACACTGTTAAAAATGTGATTTAAGACCTTTATATTTTCCTCAAAAGTGCCCTCAGAATGCAGGAAATGCCATTTCAGAGGCCCAAAATTTCAGGGGGCTACCCCCAGAACCTCCCTAGGAATGTGTCGTCACTGGGCCTACGATACGCTAAGTGCCTAGGGCCTACAAAGTCGTTAATCCGGCCCTGAAGACATGGGCAATAGCAATGTACGTATGTACAAAATTACGGTAAAATTGAAAACCCTTGAATCTCACACAGCCTTTCATTTTTCATCCAATGTCTTTGTCTTGTTTTCATAGCGTCGCATGCATTTTTGAGTTCTAATAACCCTGATCTATCTTGATCTTTACTATCTGGTTTGCGTACTCCAAAAATTCATCACAAAGTCCATCTTTGAGACTTTTCATCTGTTTCGTTTACAATCAGTGAAAACGAACAGTTTTTGTTTGTTTTGGGGGTTTGAGAGCTTTCTCTTTTTTTATACAACACTTATCTATTATAAAACAATAAGTCAACGACGGCTTGTAAGTAGAAAAAATCATGTATTGATCACATCATATTAATGACTAGAAGTATAACATATGTTGAACCTACAGGTATGATATACGAAATGCTATATATATCGCATTGTTTAAAATTTTGTTGAAACAAATCCAGTAAATTAAACTACGGTTCTCTTCGCGAGTACCCTTTCCACCTCATCTTATGGTATCGTCGCATCAGATGGTATCACAGCGCATCCGTAGTCGGTTCTGCAACAAAGACAGTATAAAATCATCATATAATCTGCATACAACCGTCATTATTACAAGCGACGACAATTCCCAGACGAACTCGTGAGTATAAGCAGGCTCTAATTTATGTGGAAATCAAACTAAATCGCAGTGGAATAAATTCCTTTTCTCATTGTCCGAAAGTGGAGAAAATAGCTTTTAGAAAATAGTTGCCCTTGCATGGTCTAGCCATCGTCGATAGTGTGCATGTTTTGCTCTGACCACATACGCACAGACGTGCAGGACGGTCACATCTGGATTACTCTGAACACTATATGATTCATTGCGTGGCGTATAAAAAGTGGCTCACAAAACATGGCTCGCGGAATTAAACATTCATTCTGTGAGCCACTTTTTGTGTGGACAAGGCTAAAAATGGTGACTCAAAATGGCTCCGCCACTGATCTCTATAGAGGTATATAGAGATCAGTATACGTCAGTATTTCGTTCCTAAAAATCTCGGCAGTTCACCACTTTTCACTTTGCTATATAACTCAAAAGGACCTTTCTGTTTTAGTCTGGTCATTAGTATTTTTGGTTAGGTTAGGGTTAGCTACGCGGGTAAGGTTTAAGGTGAGGATCAAGGTTAGAGTTAGGATAGTTCTAGAAAATGACAAATCCCTTTTATTCATCCCTTATAGAATAATCATCCCTTAATTCATGTAGAATAATCATCGCTTAATCATCCATAAATGGATTAACACGGGCAATGATATCATTGTTGTCATAAAGCTGGGGACACACTAGGCGAATTATATTCGCCTATAGTTGCCCGAACTATTCGCCGTCGAATTTATTCGCGCGACGCTGTACTGGACACACAAGGCGAATGCCAGTTTGTGTAGATGAGCTATTCGTCTATGAAAGAAAAATGGCGGTGTCAAGAAACAAGCGAAAAATAGCAGTTTCAGTGAGTGTTTTGTTGGTGCTACGACGAAGGCGCGAACGTAGAAAGCGCTGGGAAAATAGGAAGGACTGGGTAAAACCATGGGTACGACGACCGACCCATGGAATATATAATAACCTCCTTCGAGAGTTAGCCGAGGAAGACACGGAAGGTTGCAAGACGTATATGAGGATGACACACTGACCTATACATTTAGGTCAGTGGGATGACATCAGGCCGCCATTTTATGGCCGCCATTTTCTTTGTTTGTTATGTCGCTTCAAAGGCATGCATGTGATTGGCTAATAAATTGTGTGTCTTGCGACACACTTCGCCCGGGTGGGCACACTCACCTAATTTGTCGCTCGCGATAAATATCAAACATGCTTGATATCGGCGAATTGACTCGAATGCATAAACCTGGACACACTCGGGGAAATTCGCTGGCGATCGGTTCGCCAGAATGATTCGCCGTGAAAATTCGCCTAGTGTGTCCCGAGCATTAGTTTTGCAACGTATGGCGTTTGAACAATATTTCAACTAAGCAGCTAAAAAATATTTTTGTTTTGTAACGTAATAAAGAAGAAACCACATGCCAACCAGTTTCTTTGGAACCTCTGGAAACAAAATATTTAGGTATAACAGAAAACATATGGTACTTATTGGACATGCATTTTTAGGCAACATGGATGATCGTCATGCTCAATGTTACAGGTTCGATCCCTGTCCTGGAATCAGAAACATTTTCTGACTATTTAATTGAGCTTGACAATCGTCCTCGATAACTAAAATTTTGAAAAATAAAAACAAAAACTACTCTTTGTACATACTCTTAGCAATACTTGGAGTTGTTTCGCTAAGTGAATCCTGGATTCTGGTAACTTCAGCTTCAGGCGACTCTAGTGGACTTGAGTAATGGGCAACAGAATCTAAATCACAAATACAAATGTGTCATATCGCAATATTCTATAAAAGGCTCCAAATTTTTGAATTCTTTGTGAGGGGGACAATCTAATGATGATTGTCTAAAAGTAAAATTAGATATACTATCTAAAATCATGGCCAAAAGTGTTTGGAACACGCCCATTATTCTTTAAATTTTGCCAATTTATGGTATTGTCACACCATGAAAGGTAGTAAGACTTACATTTCCATTCAATTTGACAATGCATGCATTGTCCAACCGCGCAACTACAGACAGGCAGTATAGCCTTAGGCAATTCACACCTGTTGCTGAAGAACATTTTCTCAACAATTATTATAAGTAATACCATCATGACATGAGGGAAATTAGTGATTAAATTTCACCATTCCTCTCGAGGCTTGATGGACATTTAATCAATAATTTCCCAAATGTAATTGTGAAAAGATAGCTGTTCGCTCATGCATGTTGATGAGGAAAAATTAGAAATTTTTAAAAATTAGAAATTTTTAAAAATTAGAAATTTTTAAAAATTAGAAATTTTTAGAAATTAGAAATTTTTAAAAATTAAAAATTAAAAATTTTTCCTGTCGATACAAAGTCTGTTGAATGCATGACGTTAGACTGGACAAATACGAGCACAATTATATAACAATGAAAGGTGAAACGTGCAATTTTGTCAAAACATTAAAAAAACAGCGTCCCAATACTTTGGCCATGATTGTGGTGAAATTATTTCAACCAACAGGGTTACAATTATACTTTGAATAATCACTTTGCAGACTAATTGATACGACCAAGAAGAGTGAGTGTCAACGTGACGCATTGCACGCTCGGTCGGCCATTTTTCGAAGCACGAAATTCCCTTGCTGGACTCATCCGTAAATATCTTGACGTTGTCAATCCTTGATATAAATTATTCATTTTGTCTTTTAATTAAAAGGAAAACATACCTTAGAAAGTAATTATTTCTACATTTTTCACAAAACTCAACGTTTTCTTGACTTTCGTTTCGAATTATGTCAGCCTTGACTGACGCGAAGCGTGAAAGACCAAGTGAGGAGGTTCAAACAAAAAAAATCGGGTTCTGCATGGACGTATTTGGATTGTGGATGAAAGAGAAAGCCTCTATAGGGTTTTCTGAGAAGACGCGGCGAATTTCCGAAGTATTTACCTCGTCAAGTTGGCAACGAAGCACTTCAAAACACTGCGTTATCGTACGAAAAGATAAACACAAGATAAACACAAACGCGCAATCACGACGGTTGACAATCACTCTTTAAGAAATGGTTTGGCGTGCTGTATCGCGAGTTTTGGATGCACGCGGGAAGTTGGAAGACTCGATCATCCATAACTCGATGCAGCACGCCAACTATAAACTATTGCTTTTATAACAGAATAAGACACAAAATAGTTAAAAACAAGCTTTATTACGCTAATTAAAAATAACTCTCTCCTTACGGAAGAAGAAAATTTGGAACATTTCTGATTGATCGCTTGAAATTCCCGTGAAAAGCACGCACGACAGCCAATCAGAAGCAGCGTTATATTAAATCTATGTTAACACAAGTTATTCACCTGACAGGAAACATTCTTTGTCTTGGAAGCATAGAACTTGTCCTCGCTTTGTAAACGAAAATGTTGAAAATTAAACATTGTTGATAAACAAGTGTTGAAAGAAGTCATAAAAACAAGAGTGATTTAATTTTAAAACTAAAATAAAAGAGAAAATCATAGGCGTAGGAACCGGGGGCCCCCCGTGTTAGATTGATTCCCAGACCCTTCTGTCAGTACTAGGCGCAATAATGGCGTCACCTGGTGAGAGGCAGCAGGCAACTCTTGGATTCATTTGAACTATGATCGCTGCAGAATTAGATGAAAAAGTTTCCTCAAATTGCTGCAAATTGTCTTTCCGAGCTTTTAAATTCTAAAATTTTCCGGGTGAGGACCCCCCACCCCCCTAAAAATGCGGTCACTTATGACATACAGTCTACTAGATACGTTTACGTTTTAGATCGATAGACACGTTTATTTCAGAATATATAGCTAAGATGGGAATTGCGTGATTACAAAGGTTTAAAATTTAATTTTAATAAAATTTAATTTAAAGTTCAAATTTACTACTTCGGCAATATTAAATGAAGAGAATCCGTGTATATAGCGATGGCTTTTTGAACAAAATTCTCAAGGTCGCAGCACTAATTTTACAGCGTGTTCAGTGGAGAGGCGAGCAACGGCTTGTTGGATATGAAAGGCTAGTGAGCAAATAATGCATGAAGATCTTTTAATATGGCTTGGCTCGTGAGCGGTCTTAACGCAACTTTTCTGCAATCTGATTTGTTCCTATAGGCGGTATTTATAAACCGGTAAAGACCGGTCAATCTCAAACTCATTAATAATTCATGAGCCGAAACAAAGAAAATCAGTACCGAGACGGACAACTGGATACCTTGGTCTTAATTAGCATAGGATTTTGACAATTTCCACCTCAACTTTCTCTTAAAATACTGATTCGTTCGAGATGTAATTCACTCGAAAGAGTATTCTATCCTCTATCCAGTCACCTCGAATTCGATAATTTTGAAATGGTTGTGTCATAAAAGCACTGTTGATGTTATTTGTTGGCATTATTAATTTTAGTTTTATTATTATTAGCAATCATCTGAATTTCTGACAAAAAATTCACATATCAATTCACTACAAAAATTCGGAAAGATGCCGGATGACATCATTCGAAGAAGCACTGTTCAGCACCCTCCCCCACAAAATTTCGTCCGTACGAACATGACTTATAAATTATAAGCTACTACCGATTAGACTGAGCCTTTTGATTATGTCGTTAAAATAGTTTTAGCCACTGCACAACGAAGTAAGATTTATTTCAAATGCAGGAAAGGTTAGAGATCTTCGTTTGACATAAAGGTAAAATAAAGTGTCAAAATAATTGCAATATAAGATCATAGAAATTAAAAGCTCACCGAGTTGATTACGTACCTCACAATAACAGCTTCTGCAATCTCCATCCTTCCAATTATCGGTAACTTGATATATTTTCCCCTTGAAACGGCAATTATTGCTTGTTGAACCAAATTCAGTCAACTGAGATTTCCATTGTTTGAGCGACTGAACCTATAGAGTGCATGTTATGATATTAAGTTAATATAGGAAAGTAGAAATTGTTTAGTTGTTTAAATGAGTGCAAGACGATTTATTTTTGCTCCAAATACTAAAGTTATTACAACAATTGCAAAATATTTAATTTTTTAAAAAATGTTTACAACGGAAACGTTATAAATGTAAAAAAACACTGCCCTTGTCCTTTCAAGGTACGTAATAATTACGGAATATTTAATATCTTGATAAGTAACGGTTTCTTTAAGAGACTTAAGACAAAATTAAACGATAAAAACATTTTCTTAAAAAGTGACGACGTTTCGCCGAACTTATAACGGCATTTTCAAGTCAAAGTAAAAAGAAAGCAAAAGTGTATGGTATATTCATAGCAATTACAATAATTAGAACAATTAAAAACACATGAGTAAATAATTAAAAACACTTTATGATAGGCCATCGCTCTGCAATATACAATCGGACTCGATTAGCGCCAAACTTTTTATATAATAGACAATAGTACTGTGTTTTTAATTGCTTACCTTCAATGTTTAATTTATTTGTTTTTTAGCTCTGAATCTAATTATTGTAATTGCTATAAATATTCCATACACTTTACTTTCTTTTTACTTTGACTTGAAAATGACGTTATAGGTTCGTCGAAACGTTGTCACTTTTTTAATAAAATGTTTTTATCGTTTAATTTTGATTTAATATCTTGCCAAATATATATATACATTTATATAATCTTCCATCACTTCTCAACACTTGTATTATATGATATTACATAGATTGGTGACAAATTAAAGAAATAGAAAACATTTTCCGTGTTTCCATACAGTTATAGAAACACGAGTGGAAATTTGAGAGAACGAGGAATTGCCATGGGCACACGAAAACGTTCTCCCAAACTTTCACAAGTGTTTCTATAGCTGTATGAAAACACGGAAAAAATGTTTTCTATTTCTTTTATAAAATTACATTTTGAAAATAGGTAAAACGTAGAAAGAAGGTTCATTTATTAAAATCACGAAAATGTCAATTCTCCTTACTTACGCAAAATATCACTTTCAGCTGTCAATGAGACTGAATTGTGAGAGCAAAAGCAATTCGACGACAAGAAATACACGAGTGTTGTTTTCAAAGATCAGCATTTTACATTTTTGAACTTTTTTAAAATGTTTTAGTAACCTTTCGTTTGAATTGAAAAATGGCGAGAAAATTACATAAATTGTATATATTATATATACTTTGTATGCATGAATCAATGGCAAAAAGGGGAAGTAATCTAGAGTATTCAAAATATATGGCGACCAATGCTAATTTTACGTCGTACCTCCATTTGAAGTTTCTCAACAACGTTAATTAATGTTTCAAAGGTTTCACAACTTGGACAATCTAAGAATGGAATTTTAATATTAATCAAGGTTTGCATCAGAGACGTAGACACATAATAAACAGCACTAGCCAACAAAAACGTATTTTGTCGATTATTATCTGCATTTACCATTAAATCTAAGTCCTGACTCCTAAACAATAGGAAATGTGTCATTTTAGATTCGTCAGAGTCAATTTCAGTTTGTCCGCATTTGGTTTAAAAATAGAATTTGTTCGCTCCGCTATTCGTTTTTCTTTGAATGATTACTGTTTACCACAGAGCTACAAAACAGCCTGCAATATATATTGTGACATTTGTTTCCTCTTGGAGTCGATAAATAATTTGTTGAAATTACTAAAAATTAAAGATACTCACGATCACACGTCTTTTCATCAGGAGCCAGTTTGTACACTGGTTTACAACTGCATTCGTAGCTACCTTCGCTGTTATTGCAGAACTGGGAACAACCTCCATTATCCTAACAAAAATGGAATCAAACTAATTAGTAATTATTTTACTGACTCTGACGAAGGGCTCAGCTCGAAACGTCAGTATTTCGTCACTAAAAATCTTGGCAGTTTACTACCTTTTCACTTTGCTATATATCCAAAACATGTCTACGCAACACTCTACTTTCTTTAATTATTTTATTCAATTTATTATATAACTTTGCTCGAAGCTGTTCTGAAATTTTAAACAACTGAGAAAAAATTGAGGAAATGTGAGAAATTTAATAAAAGCCATATAATAAAAATCGTTTGGTCGGTTTTTACGACAACATTATCCTGCACCCTGTACTGAAATGCCAAGGGCAGGATAATTTCGCTGTTATAAAGACCTCCCACTCGGTCAATAAGTTTTTATAGTTTATATCGTACTTGAAATTCGAGAATTGTTCAATGGCATATATCTTTTGAATTTTATTTGAAAAGTTTATATCGATATGTTTTTGTGGCGCTTGAATGCTTAGCTGTGGAAATTTGAGTTAGAGTCAACTTGCTCCTCTGAAAGTGAGATCAGTAATGATTTTTTCATCTCTAGAATCTATACCGACTCTAATGTGTGACGCCAAAGAGGTGATTTGACCTGCGATGAGGTACGATTTTTTATCATTCGCGACTTATCTAAAGTGCTTATGAAACGAAAAATTCTACTCTGTTTTTATGACTCGTTTTGGTACAAAACAGTCAAATAATCCGCAGTTTATTTTGGAGCAGCATATATAACAGCAGTGAAAACATTTATATTGATTTTTTAAGGAAATGAAAGGAAAGTAAAGGATAAATGAGTGAAATGATAAAAGTGCAGATTAAGAATGGAAAACTAAGAATGAAAAATTAATGAAACCAGATGGTATAGTTTATTTGTGATGTGCTATGCCTATGACAATGGACAAAGAAGTGCTAGTAAAATCCCCATATGCCAGTATGAGTCAATTACTAAATAATTTGCTGGGCTTACCGCATCCACGATACTGAAGAAAATATAGATGTTCAAATGAATGTATGACTTACTTGCAAACATTCGTTGATATCCAAACATCTACTCGTATTGGTTGGATCTACTTCGTAGCCATCACGACATGAACACCTAATAAAAGTTAAAAAGTATATATGAGTAACCTTTATCAAACTCGGATAACAAATGTAGACTTAAGTTGATGTTCTACATGCGACGATTTTTAATATAAATTATATTGCACTAAAGGTTGCCGCGTGACAATCTTCCGTACAACAATTTATTTTTATTTGGAGATAGCTATAGTTGGGGTTGGCCTATAGTTTGGATTTCGTGAGCGTTTGCTATACCCCGCATCAAACTCATGTACTGTTGTTTTGCTTGTAAACTAGTCTTATTTGTTATTATTTCAGTTGTTTTGTAATCTGTACTTTATTGTAAACCTGCATGAATTCGATGGAAGTCTAGAGATAATAATAATAATAATTTAACATTAAAAATCATGATTAAAAATCGTCGCGTGCAACATCAGCTTTATTGATAAACAAAAATGGAAGTACAAACCTAAATCCTCCTTTTGTATTGTTACAACTATGATCACACCCTCCATTGTTTACTGAACACTCATTTGTATCTATAATAGATAAACTTGTCAAAAACATTTGTCGACGGTGATTTCATTTAGACTAGAGACCCTGCTAAAACTTTAGACATTTTGACCAATATCTCTTGGTCAAATGAACATAAATATTTGTTGTATCAAATATTGGTTGTATTACCAATAAATATTGGTAATTTTAAGTTTTAACCAAATTTGTTTTGTTTGAAAAAGCCGTTTTAAACCGGTCCTCTCAGATGCATCTATAGGAGACGTTTTTGGTTGTTTTGAAAATACTGACGTGAAATTAGTTGAGATAAAACAAATCCCGTCAACCCAAAAATGGGTTACCGACTTTTTCTGAGAAGAATTTTTGCGAAAATAGGGCACCAAGCCATTTCTAAAATATGTGATATTACAAAGTTATTGACGAAATCCTGAACTAAACTGGACTAAAGATCCAGGAGGTCCAGCCAACGTTTTTTTATCAGCGGTATTCATCCTTATATGCAATCGACGGTAGCTGATTGTTCTCGGGTGCTTTTCAACTTATTTTAATAGATGCATAACTATATGTTCATATTAAAAAAAGGGCACAATTCTTCTCTGCCGCCCGGTCGCGCCTCCTAACAATATATTATCTATATAAATTACCAGTATTGATATTCGTACCTTTACAAGTGCAGTTATCTCGCGATAGGAAATGTCCATCAAGGCAGCTACAAGTGTATCCACCTTTATCATTATTACAGAAACTGTCACAACAAGCGGTTTCTTCATAACATTCATCTACGTCTGTATATTGGAAAAAAAATCAAACATATGAACCATTCTGCGAACTTCAACAATTTGATTGGCAGATTTGTAATAGCCTTTATGCTAATCTTTACAATATATTTTCTTAGGCAATGGTAAAAACTAGACGCATTTTGTTACTTTTTATTATCAACTTGCGCATTTTATTACTAAGATAAAGGAACAAGAAACCAAGTATTGATAAAGAATAGGGTTGCATTCTTTTTTATCTTATTTCTTTCACTGACCTAAACAGGCTTTTCCACCTTCCACCAATTTGTACCCATCACGACATTCACATTCATAGCTAAAATCCAAAAATCAAAGCATAGATTTAATTAGTTTATTTTCACATTGTTTTGGAATATTTGTTATTTGCACTTTCATCACTACGAGGATCAGGTCATATATAAATATAAATGCCCTGTTATACGTATTGCATACAAAAACATGCACTTATTGCTTGCAAATATGAGTTAAAAAATAATCCAACGTACAAATGGACAATGTTACACAAAATTTTCCTTGTGCAACGTGTGGGAATAAAGAGATGTCAAAATAATTATTTCATAAACATTAGTTTAATACAGAGTTTTTCGTCACTGAGAATCGTATTTCAACAGACGTAAAAATACGATATTTTTACATGTGAAGATATTGTTTTATTAATCCAATGATAATCTTTTTTGAGTGAAGTAAAAATTAATTCTCAATTTAGATTGTCCGTTTTAATGTTTATGAAATAGACAGAATAATACACATGAATGCTTGGAAATATGAAGTTTATTTCTTGTGTTGAAAAGGATATCTCTGCAGTCGTTCTCTTCGCTCACTCGTGAGATAGAGATATCCTGTTCAACACTCGAAATAAATTCCATATTTCCGCACACCATGTATTATGTATTATTCTCTATACATCATATGTATAACAGGGCATTAACCCATTGTTTTGGTGATAAGAACTGTGTAGAAATTTTCTTTCGACCAGCTGGCGAGCTCTACCGCATTAATTTCCATTAATTATGAAAGAAACTAGAATATGTTATTAATTGGGTTTTTTGTCGAGATGACGTCAGTTTACCCATGCTTGTCCGTATTTATCCATAATTATTGCGGCCATAACAAAAGAAAATAGCTCATTTGCAATCATTTGTGAGTCAAATTTGGTTTGTTTGTCCTCATATTTAGCTATTAATAGGCTATTCAAACACTCATTAATAATTCATGAGGAAAAGACAAAAGAAAATCACTACCGTATCGTGTCTTTAAAGTGCCCCTGTGATCAAATTTTTGGTATCCCGAATTTTTACATATTTGTAAAGAGCATGGTGTTCTCACTTAACATGCCAAATTTCAAGCAATTGCGAGCTTGGGAAGTCGCCTTTTCAGACTGTTTTTATACGAGATTATACGGCCGCCATTACTCGAACATGTTCCGGACGCTTAGGTTGCGATTAGAGGAAGTGACGTCAAAGACTCAACACGTGGCTAGTTATATATGGATATAAAAATACTTGGGGAAAACTTTCTATTGTAACATGTCGTATAATTCGTATAATTTCCATAAAGCTTTGTCACGTGTTGAGTCTTTGACGTCATAATCACCTACTCTGCTGTAGAATCGCGGGCTCGTCTGGAACAAGGTTTGAGCAATGGCGGACAAAATTTGGGCGACTTTGGAGGTTAAATTTCTTGTGATAGAATGTGTGTTATTCAATTTTTTTGGCATTTATTAACCTAAAAGGATGTTTTGTAACAAAAAAATGCCAGGAAACGTAATGTGATATTTCGTCGCAGGGGCACTTTAAATGTGATTTACATAAATTCGTCCTGATTTACATAAACTTTATCTTTGATTTTCTCGGCTTAGACAACATCGATTTTCAAAATTACTATGCCAATGAACTTATCAAATGGGTCGTGTTTGAAGCCGTTTAATAAACTCGCAGCACGTGTTTTATCAGATCTAAAACACTCGGGCTACGCCCTCGTGTTTTATATCTGATAAAACACTGCTGCTCGTTTATTAAACAATACTTAAAAAGCTGTTCATTCTTGCATGATAATCGTTCATTGGGTATACTTAGGTACCATTATAAAAGTCACAATATTCTTATTAACCTTCCGTTGTTGTTGACACAAATTTGATCGCAGAAACCGTTGGTATCTTCACATTCGTTAACATCTAAATCAGAAAATCAAGAAATTGTGGAATTTACGATGCCAGGCGGAAAACGTCATTTAAAATGCATAAAGTATATAGGCCTCTGCGAAGGGCCTTCTGACGAAGGGCACACTGTCAAAGGGCCTTCGCTCGCTAGACCTCCTATTCACTATTTCGGCAGTTCACCAACCTTCTTACAGAGCTTTTTATTCGTATTTTAACACTGCATGCCTACGCAGAACAACACTTCACTGTTATAGCGGCGCAAAGGGATCCTCAAACACTTGATAAAGCCCAAACAATTTTAACTTGGATACGTTATTAAAATTTCAGTCTTCTAGGATAAAAAGCGCCATATTTAAAAAATGCGTCTATATAGAAGGCATTATTAGATCCGATTCTCCCCTTCCAGACTTCTGTGCTCTAATTCTACTCTAGGGATCTGAATTTGATCATGGGTTATTATTACTGGTTCATGTTAGCACGCCATTGGAGGATTCAGGGTGCAATTATACTTGTAGTGACCCTACTTCTTGCTTGCATAGAGGCTTTATCACTGGCTTGAAGGGTCATGACAGCACAATGTAACGTCATTATTCACTGTAAATAATCAAACCGCTCTGAAACTAAACTTAAAATGTATCTTCAAAGTATATTCAAAGATAATCAATGAAGTTACATTAAATAAAAGTGGAAAGAACCGTATCTCGTCTATATGTTCAGCTTAAGTTAGTAAAAAGACAAATGTTTTGCCCTACAGGCTCCGCGTTACTAAACCAAGGACATGAGTGCTTATTTATAGGAACTTAGGAAAAATTCAAAACTGCACTGGAGTGACTGGACATTGCATTCCAATTCATCTCATGAGATATATCACAACGCCTAATTCTACCAAGCACATTTAGACTCATTCCTTACTGCACACGACGCAATCCATCTATATCTTCATACTTTCATTGTTCGTGCTCGTCAGAAGAAAATCAGAAAAGGTATTTTATAATTTGACGTTCAGATCTGGGGATCATGCACGTAACGTGTTAAATCTTAATTAGTTGCCATAAACCTTCAGCATTTTAATGACTTCACCAAATGAATTTTAATGAATTCACCTAAACATGTTTTCGCATCTTCGTTCAAGTAGAATCCTTCATTACAAAGACATTGGAAACTTCCAAAGACGTTTACACAGATATGATCACACGGATCAGAGGCACACTCGTCAATATCTAGTAATAAAAAATAAAAGTAATGAAGTATTGATTGTTGGCAAGTTGTTTCACGCAGGGACGTTACCATGGCACTATTTGCGGGAGCAATTTCCAGGCCAACTCCTCCAAATCAAATGAGAAATTGCTCTGGGTGCGAAACGTAAAGATCCCTGAAGAGCTCACCTATTTTTCTTGCTCTAAACGTTTAATAAAGGAAGTGGATACAGGTCCGACAATTTTAGAGATATTTAAGGTTAGTAATAGGGATATTTTATTTTATTATTTTTATTTACAAGGTTTGCCCCACTACGGGATCCCTAACATAAAAAAAATAAACTAACAGCACATTTTAACAAGAAGACTAGATAGGGGACGACACAGGTGCGGTTTTAAAGGTTTGCGGAATTTGGACATCGTACACGTGTTCGGTTGTATAATAATGTTTTAGCAGTTCAGATTTGAATTGTCCAATAGAAAGGTTAACGTCTCGCAGATGTGATGGTAGAGAGTTGAATATCCTAGGGGTTCTACAGTAGAAACTGTTCTGAAAAGTTACGCTATTCACTTTAGGGATATTTAAAACAAATTCATTTGATTGGTTTTTACGTCTTGTTACACGGCTGGAGGAATTAATAGAAATGTAAGAGTTTTAAGTATGTAAGTATTGTAAATATAAGTATTTAGGGTTAGGGTTAGGATTTTTTAGGGTTATTTTTGTCGCAATTGCGTTTATATGTTTATATAGTGATGTCGGACCGGGGGTCCAGCCTATATGGGGTCCAGTGTCGGACCAGTATCGACGGCGTTTAATAAAATCCAGTTTAGTGTTTGTGACGTTATGATGTCATCACTCAGTCCCCTCACTTTCCCATAGCAGATTACTTTTATCTGTGACACCATAGTGACACTAATATAATCATTCAGAGGTTTTACTTCATATTTAAATTGTCTTTTACTTTTTATCAAAACACAAAACACATTGTTTTTCAAGCTTCCAGCGCTGCACGGGTCGATACGGAAATGATGCGCTGCTCGTGAACCACTGAAATTGCCGGATTTCTGTATTCTGACTTCTGAGTACAGCCATATGATAATTTAAAAAATCTTACCATGAGAATTGGACCTATGATTGAAGATGATCTTACCCGATCAGTTATATGAAGATATTTCAATAATAATCAATAATTATTTTACCTGTACATGTTTCGTTGTCTTCATGATTAATTGTGAATCCTTCGTAGCAAGTACAATGAAAACTATAAAAAAAATGTAAACCGCCATGAACAACAATACATAAAAATATGAACAACAATACAAAACAAATAAAAATAATTTTCGAAGGATAATTGCAACAGCGCAAACCATTTACTGAAATCATTTTATATATTTTATGGAAAACATTTTCCGTGTTTCCAAACTTCCACAAATGTTTCTATAACTGAATGGGAACACAAAAAAAGCACTTTTTTATCTCTTTTATAAAATAACCTGTAGAGAATAAGAGAATAAGTAAAATGTGGAATTATATGGCGTTCATTGATTGATGTCATCAAAACGTCAATTCTCTTTAATGTTCATGATGGCGTGAACTTCTATGTTTCTATCGATTTTTAGTATAAACATATAGTAATCTCGCATTCTAATTGTCGATAGATATTGCGTATAGTGGCAAGTGACGTGATAAGGGCCTAATGTCTCGTTTTTCGAAATAATTTTGAAACGTAAGTTAGTTTTTACTAAAAGAATTAGATTATTCGGTCTCAATTTCTAAGAAGTGATAGTTAATTCTGGCTTCGCCCTCGTTTTCAAGCTCATAATGTATACATAACATTCAAAGGAGCTAAGCAACAAAACGTTTTATAACTCCTTTTTATACCGAAGTTTATGACTTAGCTAGTCAGAATATAGAAATTTAGCACTATGAAAATGCTGTAACATATTTTAAAAGTTGAATAAACCATCTAAAAACATGATATTGGGCCGCCATTTTGTATATGACTGTGACGTCATCTGTTGATAAGAGTTGTATTTCGTACTGTTGTGCTACTTATCGTGGAGCCATGTATTGTCCATTTTTTGTTGTAATAGAGATTACGAAAATAACGTTGAGAAAAATCTTAGTTTCTACACTAACCAATTTACCCATGACGTGGGACATAACCCTAATTCATCTTTAATACGCTTTACGTCACATATTTTGATATATTACAGGTACTCTTTTTTTGTTGCCAATGTCCTTTAACCAATAGCCGCACGGGTGTTAGAAATATTATTTTATAAATTAAAATAACATTTTGTTTTGGTTTTGTTGTTTTTAACATATCTTGTTATTTTGTACATTGACTTTACATAAAATACAAACCTTCCAGGGGTGTTGTTGCAGTGTTGGTAGCAGTCGTTAATTATTACGTCACTGCATTCGTCCACGTCTAGATAAGGAAGTGTATTTTTTAGACATACATACTGTCTAGAGTGTAGGAATATAATTGAAGAGATTTTTTAACAATAGTTTATGCGGTATCTTTCACCTACATAGATAAGTTATTAAAATAATGGTAAAAATGTACATACACAATATTACGACAATATTAGCAACAATAGCGACTTATGGAAACAGAAACTCTGTAGAAAACTACACTCAGCTACCACAGTAGCCCGAGCAATACTTCCACTTAATATAGCGAAAAGATATCCTGAAGAAAAAATATATCGATTCTTGTAGTGGTAATCACTAATAGATTCATGCGTCATAATATATATATAATGTCCATTGCATTTGACGTCGATTAAATTCGAAGTCTGAATCAAACGTAGAATCTACTTAATTGGGTCGATCTTGACAACCAGACCTTAACCATTACCAAGTTTCAATTTTATATCAGAATCGTTCTCAGGATGATATGGAAAGAAATGTTCATGATTTAAGAGATGACTCGTGGTTTGAGTGCTCCTTTCAGTTATAGATGCAATGGGGAAGTTGGAAGAGCGCAAAGAATGCGTAACTCTAGATTTTTTACTGCTCTCCCAACTTCTCAAGTACATCCATAGCTCGACCGAGCACGCCAAACCATGAACATTTTATAACATAGAAAAAGGCACAAAATAATTAAAAAAAACTTTATTTCGTTGATTAAAAATAGTTTTCTCCTTACGAAAGCCGAAAATCTGGAACATCTCTGATTGGTCACTTGAAATTGCCGTGTTACAATCAGAAACGGAGTTATCTTAAATCTAGGTTATAATAACCAATACTGAATTAATTCACTGATTATGCCTACCAATACAGTTCGTCCAGTCAGAATGATAACCAGGTGGACAATCGCAGGAATAATTTCCAATTGCGTTGACACAAACGGCCCCCAAATCAGTATCACATCGATGACTGCCAACAGAACATTCATCTAAAGAAACATGTAGATCATCTAGTGAGCTATATATATATATATATATATATATATATATATATATATATATATATATATATATATATATATATATATATAATTACCACCACCATATATACAGAACTCGTAGCTCAGTGGTCAGAGCACTGCACTAGCAGTTCAATTCCAGCCGGGAGGCTTCTTAGACTATGTGCACACGGTGTCGTTTTCAAGCGTTTTTATTTGTGTCGTTTTCAATTTTGTCGTTTTGGCACTCCGTTCACACGAAGTGTTTTCGCAATATCCATCGCATTGTTTACAGTTTGGCCTGTCGTCTGTTAAGACTTTTAAATGCCGTTTTAATCGCTTTTTTGACTCATTAAATAATTGAATGGCTGCATTTTTTCTTTTATTTGTTGTTATTGTTATATAGAGAGATAGCGAATTTGGCACCACACTACGATATGAAGATAATCTCCAATTAAACCGCAACAGAAACAGAAAGAGAAATATCTTATGGTTCAACCCTCCATACAACCAGCACGTTAAGACCAACATTGGAAAGCATTTCATACAACTGGTAAAGAAACACTTCCCAAGGGATCACAATTTCCATAAGATTTGTAATGTCAATACCATCAAGTTAAGTTACTGCTGCACCACCAATATGGCCAATATCATCAAGCAACATAATTCAAAATTTTTGAACACCAAACCCGACATCCAAGCAAGATTATGCAATTGCAGAGTCAGAAGTGAATGCCCTATGGATGGAAAGTGCCTCTCTAAGTGCACCGTATATAAAGCGGAAGTAGAGACTAACACCTGTAAACGTATTTACCAGATACAACAACCACACTAAGTCCTTTAGGTCAAGGAAATATTGCAATGACTCCGAACTGTGAAAACATATATGAAGCTTAAGGACAACAACGTTGATTTCACCCTCAAATGGAGCATCGCATCGTACGCATACCCATACAAATGGTGACCTTTGTCTTTCTGAAAAAGTGGCTATCGTTAGAGCTGACCCAAAACAACTATTGAACAAAAGGACCGAATTAATCTCGAAATGTCGTCATAGAAATAAGTTCCTACTACATAATGCTAATTAAGGAAGTAACTACACCTCCCCTAGGGAATTATTTTGATATATAATCTAGCGAGTAAGACAAATTTAATTTTTAATTTAATTTTCAATTTAATTTTTTTTTTCAAGTATTGAGCACTCTTTTACGTTCAAGATTTCTACATTTATATATATATATATATATATATATATATATATATATATATATATATATATATATATATATATATATATATATATATATATATATATATATATAAACCTCAAATATAGATTGTCCAATCAGAGAGCTAGATTTGTACCACGTGACAAGTCACTTTAAACTGGTTCATTACGTCATCGTTTGTTTGTGTCATAATTGCATGGCGCACACCCACTCACACTAATTATGTCATTTCTGAAATTTATATGAAACTTCATTCACCAGAACCGTATTAGCCGTATACCAGTTATCATATAAAGATCGTGTTCTATTGGAATGAAACTTTTTTGGTCTGACACGTTGCATGGTTAGCTGCGTTTTTCATGTACTACCGAGGAAAGACCGTTTTAGGTTGATTGGGTTGATTGAATTTTTCAATGACACAAGACTTAGTTGAAATGGTTCATTTTTATCCTGGGAACACATTCGTGTATTGTTATTTGATGGAACTCATTTGCAATGACGTCTTCCACATATCGACTGATACAAGATCGAGGAAGGTAGCTCATTTGGAAATCGATTGTATAAATGCAAAATATTAATTTTAATATACGTATTCTCCCCGCCGGCATTGTAACTCCGTAGAATCGTGGCTAACGGCAACAGTCTTCGTAGCTAGAAATAAAGTAGTGTGCCGCAGGAAGTGTTAAAATACGAATCAAAATCATTAAAACATGTCGAGCGAAGGCCCTTCTCACTATAGTCATGCACCAGAAGGTTACGCGTTAAACACATGTGCAACCTCCATAGCTCAATCAAGAACTATATATTTACCAGAAAAGTTATCCGTTAGGCCCCTTATCTAGATTTTCAGGATCTTATATGGTTGTCCCTAACAGTGGAGCGCACAGATTCTATTTTTCAACCCCAAATGCGTACAAACAAACTGAAATTGACTCGGAAGAATTCGCAAATGACTCATTTCCTAGGACTTTAGGACTTAATGATTCATCGGACAAACATCGACAGTATATATACGTCATGTGCGCTCCGCTATCGAACGTTAATGTTTCTGCTCACCTATATCTCTACAGATCACGTCGCTTCTGTTTTTGCCAATTTCTTCATAGCCATCATGACATTCACATTTGTACGACGATGGCAAGTTGACACATTTCTGTATACATCCTCCATTATTGTCCTTACATTCGTCAATATCAACACAACTTAGTTTGTCTTTTCCAACTTGGTAGCCTTCTTGACACGAACAGTTAAATGATCCAATATAATTATGGCATTTGTATTCACAATTGCCTTTTCCATTATTACCAGAGCACTCGTCGATATCGTCACAATAAACAGATCTGTTTCACATATAATGTTTGAGAGAAAACGGGGAATAAAAAATTATTCACAGTTTACACTTAATGAAATCTCCAGGGAAAATCTCCAGCGATCGGCCTTACACCCATTCGTGAATCTCATGCACCAATCATAACGTGCATAGGTTAGTTACCGAAACCGAGCTAGCTACTCGGTATATATATATATGTTGGTTACGGAGTTACTACCGACGTAGCAGATAATTAAGGCTAAAAGCGATAACTCAAAAGGACCTTCCTATTTTCAAGAACTATAGTATAATCGTAATCCCAATCCTAACCCTAATGTGTTAATATACACACTGCTGTAGTGAATGTGGGAGAGCTTGGAGTAGACAGACGATACATGGATGATCGTCAAGCTCGTATCCTCAGAAAAATGATTCTGAGTCCGGATAGGAATCGAACCTGTAACCTTCTGATTGCCGGTGAAACGTTCTAACCATTGAGCCACCGAGACTCAGATGGAGAGCGAAGGTTACAATGATGTAATGGTGCGATTGATATACGTACTGCCTATACGGCAGTCACACGTTAACCTTCGCTCTCCATCTGAGTCTCGGTGGCTCAATGGTTATAGCGTCTCACCGGCAATCAGAAGGTTACAGGTTCGATTCCTGTCCGGGACTCAGAATCATTTTTCTGAGGATACGAGCTTGACGATCGTCCATGTATCGCCTAACCCCAATCTTGATCATAACCTTGATCCTAACCTTAAACATAACTCTAATCATAGCTAAGTCCAACCTAACTTAACCAAAAATAAAGATCAGACAAAAACAGAAAGTTCCTTTTGAGTAATCCCTTACGGTGTTTCGGAACACAAAATGTTTCATCATTGAAATATTTCGTTTAGAAATATAGGTTAGTATTTCTTTATTTCAAGGTTAGGACTAGCGTTTTTATTTGGGTTAGGGTTAGAGTTTTTGTTCCTGTAAAGCTTCTGAATCCTGAAAAATAACCTTATATGACGTATAGTCTGTGTCCATTGTTTACTTGTCTAGCAGGGGTTAAAATAAGGTTTTTTTGCAAGGACACACTTTGCCTGCCCACGAGCACCGAAGGCACGAGATATCTAAGGGGTCCGGGTGCACGTTCCCCTACAAAATTTTGAAATATAGAGTCTTCGAAATGCCATTTCCTGCGTTCTGGGAGAAGATTTTACAGAATTCTCATGGTTAGAAAACGACCTTTTTTGTACCAAAATTTACAATTTGTTTAGAAATTGATAGGGTTTAACAGTAATTTACACTTATTTCCAATGTTTATGGGCAGTTAAATTTAAACAAATAAATCTAAACAGTTACTGTGAAAGAACATCCCAACATTCTTGGCGGTCATTCTCACATTACGTTCAGGAATATTTCCCTAACTCCAGAATTAAAGTGCCTATAACGTCTGTGGGGATCTAACATATTTGTAATCTATGAATTCTCCTGAGATAAATTGTAATATATCTTGTCAGCTGAAGATTACATCTTCATAGACTTATTTGCTGTTAAAGTTGACGGAAGTGATGTCATAGCGGGCATCTTTAAAGACGTTTTCATGTAGACAGGATGCCCGCTATGACATCACTTCCGTCAACTTTAACAGCAAATAAGTCTATGAAGATGAAATTTTCAGCTGACAAGATATATTACAATTTATCTCAGGAGAATCCATAGATTACAAATATGTTAAATCCCCACAGACGTTATAGGCACTTTAAGCTAATCGTCGTTTGAACAACCAGTCCCAACATGTACAATGTACTAACCGTGAATCTTTTGCATGAAAACCTTCTTCGCATTGACAGGTATAGTTTCCAGGTTGGTTAATACACAACTGTGAACAACCACCATTGTCATAAAGACATTCATTGATATCTAGGCAAGACGTTTTGTTCTTATTAGCGTTGAAACCAGCATCGCATTCGCAACGATAACTAAAAAAACAATTAAAAATCCATTGCCATCATATATATAAAACAAATATACCAGGAGTTCGAGTCATGTATATGAACTCATACATGCAGGACAACAGCAAATGGTATAATTGTTTTATAATATAGACACTCGTGGTATAGTTTGAGGTATTTGAGGTATTTTTCGTGTTGTTATATATCATTATTTATACATATATATATATATATATATATATATATATATATATATATATATATATATATATATATATATATATATATATATATATATATATATATATATATATATATATATATGTATGTATATATATATATATATATATATATATATATATATATATATATATATATATATATATATATATATATATATATATATATATATATATATATATATACACTATTATTTTCAGGGAGTTATTTTATTCTGGTCCAAAAAAAAGGTTCAAAATAATCCGTTTTGTGGAGTTAAAATTAACTCCCGTTTTTGGAGTTAAAACCAGGGTTCTATTCCTGTTGGGCAGTCACTTTTCCATATGTATTTGAATATATATATATATATACTGTATATTCAAATACATATGGAAATATTGTTTTTTTATTACTAATGGTATAATAACAGATTGCAGAATAGCTAATCAGATAGCAGAATATGAGAATAGCTCATCTAAATAGTAAGACATATCCCTAGTCAAATTTGTTGAGTCGTTTCATCTTCATTAGGAATATTTTTCAAAAGTGAATGGGCGAAAAATCAGGTACTTTCTTGATAAAAAAATACGAGAAAATAATATCGTATATGAGTTATATATTTAACAATTATACCATGAATTTGAGTCATATATGAGCTGTATATAGCCGACAAAGGGAATATGTAAACCTACCCGCCTTCAAAATTAAAACATTTGTGACAATCAGGCAGCTTCAAACTACACTCGTTAATATCTCTACAGCGTTTTGAACTTTCAGAAAATGGCTCGTATCCTTTGAAACATCTGCATTTATAACTTCCAGGTAAATTAATACAATCCTGCTGACAAGCACCTCCACCTCCGAAAAGGCACTCATTGACATCTGAAAGGGAAATGAAACTTATTTGGGGAAACCATATCATGGACTCATGTTTCAATATTTCAGTATTTTGAAATTACTGTAATGTTATATGTATCGATAAGAATACTTCGATAGATGCATATATAAAATAAAAACAATAATAAATCATCAAGCTGATACACAATATATCCAAATACTCAGCCAGGTTTAAATATTTGATAATGTATAAACGTAAAGTTACACCCTGTACATCATTAATTTGAGACAGATTGGCATTGCTGCAATAATTAATTGTAGTTGCAATAACGTTTCCAAGAAATTCTAAACTTTCCAAGAAAACAATTGGTGTCATACAATAATATTCTAAACATCCATTGACTTAAATTTTTAAACGATTACCATTGCAGGTTCGTCGATTTGCACTCAGTTGAAATCCTTGGCCACACGTGCAGTAATAACTGCCTGGCATATTCGTACAGTTTTGTTCACAATGATGAACATCCCGGCCAAATAAACATTCATTGACATCTATAAATACAAAATATATACTTCATTACAACAACAACAACACTGAACAACGACAGCACCAGTTACAGCAACAGCAACACAGGAACAACACCACAACAATAACGACGACGACGATGACAACAACAACTATCAAGACTACTATCGAGTGAAAAGACTAACAACAACAGCATCAGTAACAGCAACACAGGGATAACAACAACAATAACGACTACTAATAGAGTAAACACCAGCAACAGCAGCAGCAACAACAACAACAACAACAACGACGACGACGACGATAACAACGACAACGACAAAGACAACGACAACAACAAAAACAGCAACAACAACAACAACAACAACAACAACAACAACAACAACAACAACAATAATAATTACGACTAGTAGAAAAAATAAAATAGGTAAAAAGAACGGCAACGACAAGAGTACAATAAATGGAACGGGAATTGCATTGGACAGGCACAAAAACGGCAATAATAAAACGGGAAAATTCATTCAAAAATTCCTTCATTCAGGCGGGGTTAGAGTTGGGTTAGGATCTAAGTTGTTTTGGGATTAGCAGTTCTATGACGTATATCTCCTCAAACTCATTAATAATTGATGATGAAAATTCAAAAGAAATCAATATTTAATGAGTATTTAGAAATAAGAGAAAGATTACGGCCATATTTCCCCAACTTTAATCTCTATTTTCTCACAAAATATGGATTCGTTTGAGAAGCAAGTTCTAACACTCGTAATTGTTCATCCTCTAATGTCTAAAACTGACAAGCCGGTTAAAAAAACTCGGCTTCGACTCGTATTTTCAACAGGCGTGTCCGTATTTAGAAATCAGAGGAAGAACGCTCAGTCGTGTTAGAACTATTACATTATACAGGCATGTCTGATCGTTCGATATATATCATTATACAAAATGAGAAAATGTACTGAACTATTTAACAAAACCTCGCACATGCGCAGAACGGACTTTACGTCAGCTTTAACCTGTAGGAAAACTTGTATAATTAACTTTTTTGAATAATAATAATATATAAGATATGTATGGCTTGCCTTCACACGTGTGCTTGTCTTCACCAATTTTGTAACCTTTCCAGCAAGAACAGAAATAACTGTCTAAAGTATTATGACAAGCCTGATCACATCCTCCATTATTTTTTGAGCATTCGTTGAGATCAGTTGGAGATTCACCTAAAGTCACAACCAAAATTATCAAAAGATCTAAAATTTTGATATTTTACTATTCTTGTCGAACTCATTCCTTTTGCACTCATGCACAATTCAGTTGCTGCATTAACAAGCAACAACTGAGAGTGAATTTTGCGCAAGTAAGGAGAATTTACATTCTCATGATTTTTTTTTGATTTTTTTGCTACGTTTTACGCATTTCCAGGACCAAAATATGTTATTTCATAAAAAATATATAAATATTTTTTTTCGTATTTCCATAGAAACATATTGGAAGAACGAGAAATCGCAGTGGCGACACAAGCTGCCCGAAGGGGGGTGCTTCCACTTTGATTTCGATTCCGGGTTTTGACTTTTGACATAAACCCTAAATATTTTAAATAAAAATGTTTTCTGTTTCTTAGTTATTTGTATTACAATGCGTCATTAAATTAGTCCTGTTTGGCGCAGTCAAAATCGGTCTTATAAGACTGACGAAATCGTGAATCGAAAAACACGGCACACGGTAACGCAAGAGTAAAAATTGAAACTCGACAAGCGCCAGGATGATTTGATTCCATTTGGTGGCATTTCGAATTTTCATGATGCTACGCGGGCGTGCAAGATGGCCGTTTCTAGAAAAATGGTTTTTCAACTGATTTATGATAATTAATGCTAATTTGTATTAACATAATGCGTCTTGTTCGGGAAATTTAAAAGTACTAGTAACAGCCGGTTTATTGGGCAACAGTTATTGTTATTTCTAAAGATAACAATACCATAGAACAAAGAGGTGGTTCAATTATTCAATTGTTCAATTATTATTATTTCGAATATTTACAGAAGAGAAAAACTTTAACAATAGTTGTTATCAACGTTTGTCGTGTTGAAATAAGTATAATAAAATAATGGATAACATGCATGCATGCACTAATAAAAAAAAAATTTGAGAAACCTCTTCGTCGATTATTTTCAGAATTTATTTTGCGTGCAAAAGAAGTTTTAATATGATGTTTGCAAACCTTTACATTTCCGTCGGCATTCTCGTTTCGTTTTGAAGTTATTTCCATTGGAATTACATCCTCCAAAAGAAAATATTTCGCAGCTCTTAGTTTCAACGTTGTAGAACCACCGCTCTATGTCAGCGCGACAGAGACCTGTGTATGATGGACGGCGACATATTTCACTTGTGATAGTTCCTAAGGCACAGAAATAACAATTTAGGAAAAGAAAATCGAATGCTGATTCTAAAAGTTTGGTGTATTTTCAAAATAGTGCGCAGACAGTCTAACATTTCGAGCGAAGGTCCTTCGTCACGGAGTGAAACGGTACGTTTTGTCCGAGCGAAACGGACATTTATACGCTTCACTCTGTGCAGACATTCGCTCGAAACGTTAGTCCTCCTACACACTATTTCATCAGTACACCAACGCTTTAGAATACTCGATTTGTATTTCTACACCGCCTATACCCAGCACAATACTTTTATATAACTAATTCAGGTACTGTAAAGTATACATCATGTATACATTAAAAATTGCAACATATACAGTAACGCAATGAGAACTGTACTGGCTTAGAGGGTATCTTTGATCAGAGCTGGGAGATAAAAAGTTGTTAAACCAAATAATTAGAACTTGGTAAAACCAGGGGGTGTTTCTATAGCTCCTCCGGCGTGTTTTTCTTTTGCGTGCTCCAGCCTCCTCTTTTGTAATTTCGATAAACATAATTCTAAAATATGAGCTTCCTGTGAAGTTAGCCCAAAATCAAGATCTATAAAACAAATTCTATAAACGTGTTGTGGTGCATAGGCAATGTAAAAATACAAATTGAATGCTTTAAAACGTTGGTGTAATGCTGAAATAGTGTGTAACGAGGCAGTCTAACGTGTCGAGCGTTCGTGAAATTAAAAATGAGTGAAATTTTATATGTAAAATAAATTAAATAATCATGTTACAAAAATAAGCCACTCAGGTACATGTACGAAAAACAATATCAAATAATTAATAAGATGTAAAAGTAGGAAAGTCTTTTGCTATTATAAGTATAAATATTAATATTATAAGTATAGGAAAGTCATTTGCTGTTATTTTGATATGCTTTAAAATGACCCAGAGACGTCACCTATTTTCACCAATAACCCATTCATCTCTTTCGACGAAATAAAAATATTCGGGATTATTTAGGCATTACCGGTAGTGCCTCGTACAAAATTCACTAGCTCGAGCTTGTATACCTTTCTTTTTGTATACCTTACTTTTCTTCTTTCTTTTTTCCCTTCATTTTAGACCAGCCATTAGCTAAATGGTCACCCACAGTTTAAATAA
The DNA here is from genome assembly GCA_035772405.1 of Chrysogorgia sp. JL179-B06. Classification (NCBI taxonomy): domain Eukaryota; kingdom Metazoa; phylum Cnidaria; class Anthozoa; order Scleralcyonacea; family Chrysogorgiidae; genus Chrysogorgia; species Chrysogorgia sp. JL179-B06. The sequence goes on along the minus strand of JAYKKM010000032.1, from coordinate 2,715,496 downwards.
ATAATTTCCTTCCGATTTAGTTATTCGGCATAATTTTACTGTATTTCCTGCAGTAATTGTTGTATTACTCTACATTGCATGGTTAAGCTGGCAGGCGTCTCTCTGGCAGATTTGCTGAACATCTTCGCTCCGTAAGGAACGATAATTTTAACAAACCCGTCACCGGACATTTTAATAATGTTAACCATTTGATTTTGGACATGAAAGTTTGTGCCATCTCAGCCATTTCCGGTTGGAATTATCGTGAGAAGAAAAGCGTCTAATTTTGAAACGTGGAACCATTCATCCCCCGCATGGGCTTAAGGGACGATTTTCTTTTCTTTAATCCTTCTGAACTCATCGTTTTTGTCTTGCAACGGCGGACGAAAACACTGACTTCTCACTTAATTCCCTAGGGTTTTTTCCCTTTATTTCACCTGACTCCCATTATTAGCATTCCGTTACTAGTGTCCTGTTCACTAATTAACATTAAAAATAGGAAATGTATAATTCTACTTTTATATCTACTTTTACTTTTAAAATTTTCACTCAGCCTGTTTTTATTTCACTACGTTTCACTATCTGACGTAGGGCCTTCGCTCCAAACGTTAGACCTCCTACACTCTATTTCCTGAGCAGTACACCAACTTTTCAGAGTATCCGATCAGTAAAATAAAGTAGGTTTAATCAATAAGCAGGGTGGATATCTACCAGAAAGTACTAAATAAATTAATCGACATGATTAAATCTTTCCTGTCTGGCCCAGTCAAAATCGGTCGTATAAGGCTGATGAAGTCGTGAATCGAAAAACACGCCACACGGTAACGCAAGATTAAAAATTGAAACTCGACAAGCACACATGAGATCCACTCATATGCCAAGTGTGATTTGGTTTCATCTGTGCGATTGGTGGCATTTAACATAATGTGTCTGTTCGGGAAATTTAAAAGCAATAGTAAAAGCCGGTTTATCGGACTTTCAGAAAATGTATAGCTTTCGCAACAGTTATGGTTATTTCCATAACAGTTAGGGTTATTTTTTTCAAACCTTTTATACTAACTCTCGCCCCAGTATTAACCATCTTACTAACCTTCCTACTAACCCTCAAACAACTAGTTTTCAGTCTTTCCGCGGAAACCTTATTTTAAAGTATACTTTCTAGCGATCACCATTGTATAATTTGATGATCTCATACATTACATATACAGTACGTCACCTTTTGCGTAGTATCTTATACGGAAGCCTGTTTTCTTTACGGTACTATCGGCGACAAAACGAACGAAAACTTGACTCCTGGATGATAATATATCAGTTGGTAAGGTGTCGCCACAAAATTTGCCCAAACTGGGAAAAAGTGCAGTTCGACCGTCGAAAACCTCCACATAATCGTATTCACAGCCACCAACTATTGAAAGATAAAAATATTTCCGTCTTGCGTGTGCGTTTCATTTCATTAATCAAAAGTATAGACCTCTTTCATAATGGCGGCCAGTCTAAATATTATTCTATATGCATGCAAATTAGCCTTTCTGGCCTCGTTACAAAGCGAAGATTCTTTGGGATTTTGATACACGAACGAGGTCAGAAAGGCTAATTTAAATGAATACAAAAGAATATTTAATTTGGGTGCCATTATGAAAGAGGTCTATAAAGTATTAAAGTATGATGTATAAAAGTTAACACGTTAACTGGACCTGATGTAGGTATACAGTTAGGTAGGTCATGCAGTTGGTTCTAGTTTAAAACTGAAGCTAATTTACGCGCATATTATGCTGTTATTGGTTAAGATGTATTAACCCTCTTTAATTAATTAATTAAATTTAATTAATTGCATTGTATTGTATGGCATAGCATGACATGGCAAAGTATGGCATTGCATTGCATTGCATTGCATTGCATTGCATTGCATTGCATTGCATTGTAGGTATTGTATTATTGCATACAGTGCAAACAACCCAATTAAATTTACGAAGTTTTGTCACCTGACGATTCCTCCAATTTAAACTCTTCAAATATCAAACGGACTAATTTGCCACTTGTCACGTTTATGTTGTAATTACATTGCGTTGGTTGAGGATGCTGTCCTGGGTAATTTGGAGATACAATTTCTCCAGAGTCTTCAGTAAACACTTGATCACAGCCTAAGGAAATTTTATCAGAAGATATCAAAATGACATCCTTCTCAACGGCAATAACAACAATAACAACAATAACAACAACAACAACAGCAGCAACGACAACGATAACAACAACAACAACATCAACAACAACAACAACAACAACAACAACAACAACAACAACAACAACAACAACAACAACAACAACAACAACAACAACAACAACAACAACAACAACAACAACAACAACAACAACAACAACACCGACAACAACAACAACCAGCAACAACAACAACAATTTCAACAAAATGGATCTATTTCGTAATCTTCTTTACTGCACTAATAATAATAATAATATTTTGACAGGGAGTCCGTGTCCCCGGAGTGCTTTTCGATGAGGCCCTGCGTAACGTAAAAGAAATAAGTAAATATGTGATAATAAGCTATAGATATGATTACATATTAGTAGTTAATAATTAGTAGTTAAAAATTAGTTTTGCTTTATTTAAGTTTGAACAATGACAGTGACTTAGTGCTGCAGAGTTCAGTGTTAAATTGTTATATAACGTTCAAAGCTTTTCCCCAGTTTGTCTTCACTATAAATGAGTATCATGTCTGTCAATTGTCAAATATATTGGCAACTCTTCAATCAGTTAAACTTATATCAGTATCTTACCGTAAGATGTTGAGTAATGCATTTCAAATCCTCTGCCTTCGACAGCAGCATCTGTGTGAAAGACGACGTGAAGTTTCGATCCAGATGACGTATATTCTTTCGGTATTTCTGTTCCACAAAAGCGACCAAGCTTTTTCGCGTTTTTTGATTCTCCGTCATAGATTTCCAGGTAATCATATTCACAACGCTCGTGACTCTCCAACTGAAATATTAAAATAGATTAAGTTCGCATAGCGCGCATGACCCCATAGGCTGGAACGTCGATATACAAGTGTGTATTATAAAAAAAACTGAACCGGCATAAAATTAATTAATATTGGCTCAGAGGTGTCTAGGCTACAATACTGTAAGTTGTTTGAAAGGAATGTTAATTAATTTTATGCCGGTTCAGGCTTTTTTTTATACACACTGTAATATACAATATGGGCAAACGAGATAACTTCACTGGAAGTAAAATTATGAAAGAATAAGTACAGTTTATACTATATAGCTCATGGGTTTTCCCTGGATATAAATCTGACCGTCATTAATTTACAGTATGGTCACTTGGGACTACCTGTAAAATCAAATGTATGCCGCGCAAGCAACAAGTAAATAATTATAGCCCGCTCGAGCTCAGCGCAAAATTATTTTTTGGGATCACTTTTTTGGGACCTTGATAGCCAATCAGATGGCTTCCCATGGAAAGTGATCCCCCCAAAAATTTCTGCTCAGGGTTTGGGGGTTAGGATTAGGGTTATTTAGGATTAGGTTAGGATAAAGTGATCAGATTTCCATGGAAAGTGATCCCAAAAATCTAGTCTTGAGAAGGACTGTTGTTGGTAACTCGGTTGTTAGTCACCAACAACAGTCTTTCTCAAGACTACAACCTGGACGATCAACTTCACACATCTAATGATACTCCTAGGTTCAAATCATTTACTTTAAAAGTATAACAAAGCACTTATCCCTCAGGAAACAGTTACTTTTTGTTTCCCTTGAGTATCGATGTTTAGCTTGACTTCGTCTCGGGAATAAAACTATTTATTTCATAAACATTAGTGTGATATTTTCGCCACTGAGAAATATCGTATTTCAAGGCACGTAAAAATACGATATTTTTATATGTGAAGATATTGTTTCAGTGATCCAATGATTATCATTTTTGAGTGAAGTAAAAATTAATTCTCAATTTAGATTGTCCGTGTAATAATGTTTATAAAATAAACAGAATAAATAATATACGTGGATGCTTGGAAATATGAAATTTATTTATCGTGTTGAACAGTTCGCTTCACTCACTCGTGCGATATCCTATTCAATACTCGAAATAGATTCCATATTTCCGCACATCCATGCAGAATTATTTGTGTTTATTTGTCATCTGGAACTTTCCCAGAAACAATGTAAAACTAACAACTTACATCAAAGACGGAGAATTTTATCGAAATAATTTTTCCTTGGGTCGTTGAAATTGTCCATTGGCAATCAGTGTCAGCGGTATAGGAGTTGGGAAAGTGTGGACTATTCAGTATCCCTGAAGGTGCAACACGCTGACGTTGGCCACATCCTACATCTGTAAGATAAAAAAAAAGCTCAAAAGATTGGGAGGGTTAATTGGGGACTGATCAAGGTGATTTCAATCCGATCACTTGTCAGTGGCGTGTAGTGACTATAATTGTTAGGTAACATTATAAATTAGTAACATTATAGTTGTGACATTAGTAACATTATACAGTCGACTCCCAATAACTCGAACACTTGCTAACTCGAACCTCCCGCTAACACGAAGAAATAGTTTCTCTTCAGGTCATTTTCTATATAATTTAGTCCAAAAAAATTGAATTTATTTTGAAGCAGCCGTGTATCCTGCCTTTTTTGCATTACAAAAAATATGTTAGTCCAAGTTCAGATTTTGCTAGCTTAGTATCTTCATCAGGCTTTGCCGCTTAACTCCTTAAAATGACACTGTATTAATAATGACACTGTATGAATATAAATATTAAAATGAATGCACTGTATGAATAGAAATTATTTCAAATACACAGTAAACACAGTTTTCTCCTTATTTGGTCATTTGTTCTCAACTCCGGTAACACTCGAACCTTTTTCTATTTCCCTTGAGTTGAAGGTTCGAGTTATCGGGAGTCGACTGTAGTTGTATTATTATAGTAACATTATAGTTATTAACATTATTAGTAACATAGTTGTGGTGTAAAAAAGTGCTACGTAGGCAGTGTTTTACGCGAAAAGGTGCAGTGAACTGCCGAGATTTTAGGACGAAATCAAATATTGACTTTCGCAAGCGGATCCCTTCATCATCAGAGTAAAAAAACGAGATCATCTAGGGGGGTCTGTGGGATGCACCCTCTAGTCCGGGCGGTGAGTGAGGTAGGTATCACCTGAGCGGGTAATTTACGGGAGTAGGATTCTCTAGGCCAGTTTTTGACGTAGAACTCGAATCTGGATGTTATTCAGGCAGACAAGGCTACTTTTAAGAGTTATAGCCGGATATTGCACAATTTAGACTCATTTCCGTGTAAAACGGTTAGTTTTAAATAACTTTGTTATTATTACTAGGAATCCCAGAAAAACAGGTCTACTGGACCAGTTTTGTATGTAGAATCCAACTGGCGAGGTATTTTTTAGAAAAAATATAACTGAGGCTGTATTTGACTATATTCTGAATATAGCCTCGTTTTCATGCAAATATGTAATTTGAAATAAATTGTGATGCAATAAATTAACGAGAATAACTTTTCTACATTTGGAAGGGACATCCATATCTGAGTGTTACAATATTAAATATACGATGGGTGTCTCAAAATTAACATTTTCTAGTTCCGAACTCGAGCTGTATGCGTTGTCTTCGTATCCATCATCATTTTCCCCATCACGCTCGACAAGTAGCTCCGGAACGTCGTCAGGATACGCTTCAACGATCCAATCGGTCTTTAAGTTAGGGAGCCAACCATGGAACTGTGGATCCTCCAATGCCATGATTGGGTTTTCTCCAAATTCTAGCCCCATAGTTTGCTCTGGCTGTGTGCTTTCGTAGACTGCTGCTACATGGCGGCAAGAGGGAATTGTCAACAACCTTGTGCTCTTTGCTCATCTTTCTCCAGAAAATAGCTGATCTTGCCTCGTTCACTTGTTCGGTTTTCTTTTCTCCATACAGGAAGCACACATACTTTTCAATGGCACCAAATATCTCGTCAAACACATGGATCTCCGGCTGAAAATGTCCAAGAACACTGGATCTTTGTTCTCTTGTTTCCAGCAGAAGGCTTCCGTTTGCGTAAAAAACTTGCCACATAATCATTTCCAGTAAATGAATGGTGTCCAACCAATGCTTTATTTTACTGATTGGTAAGACTACACGAGTTCAGGTGAAGGAGCTTTCTTGTCTTGCCAGAACCGTTGTCGATGTAGACTTCACATTCCTGATTGGTTCCATTCCAAGTAAAATTATGGGAATATCAATATCACCAGAACTTGATCGTACCACACAGGTTATTGGTTCGTCATCATGCTCCTTGCAACATGCTGAATCAAATACGCAATTTTAGTATCAGCCTCCTCGTGGTCTGTTGCTAGTTCCCTTACACAAAAAGAACCAGTTGCGCATCGTTTTCAATCAATGAAGTTAACGCGGCATTGAACAGCTCGCTTTTGGCGTTTTTTTTCCTGATTCCATCGCATGTTGCCATCGATAGTGGAACTGGTGCAAGCGGGTTACAAAATCGAAGAACAACGTCAACAACATCGTAAATGTGTTGAAGAATGACTTTATTGATCCCTTCAGGACTGACTTGGACCACGACAAATTGTACAACCTTGCCTCTGGTTGCTCCTTACCAGACGACGTAGCAGAAAGCCTTTTGTCTGTTCAAGAGCGTGGAACATTGTTAAGAGACAAATTCTTTGAGCGATTAAACTCAGAGAGTTCCGAGGAAGATCTTTATTTCAGTCCCATAAAACGAGTTCAATGGAAGAGTTTTACGGACGTCAGTAAGAAGCTAAAGGTGTCTGCGAAAGGTAAATCTAAGGAAATCACTGTTCCGCGGGACATTCTTGGTCTTCTTGCTGCCAAGTCACAACAACAGAATGCTGCGATAAACATCGATAAAGCCCTATGCATGTTACCCGCTTGCACCAGTCCGACTATCGATGGCAACATGCGATAGAATCAGAAGAAAAACCGCCAAAAACAAGCTGTTCAATGTCGCGTTAACTTCATTGATTGAAAACGATGCGCAACTAGTGCCCGACGATCCACGTGCTCGCAGAGTCTATATTCTCGATCTCGCAGCCATTATTCGTAGCATGGTTAAGGTACCAAACACGTTTAAAGATGTTGCATTACGACTCTTCTCAGATCTTCCAAGGCAGTATAACATCGTCTACGTTGCATGTAATACGTACAAGGTTCGATCAATAAATGAGAATGTGCGTGTACTGTACCTGCTGATTTTAAGAAGTTTCTTGGCAACGGTGACAACAAAGAGCGACTGTTTGAGCTTATCGAAGAAATGTGGGTTCAAAATAGGAATCAACTGGGGGAGCGTGTTATATACTTTCTTAGGGGGAACGCCTGCCTCAAGATAGCGCAAAACGGTTCTTTTCGTGTAAGGGAACTAGCAACAGACCACGAGGAGGCTGATACTAAAATTGCGTATTTGATTCAGCATGTTGCAAGGAGCAGTGATGACCAACCAATAACCTGTGTGGTACGATCAAGTTCTGGTGATATTGATATTCCCATAATTTTACTTGGAATGGAACCAATCAGGAATGTGGAAGTCTACTGTACATCGATAACGGTTCTGGCAAGACAAGAAAGCTCCTTCACCTGAACTCGTGTAGTCTTACCAATCAGGAAAAGAAAGCATTGGCTGGACACCATGCATTTACTGGAAATGATTATGTTGCACGTTTTTTACGCAAAGGAAAGCCCTGCTGAAAACAAGAGAGCAAAGATCCAGTGTTCTTGGACATTTTCAGCCGGTTGTGGACAGACATTTGGTGCCATTGAAAAGTATGTGTGCTTCCCGCATGGAGAAAAGAAAACCGAACAAGTGAACGAGGAAAGGTCAGCTATTTTCTGGAGAAAGATGAGCAAAGAGCACAATGTTGTTGACATTTTCCTTTTGCCGCCATGTGGCAGCAGTCTACGAAAGCACACAGCCATGTGGCTAGAATTTGGAGAAAGGCATGGTACGCAATTATGGCATTGGAGGATCCACAGTTCCATGGTTGGCTCCCTAACTTAAAGACCGATTGGATCGTTGAAGCGTATCCTGACGACGTTCCGGAGCTACTTGTCGAGCGTGATGGGGAAAGTGATGATGGGTACGAAGAACACAACGCATACAGCTCGAGTTCGGATGCTGAATAATAAAAGTACTGTAACTAACCAATTAGGAAATGTTAATTTTGAGTATATTTAATATTGTAACACTCAGATATGGATGTCCCTTCCAAATGTAGAAAAGTTATTCTCGTTAATTTGATAAGCATCATGATTTATTTCAAATTACATATTTGCATGAAAACGAGGCTATATTCAGAATATAGTCAAATACAGCCTCAGTTATATTTTTTCTAAAAAATACCTCGCCAGTTGGATTCTATATACAAAACTGGTCCAGTAGACCTGTTTTTCTGGGATTCCTAGTAATAATAACAAATTATTTAAAACTAACGATTTTACACCGAAATTAGGCTAAATTGCGCTATAACTCTTAAAAGCAGCCTTGTCTGCCTGAATAACATCCAGATTCGAGTTCTTCGTCAAAAACTGGTCTAGAAAATCCTACTCCCGTAAATTACCCGCTCAGGTGATACCTACCTCACTCACCGCCCGGACTACTCAGACATTTGTGATTTTTCGAAGCTCTAGAATCGTATTTTCAGCGATTTCTGCTCGGAATTTTGCGGGAAATTAATTTTCAATAATCAGCAATATTTAATAATATTTGAACAGAAATAGGTTATGTAATGCAGCTTAAATACGTAAAGGAATTTATAGGAAACTCTAAAAGACTAGCGATTTTTATCAGTTTTAATTAAAAGATTGTTTAATTAAAATATCATCATTCTTCGACCAGGCGTGTGGTCGGGATGTGTTGTACAATAGATTTCCACAGTGCGCGATCCTTTATTGCTGTTTCCAGGTCACTAAGTTCAAGTCCTGAATCACGGGCGATGATTTCGGGGTAGGTCAGTTTCATTGAGCGGACAGTTCCACTTAACCTCCAGGCTCCAGAGGAGGAGATGATATACACTCTTAATAATATATACATCTTAGCAGAAAATGATAGTTTATCAAAGATTACGAATTGACGATGTAAATGAGTATGTCAACATATGACCTGCATACATTACGTGTCTCTTATTTTTTCTGCTATGTTACTGAATTTTATGGCAATTGATGCAAACTGACGTTTTGGTTTTTGATGAAAAGTCATCTGCATTCTCCTCTAGCTTGAGACCTCAGTGTGTATTATTATCTTCAGATAGGAGTAGAGGTGCACATAATTTTTAACGATGTTTCTGTGAATTAAATTATTGTAACTACGGCCTTGATAAGGAAAAGAGCACCAACTCTGTGTTGGACAGTAAGGGCCACTATTATAAATCCAGTTGCATTTTCTGCAGTTATTTTGTAACACCTGTGTAATAATGTTGAAAGGTGGGAAAACATGCATAAAGGATATAGTGTTTCGAAGGTCATACATCATACAAACAGCATTTACTGCAATCTTCTGGATCTGGTTGATATGCCGTGCAATGTAGGGTTTAAGTTCTGTAATAGGCTCTCATGGTGCGTCAGATTTATCTATGACTATATCAAGTCATCTATGATGAGGTGGGCCATATACACATACGACCTGTCACCATGCAGTCCCAAAAACTCGAGCAACTTTACGAATTGTGGATATATCTGTTAGCTAAAACATATTGGCAAGACCTCTTTAAATGTTCTGCCTTATGTGCAGTTAATGAAACCTGATCAGGCTTGAGTTTAAAACAAAGCCCAAAAATATGATTGTTTTAGAAAGGGTAAGAAACGACTTCTTAGAATGAATGCTAAATCACACTTTGCCTAATATTGTGACAGCATCTCTAATGTTTACAAAACATTTGTCATCTTATACTGTCACAAGCCAGCCAATAATCATCGATAAATATCACCGAAAGTTGTCCATTTTTTACAAGAGAGAGACAGAGAAAGAGAGAGAATATAGGTTTTAGAAATTTGGTGAACTTCCAGGCACAAGGTCATGCTAGACCATTTGGAAAACAAACATATTTATAAAGTTTTTCCTTCCACCAAAACTTTAAATATTTCTGGTAATCTTTATGTATTGGCACCGAGTATATAATAGGCATCTTTTAAATCGATAGATGCCATGCAGACCAAATTGACCATCATCCTAATTGCAGACCAAATTGACCCAAAACAAAATAATTGAAACCCGAGAAGAAATAATTGAAAAATACTTCGTCTTAGGTTTCGTGGGATTTATTGTGAACGTTCACGGCATACGCCTTAGCAGAATCATTAAAAATAGAGGTTGTAGAGGACGAAGATCTCCAAACAATATAGACGAGGTTGTAAATCAATGCAGTGGAGAACGAGCTTAAAGGTAATGTCATCGGATATCGAGCAATGATTCAGCAGCTTATTAACGATCACCGACTAGTCGTGACGCAAGTTTTAAAACATTTGGCATGCTGTTGATCTAATGTCAAAACGGAGATTAAGAAGGAGGAGGTCGAAAAAGACCCAAATATCTGTAGAATATAGACGGTTACGAGAAGCTAAAGCCGTTCGGATTCTGCGCACACATGATTCTTTTCAGCTGTTTCAAGCAAAGGCGTATATATGCCGTGAACGTTTACAATAAATCCCAATATTTCAGGAGCATTTAATCCCACACGGTTGCGAGTCTTGCGACGATGAAGATGCCAGCGACGCTAATCGTTTCCCACATTTCTCACCAAAAATTGTGTTTTCGCGATCTACGACTTTGCGCCGTACTGGATACAATAGACAAGTAAGACAACTTTCGACTAGCCATCAGATTTGACTTGGAACACTTTACATAAATATACATGCATTGATCTAAACTTCCGGGAATTTCCGTGCGAACATCCGGGAATTTGCGTGCGATTCGAAGTTCGAACATTTTTTGTTCGAACATTTTCGGGTGTTTTTTTCTTCCTTTTCGTCGAGCTCTGATTGGTTTTCCTTCCCGCATCAAGTTTTCGGCGTCTGACTCTTCATCTGATACAGACGGGGTCGTGATTTGCCAGAGTAAAAGAGCAAACCTATCGGGTGTAATGCCCAACAAGTTTTCTTCTTCGTCGAGATGAATTTCATGGTTTGTTTTCCGCTTTCCAATCTTCGTTTTTGTGTTGACACTCGTCAACACAACTGACTTGCTCGGAACACGTTGCTCGATCTCGCACGCTCTATCCTACGTGATTTCCTAGCGTCTTAGACTGCGTTTACACTAGAGCAAAAGTAATCGGATTCGTATTGTTTTTTATTCCCATGAGGATGCAAAACAATGTGAATCCGGATACTTTTGCTCTAGTGTAAACGCAGCCTTAGTCAATGACGAGTAGAATATAAATTTATCGACGTGATTAAATAATGAATAAGTACACCACTGGGATTTGAACTCGCACCGGAATCCCGAAGGTAATTAATTAACACACTGGGTGAAGAAGTTCGGACGGGAATTGGCGAAGCCAGGTGCGAGATCAAATTTCGCTCGAGTAAAAGTCGATAAATTTTCATATTACTCTGAGAATGACTCTGAAAATATAGAAGTAGAATGTCTCTTCCTGATACTGCTTCGTCAATTTACATGTCACTGAGTGAAACCTGCTGAAACCATAGTTACTAGACCGCCTCTGCTAGACCCCATACTAGAATATGCTGAAACAACCCATCTATGAAATATAAAATGTGCGTGTCAAGGTGAAATCCACTATATATTGAAATAAATATTTGGTATTTATTCTCTATTACGATGTAGAACAAGCTGCAGAAATGGTTGAAGAAAATTTAGACCCAACCAGGACATGTTTCGAAAATGCAACGTCAAGCTAAACATGGAACAGTCAAAATTCAACATTAGCATTCAGTCAGCCGCTTATATAGTATAGTTTAACTGTATTCGTTTGTGCGTGGCCTGTTCAAACGCGATAAGTTAGTGCGCTATCCGTCAAACAATGAAAGTTTATACGTTTACACAGTCTCAAATAACAACAATAAATCATACGTCTCTTTGTTCTCTCCAATGACGAGGCACTCGGCTGTATCACGACTGACAGAACTATTAAACTAAAAGGAACGAGCAGATAAAGAATACTGTTGAGTACTATTGGGGCAACATGCGTAAACATAATAAAAAGCTGAGCTGTCAAAGACCAGATTTGTCTGTGGTGGTTTGTTTCCCTGTTTATACAACTCGTTGAAAACAAATTATGCTGAAGTGAAAACGGAATAACATCCTTCTACTTACTGTATCAAGGCAAAGGAAATTGCCGTAACTATTCCGTTCATTTTGTAGCGGCTCGTACTCTCTGATCAAGACTAACGACGACGACTTACCATCAGGGAGGAAGAAACGGAAATGTAACTCTAGAGTCTAGTGTAAAGTTCGGTTGTGATTACGAAGAAAATATCATGGTATCAACTTTCAGTAATTGTCTTGGTTTTGATTTGTAAGCAAGAGTCGAGAGTGAAAAGTATAAACAGACCATGATCCCATCCTCACATACAAATGTTTCCTTTTCAAATGTATTCAATTTTTAAATTTCAAATTTTTTGTTGTTGTTGATGATTTTAGCGTAACTTTGGGCAGGACATATTTTTTGGCAACTGGCCAAACCGCTGAAACAGGGAAGCGAATTAAATTTTTGAGCATCCTGGCACAAATAGAATAGCGCCGATTATTCGCAATGCTAACGAGTATTCACTAAACGTTTAAGAACTCGTACGAAGAGCAGACTTAGTTCTAATAGTTAAAACGAAACAAGATAAGTATTAACGTTGGCACAGTAGCCCAGACAAGTGATATGGCAACCTCGTTCCCAGGGCCTTATGTGATATGGCAGGTAAAGTGGATCCAACATGAAGTAGTCATATTATATTCGTTCTCAGGGCATTGAAACTTCTGTGGTGTGTTCCTGTATCTTTTCGCTATCTATAGACACGTTTTGAAGAGTTCGAACATTCGCCTCTTGAGTCTTGCATGATTATCACTGATTTCAATAAATTTATCTTTCCATGTTTTCCAGGCCTCGTTTCTAAATTCCTTATTTCCATTTTCACGTCTTTCTTATCCATGACTCATGAGCGAAGTGAGATGAGAAAGCTGTAAAGGCCAATCTTTATTATTTAAAAAGTTCTTTCAAATACGAAAGTTTCTATCGAACATATTTTACACTTCATAACTTGTTTTCTTATGATATCTTGCTCTTAATTGCTTGCAGAAATCGGTTTTCAATTCATGCTAAATGAAGAATCTTGCATATTCTTGCGACTGGTGATGTTTCGACCAAAACGCAATTGAATGCAGGATTCTCCGGATGTCGGCTGGTCTGCTACTTCCTTCGGTAAACCGCGGTGAGTTGGCGGTTAGGATCTAAGTTGTTTTGGGGTTAGCCGGTTATTTTATGGTTAAGTGACAAAATTCTGACGATTATATACCTCGATTCCCTTGATGTTATCCAGTTAATGTGACTGCTGACCAAGAAGCTTTCATGCTCATCCTCGATCATGGCCCCGCGGGTTATAGCAAACCCCGTAGTGTTTTTCGACGTTTTTTCCCGAGTCTTCACACTATTTTCAATTATAAAACTTATTCAATAAGGAATTTTGGTTTCAAGTCCCAAATAATGCATTCATGACTTACAGGCATTCGAAAAACGTCTCGGAGCGGTTTATCCTGTTTCAGTAACGTTCGCTAGTGACGAGAAAGACTGCTATGATTGAAACAACGCCGCTGCTCTTTGTGCTACTCGGATTTTTAGCTGGTGGAGCAGCACTTCTGCCAATAGAAAATCTTAAAGCAAGAAAGTGAACACATGAAGAAAGTGAACACATAAGGAAAGAAATCAGGAGCAATGGAAAATTTGCAAATAAAACGATTATGAGAAAGCAAACCGAAAAATTGAGACAAATGAACATTGGTCTGATATTGACTTTGATATTAGTTTTAAAAAAGACAATTTCTTCTTGTAATTTATTATTGTTCAGCAGGTTTGTACAATCTCAAAATATTATCAAACTGATAAAATCTCAAATATTAGTTTTCTCCATACTGGCGCCAGCCAGTGTTTTTTTTTTATAAGTTAGTACTGAACAAGTACGATCGTACTACTGGACCAGGAACTGGCCGAGTTTTTTTAAAATAAAGTTATTCATCAATAAGCAGGCTGGAAAAGTCCATTTTCTCTTGTCTAATAGCGAAAAACGGGCTTTGAGAAAATCTAGCCAGCGGGTTTAAATTTAGTCAAAATTTAATGCTTAGTCGCTGGTCCATGACTGTGCGATTTATGTTAACAACAATACAACTGACATGTCTTTGTTATGGTTTGCGTTTGTCTGTGAATATTAATGATATGCATATTCTTCTTCTACCCGTACAGTCAATAATTGCTTGTACGTTGCGGCCCTAAATCGAAAATCAAAAATCGGACACCGTCAGCGATTAGGAATATCGTTTAAAATCATCGTGTCAAATTTCATGACGATCGGACCATTTTTTCGAAGAGCGTCGCCCCCTAACAACAACAACATCAACCACAACAACAACAACAACAAGATTATAAGCAGTGATTGGGGACCAGTTCCTGGCCATTAATTATATATAAATGGTAAATGGCAAGATTAGTATTTATGAAAAAATGGTAACAATTCCAGCCGGAAAGCCTTGATGTTGCATTTTTCGCAACTGGTCCCGGTTTGGTCTTAAAATGTCCACAAACACTGTCAACCTCATCGATGACTCATTGTTCATTGTTAAAAAGTGGCGTAAAGCGCTCACCACGAAGTCCATTGTCAACAATCGCTACTGTGTAAATATAGACTTTTGAAAACGGTGTTGGTGTCCGTAGGAGCCGGGGGGGGGGGGGGCTTTTTTCCAAATTTTCTTATTTTATTTTAGAATATTTAAAGAATACTTTGAAAAAGTAATTCCCTCGCCCTGACGGCGCGAAGCGCCGTCCAGCGCCGAAGGCGCTGGGGCGAGGGTGATAATCTTGACGGGGTGGTAGAATGTCCGGTCGTGTATAATGTCCGGTCGTATATGGGAAGTTAGTTCTGTAAAAAGTTTGTGCCGCGTATATCGGTATCCATCAACCGGACATCGGTTGTCTTGGTTACGATGACGTGCTCACGGGGAAGAAAGTAGGTAAACAAGGATATTTATGGATCTAAAAGGATATTTATCTAAGGTCGTGAGCGAGAACATAATTTTGTGTTGTTTTACTCGAAAAAACGTGAAATGTACGTGAAATGAGTAATTTAAATAACGATTGGCAGAGCAGAAGAGAACGAGAGGGGACAGTCGTTATTAAAAACAAAACCTCAATACTTATGTAACAAAACCAACACAGCAAGAAGGATTGCGACAGAAACAAGTCAAAGCGACTCGAAGACGATATCCAGTGTAGCAGTAAGTGTTTGTTCATATTTTGAAATATACAGTATGTTTATTCTGTGCTTAATAATGAGCCTATATAGTAGACTATAGCTGTGTTTCAGTGTTTATACGACCTGGGCCTGGCCTACAATTTATAGTATATAAACAAGCATTACTGTATGACTGATTGACTGGTCAGTGTTAATATATACACTGCTAGTGCTGTTACTGCTGTATAGTGAATAAGGGAGAGATTGGAGTAGAATCCTCATAAAATGATTCTGAGTCCTGGACAGGAATCGAACCTGTAACTTGATTGCTTCTAACCATATTTGAGCTACCGAGACTCAGATGGAGAGTGAAGCTGGTTACAATTCAACATAATACATTCGGTTGATATAGGTATACAGTACTGCCTATGTAGCTTGCATTCACTACAGCAGTGTATATATATTTACACATCCAAGCATTACTGATATAATATAGTGAAAACCCGCGATTTCCGGTCGAGTTCGATAAACATTATTTTTAATACATTAATATGCCTTTTCAGCATAGTTTTTTGGTTAGGGTTGGTAATTTGGTTAGGTAGTTATATTAGGATTAGCATTTCGTTGAATTATAAAGGCTTTCGCTCGAAACGTTGAATGTCTGAGACCTGTTACACATTATTTTGGCAGTGCACCAACCTATAAAAGATCTGTATTTCTGCCTACAATGTATACAGTACGTTGAACAAGATTTTATCTTCAATAAAACAACCATGTCATGTTATTGTTTGTTAGTTGTAACTTGTATAGTCTGCATTGTGATTGTTCAGAAATCTTTAGACAAATTTTGAAATACTTAACCGAGAGAGTTGTACTATATACATTCTGGGATTGGGAAAAGTTTAGGCATTATTAATAATACTAATAAAAATACAGGATAGCCTGTTGAATGCTAACACTGGTATTGACGGGGTCCTGTTTCCTAACAAATTACAATTATTATTTATTACAAATATAAATTTATTACACATACTGTATTCATATGTATGTCTACAATATGTTACAAAAACTAATTATAACTTGAAAGTTGTATAAATCCTACAAATGTAGTACTGTCAATTAAGGCAATAGATATTAGATAATGATCTTACATGTATGCAATGAACAAATTCATTGAGATTAAAATAGTTCTTTAGAAATGGTGGTAAAATGCCTTCAAGACATTTCTTAACTAACATATGGTACCAATCCTAGGGTTTCTATTAACCGATCAGTTTCATGTCCAGACTTAGGAAAGGTCAGTTTCTCTGCCCTGCATTGAGACCTCAAGAGCATCTATCCTCACCAACAATCGTGATAGAATCCCTAATACTGTATTAAAACCAAATTGATGTCCATACATTTGCACTATATGCACCCCTAGACATTTGAATGATAAAGATAATGCACTTTCTTCCTTCATTCTTTAACAGTCTTTGGTGTCTTTTTATAGTTGAATAATGAATCACAAGGTCGGTGAGCAGGTGGGGCAAAATAGCCTGGGACCTTGCAAGGGGCCCGGCCGCGTCGCCACATCAATCACTTGTGACTGGTGTAATCTGCAGACCAATGAAATGTTGCAACCATTTTGCATACCTAACACAAAGCACCAGTTCATCTCAACACTGTTCCCCAATTCAGTCGAATACTGTGAATTATTGAACGGAGGTGTCCAAAACAAAAATTATTGAACGCTGATGACGTCACTAGGACAAAGCGCATAACTACAGTACTGTATTACAGTAGTAAATTAGTAACTACGCTATAAAAGTTTCAAACAGTAGTGGGCGAGGGGTGTTGCGTATAACGTATTTCTAGTTATATGTTATATTTCACTAAAAAATTTAAAAATGGAATATTCTGAAAGTCAAAAATGATCGACGCTTTTTAGCTCGATCGACGCCAATCTCGTTCCCAGAGCCTTCGCCGCGCCACACAAACGGAGGCTCTGGGATAATCCATCGCCAGCTGAGGGCCGGAAAACAGGGAAAGCACTGAATCACCTTGAGCCTGCGCGGTCGCCTAATATTGTCAGCGGATTTTTGACTAGTATTCCGCTGGAGCATGATGATTCACTATGCGAAGAATTTGCTAAGTCAGTATTAAAACGAAGAGCATACTGTCCGAAAATGGAAACATATCTTGTGCTGTGGAAGTCTAATTTTATAATAACCATAATTTAATAATAACCATTTGACATTTTGGGTAAGATATCATATATGGCTAATAATAATACTATTTAAAAAAAATACTAATGTATTGAAAGCTTTTGCCTTGATCAGTGCAATTATTTAGTGACTATATAACCAACAGCCTGTCACGGTTTTGAAAAAACTATATGACCGGCAGTTTATAATAGTGTACTTAGGGGCTGATTACATGGAGAAATTCCAGCCTGCTGAGGTATGGTAAATTACGGAGTATGGAAAATCATTTAAATAGCTTTGTTTTTATGCCATATTTGTTACCGCTTGACCGCTTTCGACACCGTGATTTATATTCTCCCTCTTTACCATACCTCAGTAGCCGGGCTGAAATCTCAGCCCGGGCTGAAATTTCTCTATGTAATCAGCCTCTAAGATGAACCGATCGCTTACGACTTTAAATACATTTTTATTTTGCTTTTTGTTGTCCCAGCTGTCTTAGTGTAGTGGCTAGATGCTGAAACTGACGGGTTCGAATCCCGCAACGCACATTGTTTTGTGACTTTTCTTTTAATTTTTTTCTTTCATTACTTTTTGTTTTATTTTTTAATGGTTAGGTTTAGGGTTAGCATTTGGGTTATGATTAGGGTTTACGTTAGGATTATTGTTACGATTACTGATGACCGGCCGACGGCTGCCAATTATTTACAGTCGCCAAGAACTACATGTACCTTAGCTTCGAGTCTTTGGTAAAGACGATTTACTCCTACATTTCATCAACGCTATATTTAATTAGGTACTGTATGCCTAGGAAACGAGAATGATCTATTCCGTATTCGGCTTGGGAAAAGATTCAGTTTCGTGCATGTGACATGCCTTTTTCAGTGCTACTGTACTGTAGTGAACTGTAGTGATTACTTTCCTGATTTTGTTGTGGAGCGTAGACATACAAGGTTTATCTTTTTGAGAAGTAGTTGAGAATACTGCACCTTCTCAGTAAATTATTTATTTATTTTTTGATGCAAGTTGTTTGGAAATTTGAAACAACCCGCTATTACTTCGCGTTTTCTGCAAAACATGCATCAAGCGATCTTAAGTAATGTTAAGTCAGTTCACTGTGTTAAGTACAAAAACCGCTATTATTATACTAAGATTGCGGGCTCAAGGTGATTCACGGTTTTCCGGAAAACAGGGCGTCGATTGAAAAGAATGCGCCAGTAATAGACCGAGCGTAGTTTCTGGGACGTGAGAACTATCTGTGCTAATATCGAGTTCTTCGGCAAGAATCTTCCCTAAACACGTTAATAACTCTCGAGGATCTCTTCAGAGGTGAAAAAAAATTGTTCTGGGTTTAAATTAGCAACCAATTGGGATTTGGGACAGAAAAGAATATGATTTTAGAATTTATGTAACTCGCGGCAATGAAATCAAAAAGGTCGATAAACACTGCATTGTGTATTTATTAATAGGTGTTGGCTGATTGTTGAAACTTCAAACAATAAGACACTTGACAGCACAAAAATTAACGGTAACACTTTTTTATAAACGATCAAGACACAACCTGACGCTATATTCAAGTTTATGCGGCGTTCGTGAGGCGTGGGAAAATCTTTCAATCTTTGTTTTGATTCTCGATGGCTTGTGTACTCGTTTCTGTTCTGCAATATAAACACTACGTCCGATTATTTAGTTGGAGAAATCAAGATACTTTTTGATCGCATTTCCTGAAGCAATTTTTTGCACCATGGATGGCTAACCTGGATACTCTCTGGATAATGCGACTCCTAATGCCGGACTTGAGAGTCTTCTTTAACGTTAGACCAGGCGCTCTTTCTTGCATTTCGCGTGGAATGTCAATCCATTTAAACGTGGACAAGTTTTTTTGAGCTTTTCTGGAAACACGACACGACTAAAAGTTTGTCATAAGAACGAAGTACAAATTGTACTTCGTTCTTATGGCAGAGTTTACACCATTGGTGTAAACTCTGCCTGTCCTTATCTTCGGACAAACTTTTAGTCGTGTCGTGTTTCCAGAAAAGCTCAAAAAAACTTGTCCACGTTTACAATTTAGGAGTTAATCTAATTAAAGGCAATCCTCCGTGGAACGAGATTGGATGCTCGCGCGGCTTGTCCAACGAGTCCCGGGTCTAATCTAACTTCAAACACGTGACAGAAAGGGATTCTTTGAGCTTTACTCTAAAGTAAAGGTGAGTCATAGATTTTGTTTGACTTGTTTTATAATAATATCAAAGCTTCTTACTGAGTACAAATAAGTGAATATAAACGGTTATATTTTCGGCTGTCACGAGGCCCACTGACAGTTCAAATTATTCAGGGCTGCAAAATTACCCATAAAAAAAAAGGAATAATTACAACAAGACGCCCGCTAGGCGTTAACTCGGGCTACTTTGGCTAGTGGCTTGTTGAAAGACATTCAAAATCAGCAATTTGAATGCAATATACACAAATATATAGTTGTAGGTATTAATGACACAGCTCTGTCAGTGCAGGGGTGGTTAAATTTTCCACTGAAATTTTCAACATCTCCAAACTGCACACCTGTAACAAAGCCATCACAGAGGTTTGCCAACGGCTTTGATTACATATATTTGAGTTATCAGATCGAGCATTACTGAGAATTCTGGGCCACCAAACAAGCCATCCTGTTTGCTGACCCAATTCAGTTCTAGCCAACCGGTCAGCCTGCATGCAACCAAGCTGGCCTTTGCTGAGCTCATGTTATAACAATTCATCTGGCCAGTCTGGCAAACAAGTTCAGTTTGAGCAAGCATTAAAATAATTAAATCAGTTAAAGTGCCCCTGTGATCAAATTTTTGGTATCCCAAATTTTTACATACAGGTATTTGTAAAGAGCAGGTGTTGTTACTTAACTTGCCAAATTTCAAGCAATTGCGAGCATGGGAAGTCGCCTTTTCAGACTGTTTTTATACGAGATTATACGGCTGCCATTACTCGAACATGTTCCGCAGGCCTCATTAAAGTGCTCGAGCGTGCGAGCGCCGCTCGCAGGCACATTTTCAATTTGTGCAGGCACAATTTTTTTGCTGATATTTTAGCTAATTATTAAAACTGTGTTCACAAAGTATGACGTTCGCAGGCACTATTTATAATTCAGAAAGTTTATGCAGGCACAGAGACTTTATTTTTTTAGTTCATTGGCTGTTTTTACATGACGTATACGTTTTCAAAATAATATTTTTGTTAGTAGCATGTCGTTGAAAAGCCTGTCACGGAAATAAAAATAAATGATTGATCGCGTCGCGTGCAAACTAAGGTATAGTACGCTTATAGGCAACGAACAAATAATATCATTTGCGGCAACTGTCCCCACTTCGCTTTACTCGCTTGAGACCTAATTCAATGACGAGAATGTCAGTGACAAGAATGTCAGTTTCAGCAGCCAGCTCTTTAAGTTTCAAGTCGTGCTGGCTCGACTACATCCAATTCAATATGAATTTTTCTGATGTGTAATGTTTGGATACGAGACGGAGAACTTTTCTGGGATTTCAAAGTCAGATTGAGTGTCTTTTGAAAAGGCGAACCGAAAACGAGCAAACGCACGAGGAGTTTTAACGAGTTTGAGAATTTAATTGCAACTGTTTTGTCGCAAATATTTTTAAATTTACTCGTCATACTACCGTTGTCAGCTGGCCGTGGGAAATTGACACAAAGAGTTTGTTTTCGGAAGCCAGAAGTGCAAGCGTCATGAAGTTTTCCAAACCCTTGTTACCCATGGTTCGCACTTTGCACACAACATTTTTGCAGGCACATTTCCAACTTCTAAATTCTGCTTGCAGGCACAAAAAAATATTAATGAGGCCTGATGTTCCGGACGCTTAGGTTGCGATTAGAGGAAGTGACATCAAAGACTCAACACGTGGCTAGTTATATATGAATATAAAGCTACTTGGGGAAAACTTTCTATTGTAACTTGTTGTATAATTCGTATAATTTCCATAAAGCTTTGTCACGTGTTGAATCTTTGACGTCATAATCACATACTCTGCTGTGGAATCGCGGGCTCGTCTGGAACAAGTTTTGAGCAATGGCAGACAAAATTAGGGAGACTTTGGAGGTTAAATTTCTTGTGATAGAATGTTTATTGTTCAATTGTTTTGGCAAATGCGAACATTTATTAACCTAAAATGATATTCTGTAACAAAAAATGCCAGCAAACGTAATGTGATATTTCGTCGCAGGGCTCTTTAATCTTTTTCTCAGTGTATAAGGCATAGCAGTAAACCAAACCATTTAGCTGGCAGTATCAAGGTGTCATAAGCTAAACAGCTTAAAGAAGTGTAATTCAAAATCATTATTTTTTTGTGAAGTCAACATTTTGAGCCAGTATAAACATATTCATAATTTTAGCACATTTATTATTTGATTTATTAGCGGTTTTATAATGGCATGACTAGTCCAGTGGACCAACTCGCTTCATGTAATATCAAGACAGATTACTGTCTTGGTTGGTGAGCCAACTTGCCTCCATGTAGTCAAGGCCAAAAATCAGTTCAAAAGGTATGTATCAGGTGGCTGTACAGACCAAGTAGCAGTTGGAAAATGGTGTGCTTGTGAGTCAGTCTGGCAAGTGCCTGGCCTAGTCTGCCTCATGTAATATCAGGACTAATTACTATCTTCGTTAGTGAGCCAGCTTGCCTCCATGTACAGCCCTGTACAGTCATGAAACTGAAAGCCAAATATCAGTTTGAAAGTTGTGTATCTGGCTGTGCAGACCAAGTAATAATAGTGACAATGGAAAGTACATGGCTGAACAGGCTGTCATTGGTAAACCAACAAACAATAACAAACTATTTACTCTTTGATCTTGATCGCCCTTACAGAAAAAGTCTATAGGCGCCTATAGGGCACCTATAGGCAATGTTCCAATTGCCTATAGAAGCCTATAAGCACCTACTGTATAGACATCTATAGGCTAATAGGTTTCTCTATAGGTTGCCTATTTTGGTATGGGTGTCAGAGATTTATACACTATGTTCATTTGTAAACATTCGCATAATATGAACAAATATCGATACAGCCTTATACTGATAACCCACAACATTTTGGAGCCCCATTTAAGCTTACAGGTAAAATATCAAGTGAAACAGGATTATTCGATGATAACGTTCATTACATATAGTCATCAGATGATCGACGATATAAATATGAAATTATACCTACTAGCATCGACTTTATTTTGTCGAGCTTTTGCTGTTTACAGGGGGTTTTACGCCTGGATGTCATCAGTGATTTTTAAACCAATGAGCGCCGAAAGCGTTGAGTCAGCTGAATGATTTTGGAAAGAATTAAATTGTATGCGCATGTAGAAGTACTTTTAAAATTTAAATTTCTGATGTAATAACAAATGTTTTCGAAGCGCTCAGTGGAAACCCCGCATCATAATACCAACATACACGAATATGACATATCACCTGCCATATCACGAATATCAAGGCATGTTTAATATTGCGTTAACGTATATTGTAGACAGATAAATTATCTTTGTTTTAAGTACTGTTTAATAAACGAGCAGCCGTGTTTTATCAGATTTAAAACACGAGGGCGTAGCGCGAGTGTATTAGATCTGATAAAACACGTGCTGCGAGTTTATTAAACGGCTTAAAAAACGACCCATTTGATAAGTTCATTGGTGTAGTAATTTTGAAAATCAATGTTGTTTAAGCCGAGATAATCAAAGATAAAGTTTATGTAAATCAGGACGAATCTTTATCACATATAAAACCTACGACACGGTAGTGATTTCCTTTGTCTTACCCTCATGAATTATTAATGATTTTTTAAGGTATAAAGCCTGGTTTCCATATGGTCGCTACGCTGTCTTTACGGTCGCGGAAGTGAAGCAGTGAAGCGTGTTTCTTTTGTCATAACAAAAGAAACACGCTTCACTGCTTCACTTCTGCGACCGTAAAGACAGCGCAGCGACCATATGGAAACCAGGCTTAAGAGGCTTGTATTAAAATTACGATGCTGTTTTTGAAGATGGCGGCCAAATTACATTTTTGCATATATATAATAAGGCGCTCTTCGAACGTTTCGTTGAGAAAAAGTAAACTTTACAAGGTGGTCTATTATACCTTAAAAGAAAGATAATTTATCTGTCTAAAGCATACTTATAGCTTATTGTTGTAGCTTACTTAGTTTTCCTAAAAAAAGCTGAAAATCGAAGTCGAAAATCGAAGTCTGTCGTATTTTAAGCCGTTTACTTCGAACGTTTTCTTGAGAAATAATGAAGCGTACAAGCTCTATTATACCTTGAAAGAAAGATAATTTATCTGTCTATAACATACGTAAAGTTTATTTTGCTAGCTTACTCAGTTTTATTGTAAATTCATTGAGATCACGGACCAACCCGTTTCCAAATCGCTCGTCATCTTTAGTGTTGGTCTACCGCGATCGGCGTGTGCGATTGCAAGTATTGTGAGTGTGTTTATGATCAAGATACTTGCCAGCCACATTCCTTATGAATCTCAGCTATCACTGTCACTGTGGTTTGAGCGAACATTCGAGCTAGAGATGCCTACAGAGGAGGCTACACTCGAGCATTGTTAATGGTGACCAAAGAAGATGGCGTGTTTCGCAAAGCTATCGGGATGATGTAATAATTCAAATTTGTCGACACGAAAAAAAAATGGAAAAAAAAAATACAGGAAACGCACCGAAACCTAGACTCGGACAGAAGCCCGAGTAATTACAATTACTTGCTTCAAATAGTAATGAATTATTAATTATTTACAATTACAAAATTACTCTCCGAAAAAAGTAATTAATTACAAATTCCTTTACATAATGTAGATTTTGTGCCAAATAAATTCCTCACACCATAAATTAAAATGAGACAAGGTTTAATGAGAGGAATGAGGTTGGGCTCACATCCAGGCTCTGGGCTGTGCTCTGGCTATGAGATTGGCTCTTCCACAGCTATTGGATTTTCTCTAGCCAGATCGTTGTTTAACTCGTCCGTATCATTGGTAACAACGAATGTTTATAAATATTCTGCCATATTATTGACACTAACGTCTGGGATTTCGCTTTTGAATTAATCCAGAAACGGGTCAAATGACCTTTTGACGCGTGTTGACTGTTGAGAGTGTGTGTGTCATGGGGACAACCTCGTCCCCAGCCCCCAGGGTCTGCTCTATTTTCAAGAAGGATGTTTCCACGTCAAACTTTAGTTGTTTTCGTCTGTCGATAGGTACTTTTCGATGGTAAATAACATTTATTATATTTATGAAAGATTTAAGGAAAGGAATTTGTAACTTTCTTTTGCAAAAGAACGCGTTCCTTTGTTTTGTAATTAATTACTTTTTTCGTTCCTTTGCCAAAAAAGTAATTAATTACCGGTTAAAATTACTACAAATGTAACGAGTACATGCAGGGACGCCGGAACTGCGGGCAGGAGGGGCGGCTGCCCCTCTTGCCTTTTGCTAAGAGGGGCAGGGGGGGGGGGGGGCAGACTCACATGGCCTAACTCATGCGCTTAGCTACGAAACAAACGTTGACACAATAGACACATTCAGTATCTGTATATTCAGTGCGTAAGTTGAGGATCTCAGCAAAAATATACTACATACGTTTTCCGCCTGCCGAATCACCGAATTCTCAGTTAGAATTATGAAATCACAACAGTCCACTGATGCTCGCATGATTAATGAAATGACCATGCAACTGAAGTCGAAGGAAGCGTTGTGATGCCAAGAGAAGAACGTAATAGAAATGGTGCTACAAAAGCACTTGTGGAGACGGCCGCTAAGCCCGGTCAATCAAAACTAACATCGCTTTTCACTGTAGAAAGCATGGAACGTAGAACTGTGTCATCCGACCAAAGTGAACCACAGCCATCAACCAGTAGCACAGATGAGACAACTGTCACTAACAATGCATGTGTACATTATTATTTATATGAAGACATTTTTTCAGTTTCTTCTTTTCATATTCAAACTAAAGCATATACTTCACTTTAGAACTCATGCATTATCATTGATCTATGTTATTCTATTCTAACTCTATTCTATTCTAACTCTATTCTATATACACAATTTCTGCATGATCAAGGTTTCCCTTTTATTAAAAAAAGCACGACGACGCAGTGGCGGATCCGGGAGGTTCCGAGGGTTCCATGGAACCCCTTTCTGAAGCCAAGCATGTTCTTTACGCTCATTTCAGAACTTTATGTGTCGTCACTTAGGACTGAGCTTGGAACCCCCCTTTTCAAAATCCTGGATCCGCCACTGCGACGCGTCTATTTTGGAGAGTTACTCTGACCAGAAACAGAAGACTTTTTTTTTTGGGGGGGGGGTTTAACTCCTAAGTTAAAATAACCTAGCTCATAGTCGAAGAATAGATATCAATGAAAGTGCCCTTTGATGAGAATCTGCCCCTCTTGCCCTTTTAACGTTCCGGCGTCCCTGAGTACATGGTAATGCGTTACAATTGTAACGAGTACTCGCCAAACTGTATTTGCCCATTTCCCAATTGGCAAAGTGCTAAATGCAAACATCTTAATTAGTTTAAAGTAAACTTTAGTAAGCTCTTGTTGAAATTTTGTTGAAATTTAGGTCAATCCAACATGCAGCCATGCCCAAATAATTATTTGTGGCTACACGAGCTTTGTTGGAGGATGTGTTTGCTGCAGGCTTGCAGCGAATCTGCTAACAGTTTGTAGTAAACTGTTTATTTTTTCAAGGCTTAACAAGCTTGCAGCCAGTAAGTTTGTTGCAACTTGATATAGGTGCAGAACTGTAGTTTTTTTTAGTAGTAAAATACTGACGTTTTGAGGGAGCCCTATAGGAAACATTGTTGCGGAAACATTGTTGCGGAAACATTGATGTTGCGGAAACATTGATGTATGCGTATGTTTCCTAGAATGTTTCCCCGTTTTCCCACCCTTGGAAACATTGTTGCGGAAACAAAATTTGCTTCCCTGGAAGCAAAAATGTTTCTCAACAAATTCAGAAACATTTTTTGTTTCCCGATTGTGATTTTTGTTGCGGAAACATTTTTTCCCCGTTTGCCCATGTTTTCCACAACGAGAAACATTGTTTTCCTTATTGGGCATGCGCAAAGACAAATAATGCGACAAGATGGCTGAAATCACAGCAGCTGTTGTTGACGAAAATCCCTCGCAGATACAGAGCAATAAAAAGAAGGTAAAAAGTGAGCGAGTGTGGCAAGATAAGGAAACAGAGAAGCTAATACGTCGGTAATGTAAAATACTCAAACAGAGACGGAAAAGAAAAGGCTTATGCTAAGATTGACAAGGAGCTCAAGGAATTTGGCATTGACAGAGAAGAATACAAGTATAAATGGAAGATATAAGAGACCAGTTTGAGAGAAAAAGAAGCCGAAAGGAAAAATAAATCTGGGCAGGGAGCCGATGAAGTTTATGTTTCAAAATGGAAGTGGTTTCAATCGCTAAAGTTTTTAGAGTCAGTCAAAGAAAATGTCAGCCCAACAAAAGGTTTTGACACGCAAAGAAACAGAAACAAAAGCTAAAGGAAAATATCGAAGAAAAGAAAATGGTGCTGCTGAACAAAGCAGTTAACTATTTAGGTGTAGAACCGAAACAAACATTCATTGAAGAAGAGCATTTTGGCATGATGGTTGCTAAAACGCTGACACGTCTTAGCCAAAGGCAAAAAATTCTTGCACAAAAGAGAATCAGTGATGTTTTATTTGAAGTTGAATTTCATGCAGAAGCTACAGAGCTTTGACTTAACGTCCATATCAACCTTTCACAGTTTTAGCTTTCTGTATATACAGCATGCCATGTCATTTCCTAGTATTTGATTTTGTCCATTTGTTTCCAAATATATATCTTTAAACATGACCAGTTGTTTGAAAAAGACACAAAATAATGAGCCCTGGGACAAGCTACATGTGACATCATCTCAGGAACAAGTAAATGTCACATAACAGGAAAAAAATTACATTTTGACAACAAATGTGTAAACTATAATGAAAGCATGTTAAAAATACACTTTTGTCACTGTGTGACAGAGATCTCGGAGTTGGTGCAGCTTCCTATGTGTATGCATACTTGAAATGATATCCAGTGAGGTAGGAATCAGACCCTTTAAAGTGCCTATCTGGAATTTCTTGAGAAGAATTGGAATATATCTTGTCGTGCGAATATATCTTGTCGTGCTTCATACTTTTCCCCCTGCTATTTAAAGTGTTTACTATTCACAGGAAATGACGTCAACGCAAGGACACACAAAAACATTGCACATTGATTCAGCAGTGAAATACAATGAATGTTTGGGAACTGAGCGAATTTTGGCTAAACAGAGGTGTTTAAAGTTCAAAGCCAAGCTTTCTTTCTATTTCACTGTTGAATTTATGTGCAATGACTTTGCATGTCCCTGCTTTGACGTCATTTCCTGTGAAAAATAAATTAAATTTAGCAGGGAAAAAAGCATGAAGATGAAATTTTCAAACAACAAGATATATTACATTTCTTCTTGGTAGAACCCAAAGATTATGAATATGTAAAATCTCCAGGCACTTTAAAGCAATTAATTGTGGAGCCTTGAAGAGAGATATATCAGAAAAGAATGAACCAAAGCAAAAACTATTAAAGAACTTATCAACTATTTTGCTGACATGTACATAGAAAGCTTAAACTGTGGAAGGTTAATATACTTTAAAAGTACATTTAACACTTTTATTTATTTTTAGATCTAAAGCCTTAGCTTATGCTAGCAGATAATCATCTTCGCTTGTTTAGACACAAAAGGTAATGGTATCCATTGAGCTCTTTACAAATGTCAATTTTTATTGTAACCATCATCGTTTGATCCCATCTTTGCAATTAAAGCACAAAGAGGAGGTATCATAAATAATATTGTGACTATGTCAGTATCTTTTGATAGCTATGACTATGGTTTATGTGGAGAGGAACTGCGTGGTTAGGGCCGGAAGCCATTTCAAATTGTAGATAAAAAATGGGCAAGCTGTCATTATTTGGAGATGTCATTATTTCTTTAAGATCCTTTTTTTATTCTTTCAACTCTTTCAATTATTTTAAAACCAATCATGAAAACGTCTTAACCATATACCGTATCCATCCTTCCTTCCTTCCTTCACCCTTCTTCTATCCCTTACCCAAAACTAAATTAACAATACCTCAGTTCACACCAACAGTATATTACCATCACTTCCTCCAGAAATGTTTAAATTCGCTATTATACTTCTTATTAACAGATACTGTATAAACTGGTGATTTGAGGTATTAGGACGTGATTCTTATGATAATATTGTTATTTTACCTCAATGTAATTGGGCTACTCTTTGTAGCGAGGCCAATTCTTCAAAACATCAGGATGCTTTAAAATGTTATTGACAACGGAAGCTGCCATCACACTGGAAAAACGTCGCCACTCTTTTGTTTCATGTTTGCTACCATCAGCATAATGTGAATATCACATTATGCTGATAGCAAACATGAAACAGACCCATTGAAGTATCAAATGCTGCTAGATAAACTCCTGTGGACCTGTAAGATCACAAAAAACATCTTTTTGTTTGGTTTTAAAAGAGATATTATATAACCCTTGCTGAAAAAGATTTTAAAAAGGTTCTACATCAGTATTAACGACTCTATTTACCGTTATTGAAATTCCATATTTGGCATTTACACTCGATTATGATTGTAGGTATAGCAGAAGTGTTGAGAAAAATATCAAGTGCTATAGAAGGTGTATTTTTAAGATCAAACCTGGAAAAGTTGTGAAAATGGAACATGAAGTTAAAATATATATACATTGCTGTAGTGAATGTGGGATTACGGATATTTAAATTAAATTAAAGTATCTCCTGAAAGGTTTGTTTTAACAAAAGTTTTAAAATTCTGACATTTGCATTGCGGATCGATTGCGATGGTTTCAAGAAACCGATGAAGAAGGTCTTTGCAGTCTACACCAGTAACAGTTTCACCATCACAATGGACCTTCACGTCACATGTTTCTTGGTCATTCAAAGGTGGTTGCCAACCGTCTGCTGCGGACCTGATAAGAGGCCCAATCTACTCTACTATAAAACCGTTTATGACAAAGCAGATTGGAATTATAATCCCAATCTGATTTGTCATTAATGGTTTTCTTATCTTCACAGATTACAAGTATACTTGATATTACCACATCGCCAAGTTTCGCTTAACTTCCAACAGAGAAGACAGCTTTAGGTTTTAAGAGATCGGCAGCAGTTCTTTTGCAGAACCAACTCGGGCAGAACCATGATCGCATCTTACCAGAGAGAGAGAGTATTAACAGCAATTTCCCTAAAATACAGATATCCAAATTCTTTGATGCAACTCCTGAAAGCATTATGGAAGAAGGCAAAGTACTGTAAGTAAGGAATGGTTCCTCATCTCCTTCCAACAACAAAACATCAGTTGACTGTTCACAGGATTTCGACAATGCTTCGACATCTCCCAGCTCTGGAATTGTCACAGTAATTGCCGGAGGATCATTAGATTCAGCATTTCCTGTACTATCTAAGAAAAATAATAGCAAATAATTTTTGGAAATCAAATGAAATACAAATTAATTTACGCAAGTATATTGCGACCTTTATTGTTTAACATATATGTCAATAGTCTACCAAATGCTGTGGAGAGATCTCGAGTTATTTTGTATGCTGATGATGCAGTTTTGATGTTTACTGCTTCGACATCACAAGAACTGAAAGAAACTTTGGAACATGATTTTGGTTTAGTCTGTGGCTTGTACTCTGACAACAGGTTGTCGCTAAATGTTAAGAAAACGAAATTCATGCTTGCTGGCAGCAAAAAGATGTTATCGAGATTTTTAGACACCGAGCTATACAATCATCTGATGGTGAGCAATTAGAACGTGTTCGATCATGTAAGTATCTTGGGGTCAAAATGGATGAAAATTGGAGCTGGAAATTACATATCAGGGACCTGGTTCGTAAGTTAGGTCATAGGCTATCTGTATTTAATCGAATTTCTCATATGCTGGATAAGTCTAAGAAGACCCGCGTCGCATATTTCAATGGTCTAGTGTTACCACATTTAGACTACGCGGATATGGTATGGGGTGATCAGCCAGGTGTGAAATCTGAATTGGAACAATTGCAATCCTTCCAAAATCGCTTTGCTAAGAAAATTAAAGGAGGTAAACAGTCATCGAGCGATTAAATCCGAATTAAATCCTTAAATTGGTTGCCCCTGGATGCACGACGTTTCGGCCATCGGTGTATATCGGTCCTAAATGCATTCAAAACTAGTTTATCGGAACACTTCGAGTGTTTTAGATCTAACCTACGTCAATCTCACGGGTACAATACAAGAAATGGTTACTTATCTCGTTTACCCAAGCCACGGACTGAATGGGGAAAGAGGACAACCTATTATCAAGCTATTAAGGATTGGAACATACTACCTGATGATTTAAAGAAACTTATGCCTCAAACCATTTTTAAGAATAAACTTAGAGTTTTTATAAATGACAGCGAATATTTTAATCTTTTAACTTCAATATGAGGTACCTTGACTGTACTTTTATTTATTTGCATGGTGAGATTAGTATTGTATTTTAGTTTTATAATTAATTTTATAATTAGTTTTCGAGGACCTTCCTGAAAATCACTACTTGTGACGGAAGTTTTCCTCGTAAAAGATTTTTAATAATAATTTTTAATAAATAATATAAAAGTTCAGCTTTATCCTTAAATGTAAGGCCACACAAAGTAGTGCAAGCTGCCAATTGGCTTGTGAATAACAGTAGTCTTTACAAAGAAGAAGGTATAACTTTAAGGTAGCAAGATCCCTCTGAATACATTTTTAATACCATACAATATAACAATTAACCCTTACAACCATTTGATAGAACATATGACAAATAATATTTCCACACAAAAAGTTTGCATAAATTATGCTAATTAGCTGACGAAATGGCCGCCGATTGGTCAAAATCGGGATATACTTCAAACCAATTTGCCATTTTCCAAACACTATTTCTCCCTCATTTTCCCATATATTTCAATAAATCTGATTCATACTTGTTGAATTATCTGACATAATTAATATAATTTAGGTGGTGGAAATTGAAAAAAAAAGAAAAAAGCATGTCAGAAAATAGCTGAAAGTTTATATTGAGAATATGCCTTAGTAAACTTTTTGTGTGGAAATATTATTTGTCATATGTTCTATCAAATGGTTGTAAGGGTTAATTGTTATATTGTATGGTATTAAAAATGTATTCAGAGGGATCTTGCTACCTTAAATCAAAATTGGCTTGACGAGAATAGTTTCAATGATTCATTACCACTTAGTGAAAATGATACTCAACAACATGAGCATCAATCAGAAAATATAAATTGTGATCAGGTACCAGTCAATGATGAAGATAACTGGAGTGAAGATGAGGTAGAACTACCTGCTGGTGTCACAGATACTATGTTAACAGCCACTGATTTCATGACAGACACTGAACGTCAACAAATTCTGAATGTTGCACCAGGCGAGGGCAGTATACCTTTAAGTGTTTTTAGAGATATATATTCTGAAGAATTGGCATATCCAGGTATTTTCCTTTGTCAAAAACGACCTGACAATACCAGCAGAATTACAAATGTTCATTGTAGTGAAATTTGCAAATCTGAGTTAAGACGGTCAGATAGAAGGACTGCTATGTGTGTAGAAAATAACTTCTTTAAAACAAAGAAATTGCAAAAGATTTTACTTGGGCAATCTCAAGTTGCTTTGAGGAAATGCCAAGGAAACAATAGATCAATTAAAGCAGGTCAGCTCAAACAAAAAGGGGTAATAGAGAAACTAATTCACCATGATGAAGGATTTAAATTTCTGAGAGCATTAAGAGGCTCACCTCCATATTTCGAAAAGGCTAAAAAGGATATATTTGCAATGATAAGACAATTAGGCCCAGCCTCATTATTTTGCAGTTTTTCTTCTGCAGAAACACAATGGATCCATCTTCTTAGAATACTTAGTAAACTTGTCAATGACAGAGAATACACAGACACTGAGCTAGAGAATCTCAACTGGGAAGAAAAGTGAAAATTGATTCAAAGTGATCCTGTCACATGTGCAAGGCATTTTGACTATCAAATAAATAAGTTTTTACGAAACTTTCTCTTGAGTAGTCATGCACCTTTAGGGAAAATTGCAGATTGGTTTTATAGAGTTGAGTATCAACAAAGAGGCTCACCTCATATTCATATGTTAATATGGCTAGAAAATTCTCCAGTATTTGGTGTTGACAATGATGATAAGGTCATAGCATTTATTGATAAAATAATTAGTTGTAAGAGGCCATCTGATAATCCTGAGTTACTTAAACTTGTGAACAGACGTCCATCGCCATTCTCATACTTGCAGAAAAATATCCAAGACACAATGTCGTTTCAACTACCAACAACCACCCATGAAGTCAACCAAAATTCTTTATCCCTTATATATAGATATTGAAGATATTGATATTGAAGATGTAATAGATGACCAAATTAAACAGCATAAACATAAATGGAAGTCAATACAAAAATATTTGAATGATTTAAAAGAAGGTGAAGATATAACATTTGACCAGCTACTAGTAAATTTGAAAATGACTGAACAAAATTATTTACTTGCTATACGATCAGGTCTTAATGCTCCAACCATATTTTTAAAGAGGCACCCAAATGAATTGAGAATTAATAATTATAATCCTGCTTGCCTCAGTGCATGGCGAGCTAACAGTCCTTGATATTTATGCATGTGCAATGTACATTGTATCATATATTTCTAAAGCACAAAAAGGAACGAGTGAACTATTAAGAAATGCATGTATTGAAGCTAGATAGGGAAACTCTACCATCAAACAGCAAGTGAGAGATATTTGTAATAAATTTTTGAATAATGTTGAAATTAGTGCACAAGAAGCAGTTTATATAGTGCTACAACTTGCAATGAGAAAATCATCTCGTCAAGTAGTATTCATAAATACCTCACCCCCAGAAGAAAGGGTTCGACTATTAAGACCAATAAGAGACATAATTGAAATGGAAGATGATTCAGAAGAAATTTATGCAACAGGTCTGCTAAAGCGATATACCAAACGACCTGCAAGCCTTGAGCATGTGTCTCTTGCTGACTGGGCTGCATGGTAAGACTCTTGTTCTAAACCTTATATAAACAAATCTCATGAACTTGATATTGATAATCTTCCACTTGAAACAAATGATAATGATGATGATGATGAAGAGGACGAAAAAGAGTGTTGCCAGAATGAAAACAATAAGAAAAGATCAAAAGCTAGAATTATTCGAAGTGTTTGTTTTAATAAAGAAGTAGATTCTGAGAAACATTATCGTGAACTAATTATGTTGTTTACTGCATGGAGAGATGAAAAAACTGACTTGATTGGTAATTGTTCTTCATATCAAGAATACTTCTCTCAAGTAAAAGATGTAATAGATGACCAAATGAAACAATATGCTATATGCTGTGATGACTTAAATGAAATTCAAGATCAATTGAATAGCACAGATGATAATGATGATAATTATGACTTAATGGAACACAGGACATTGAACGTCAAGATGAATCTGAGGGTGCACAAGACCTGCATCCTGATTTTAATGAAAATTATGATCTTTCCAGTGATATTGAAATTCCTTCTACTGCCTCAAATAGTGAACAGCTTATATTAAATGAATTACAGGAGTGATTACAGAAAGATGGTACAGCAATTGAACAAAGAACAAAAATAATTTTTTTACCATATAACTGATAAGCCATTCCACTGTTTTCTTAGTGGAGGAGATGGTGTTGGAAAGTCACATTTGACCAAAGCACTTTATCAAGCAGCATTAAAATATTACAATACGAGAGCTGCTGATGATTTTCATCAAGTAAAGGTATTAATGCTTGCCCCAACTGGTAAAGCTGCTTTTAATATTAAAGGTAATACAATACACAGTGCCCTTGCAATACCAGCATGTCAATCATTAAAGAATTACAAACCTCTTTGACTCAAGCAGACTTACTAAACACTTTACGAAGTCAACTTGGTGGTGTAAAACTAATATTTCTTGATGAGCTATCATTGGTAGGGAGTACAAGAAATTATGAGACAGAGAGAAAGCAAAATGTTTGCTGAAATTTTGAACCGACTAAGAGAAGGCAACCACACTGATGATGACATTTAAAAAAAATAAGGAAAGAATGATTGAAGAAAATAGTGTACATGATCCTGTGGATGTACCACATTTGTTTATTCAAAATATCAAAGTAAATGAGTTTAATAAAAAAAAAGGTAAAGTAAAGTAAAGGTAAAGGGGTCATGCTAATCATCCTACGAACTACACGACGGACGCAGCTCAACGAGGCCGAGTCGAAGGTTTTTTTAGTAAAGGCGCCACAGGCTGCCACCATACGACCCATGATGACCTCGGAGCACAGCTAAAGTTAGGGAGGGAGGGAAACCGGAGTACCCGGAGAAAAACCCTCGAAGCACGGGAGAGAATCAATAACTAGTCTCTACTCACATAAATCTCATGAAGCTCAGGAATCGAAACGAGGTAGTTACCCATCCAAGTACTAACCTCGTCCGATCGGGCTTAACTTCAGAACTCATAGGTGAGAAGCAGCGCGCTAACAGCACGCGCGTCCACCATGCTGCAACTGGTGAGAAGTATTGTATTAAAGCAGTTGATAGTGTTATAGGAGCTAACTCTGTTGAGCTAAGAGATAAAATTATGAATCAAATACCAGATGATCCAAGAAAAACGAAACAAATAATTTCAAACCTTCAATTAGCATTGGGTGAAAGGACAGAAATAGCAGTAAATATACGAACTGATGATGGAATGACAAATGGTGCTGGCAATATTATTAAAAAAATACAGTTGAACCAAAGAGACAAACCATCAGGGATAATATGGGTACAGTTTGACCATGCTGATGTTGGTGAAAAAAATAGACATGAGAATAGACAACGTTATGTGCAAGGCATTGAATGTACATGGACTCCAATAAAACCTATCACTACTCAGTTTGCTGTTGGTAGAAACAGAACAGCTCAAGTTGTAAGAAAACAGTTTCCATTGCAGCCAGCGGCTACTAAAACAATTGATCGATCACAAGGCGACACTGAACAAAAAATAGTTGTTAACTTTAATACTAGAAGAGCAATACCTCACATTCATTATGTTGGTCTTAGCAGAGTAACAACTATAGAGGGGTTATATATCACTGACTTGTGTGAACCAAAAACATCCTCAGGTTTGAAATGGAGAGTCTGAGAACAGAACGCTATCTTAAACTTAGTGTGTCTCCTATTTATAATGTCAATCAGGTATCATTTAAACTTTGCTTCCTCAATGCAAGGTCATTGCACAGACATATTGATGTTCGCCATGATTTAAATTATACAAGTACTGACATCAATATTTTTTCAGAAACAAGATTTACTAGTCCAGATAATGATAATAGTATACAATTGATGGTTACACGTTATTTAGAAATGATGATCATCTTTCTGTAACTTCAAGGCCTTATCGAGGTACGGCAGTCTTCAGTTGGGTTGATTTTCTACCTGCATGGCTACCCATATGCTCATAATACTAATGGTATTGAGTTTACTGTTATGAAAGTAATGATTCTTCCACATGTAACCATGATAGATGTATGTCGCTCACCTAAAATCCCAGTACAGCAATTGTGCCATGCTTTAAATGAGGTACTGAGCTTGTCATCTTCTCAGTTTAATGTTGTTATTGGCGATTTTAACGTTAACTGGTCAGATGAAAGTAATAGGAGACCTTTATATAATCTATTTATCAATAAAAAAATTACAGGCAATTAGTAACTAGTTATACTACTAATAACCGAACCACAATAGATCATATTTATACAAATTTACCAGAATCACAAACTAATTGTCACATTTTAGAAACTTATTTCTCTGATCACAAATCAATATGTGCATTAATTAATTTTTTTAATGAATAACTTACTGCAAAGTGCCACTAGTATAAGGAGATATTTGAATAGGAGAGACAACATTTTTCAAATAATTATTTTCATCTTACTGTTATTTCTGTTACCAAAGTTCCAACAAAAGCAGTTAAGCATTTTTTCTTCTAATTTCCAGGATGTTGCCCTCCCTCATCCCTCCTCCCCCAAATGTTTTGATTTACTTTAGCCATTTTGTCTTATTAAGTAATCTGTCATTTTGTCTTAGCAATCTGTTCTCATGCATGTATGCCATTATGATCGTCCACGTATTGTCTGTCTACTCCACGCTCCCACATTCACCACATCAGTGTATATATATACTGGTGTATATAGTGACTACTGACTAGTTGCCATACATGTATAGTGACTGCTGTATAGGAAGTATGGATACATATATTAATTGAACCAATATGAACATCATTGTAACCTTTGCTCTCCATCTGAGTCTCGGGTAGCTCAATGGTTAGAGTGTCTCACCAGCAATCAGAAGGTTACAGGTTCGATTCCTGTCCTGTCCGGGACATTTTCTGAGGATTCGAGCTTGACGATCATCCATGCATCATCTGTCTATTCCATGTGTCTATTCCAAGCTCCTGGATTCACTGCATCAGTATATAATATATACTACATATTCATATTAAAGCAAGCGGAAAGCTAACACAAATTATAAAATGGTCAAAGGTAATCGACCAATCGGCTTTGACAATTACAGTGCTTTATATCTCCTAGTTAGTGATTAGTATTCCCTAAATAAGTCATTAGTATTCCTTATTTAGTTAAGGCCTCAAGACGAAAGGAAACAAAACAATTTAGCCATGGACTCTATAATATATTGAATACTAATAAATTCACAAATTAGTCAAGTTAAATTAGTCAAGTTAATATATTAATTCTTGGTTGTTCCCCTTACCCAAAACTAAATCAACAATACCTCTCAGTTCACACCAACAGTATATTACCATCACTTCCTCCAGAAATGTTTAAATTCGCTATTATACTTCTTATTAACAGGTACTGTATAAACTGGTGATTTGAGGTATTAGGACGTGATTCTTATGATAATATTGTTATTTTACCTCAATGTTATTGGGCTACTCAATTACTCTTCGTAGCGAGGCCAATACTTCAAAACATCAGGATGCTTTAAAATGTTATTGACAACGGAAGCTGCCATCACACTGGAAAAACGTCGCCACTCTTTTGTTTCATGTTTGCTACCATCAGCACAATGTGATATTCCTTTGAAGGAATATCACATTATGCTGATGGTATAGAAAACATGAAACAAACCCATTCCATTCCAGTATCAAATGCTGCTATAGATAAACTCCTGTAAAATCACAAAATACATATCTTCTTGTGTGCAGGTTTTGAGAAAAATATCAAGTTTGCGTTATCTTTGGTTAATACGCGTGATTTTGTGTTGATTTGTGGTACGCTTTGTAATCGCATGATTTAGGGTTTTGAATAGCGCTTTGTTGTTATTAATCATCACTGTAGTTTTCACCGCATTTTGAGGAGATCATTGTATACAATAAAGAAACTGACTCGATTCATTTGTGATTGATCACATGCGAACTCCAGTCGATCGCTCTCCACGAGGTATATTTGGCTGGGAACGCGACAGTACCATCGTTGTAAGTATACCATTGTAAAGCTAAAGTATAGTTTTATATTATTTGTTGCACAAGCACGTGCTAAACAAAAATACTAATAGACGTTTGATATGATTGACTAGACCATTAGTGAGATAAATTAATTTGATTATTTCAGATTACTATTGTTTGCCGATCGGATATCATGTAAACTTAGCGCACAAGGGATTACAACATGATTTGTGGTTTTGACCTGCGTACTGTTCAATATATTAAATCGCGCCCGTTAATTAGTAAGAATATGTCTTCAGATTATTTGCCGCGTTATTTCTCTTAATCTTGTCAGTTATTAGTAGAGCACCTGAATAATATCAACAGAAAAATAACACGTTTCTCGCAGAAGCATGACCCACTGCGTTGAACCACCAGCTCACCGCGGTTCACCCAGACCAGCCGACATCCGGAGAATCCTGCATTCAACGCGTTTTGGGCCGTGCGGATCGTCATTGCAAGATTCTGTTATTTAGCACGAATTGAAAACAGATTTCTGCAAGCAGGAGCAAGATATTATAAGAAAACAAGTTATGAGGTGAAAAATAAGTTCGGTAGAAACTTTCGTATTTGAAAGAACTTTCGAAATAATAAAGATTGGCATTTACACTTCGCTCTTGAGATATTCAGATTTGTTTGCTTTGTAAATAATCACCATCATTGAGTGCACATACGCGCACATGCACGGTTTCAATCGATTTTCCGGGCGGAAAGCGTAATCGTAAAATAATGATAGGACGAACATAATTTGGATATATAGCAAAGCGAAAAGGTGGTGAACTGCCGAGATTTTAGGAACGAAATACTGACGTTTCGAGCGGAGCCATTCATCAGAGTAAAGATCTGTGTTAAAAGTGTGCGATCCGGTGAAAGGAAAAGAAAAGATACACACATACCTGTACAGGGTGTGTAAAAAAAAGCGCAACCTCGGAATTTCCCAAGAAATCCACTTTGTTTTTATTAGCACAAAAGATTTTAGGCCTCTGGAAATTTAACTGTTGTTGATACTTGTAAACTAAACAACTTTCATTAAATAAATGCATAAATTTCGATTCAATTCTGCTTTACGTGCTCGAGTTTGTAGTAATTAGATAGTTATGCCCCTGTAATACCATTACAAGCTATTTTAAATTCCCAGGGGCGAAAATCTTTTGTGTTTAAGAACACAGTGGATTTCTTGGGAAATTCCGAGGTTGCGCTTTTTTTTATACACCCTGTATAAAGACAGTTATTTCCAACTTATGCACATTGGATTACTGTAATTTCTCTATTACGCCCCTGGGGAACTAATTTCCCCAAAGCATCTGGAGCATGTATTTCTTACATGTAGTTCAAATATGTACAAACAATTGGCTGGAATTGAGGCCAAGGATGTTTCAAAACATTTCTAAATAAAAAGTCATTGCATTGATATTTATTTTACAAGTTGATCATCTGCGTTTACATACATATAGTCGTGAGAAAAATGGTTGTTGTAACTGACGCTAATGCTGCTTCTATACATGTATCTATTAAAGTAAATGCTTTGAACACAATAGTATCATGAGAAGTGTGAAGTTGACCACCCAGGTTGTTGTAGTCTTGAGAAAGGACTATTGTTGGTGACTGACATTTGGACGCCTTCAGCGGTGGTCATCTTCAGAGTCAAGTAAAGTGTCATGAGGTTTGCCAGTAGCTCAAAACTGTTATACTTTTTATTTCTTTAAATGAGTGCCTTATTAGAGTAAACCCCTTTATTTCACACACAATTTGAATGAAGTTGGCCTCATCATTTTAATCATCCAGCATGAAATGTACCCTTTCGATTCAGGAAAATAAGAGAATTTCTGTACACAATAAGTTGAAAAAAGCAGTATTGGTTGTGTTTAACATATCCCTGCCAGCACATGTTAAGAATTACATTTGCTATTATTTTTCTTGGATAATATAGGAAATGCTGAATCGAATGATCCTCCAGCAATTACTATGACAATTCCAGAGCTGGGAGATGTCAAAGCATTGTCAAAATCCTATGAACACTGGTCAACTGATGTTTTGTTGTTGGCAGGAGATGAGGAACCATTCCTTACTTACAGTACTTTGCCTTCTTCCATAATGCTTTCATGAGTTGCATCAAAGAATTTGTATATCTGTATTTTAGGGAAATTGCTGTGATCGTGGGAAGATAATACTCTTTCTCTGGTAAGATGCGATCGTGGTTCTGCCCGAGTTGGTTCTGCAAAAGAACTGCTGCCGATCTCTTAAAACCTAAAGCTGTCTTCTCTGTTGGAAGTTGTGCTGGGATTCAGAAAGACAAAGCGAAACTTGGCGATGTGGTAATATCAAGAATACTTGTAATCTGTGAAGATAAGAAAACCATTAATGACAAATCAGATTGGGATTATAATTCCAATCTGCTTTGTCATAAACGGTTTTATAGTAGAGTAGATTGGGCCTCTTATCAGGTCCGCAGCAGACGGTTGGCAACCACCTTTGAATGACCAAGAAACATGTGACGTGAAGGTCCATTGTGATGGTGAAACTGTTACTGGTGTAGACTGCAAAGACCTTCTTCATCGGTTTCTTGAAGCCATCGCAATCGATCCGCAATGCAAATGTCAGAATTTTAAAACTTTTGTTAAAACAAACCTAGTTTAGGAGATTTAAATATCCGTAATCCCACATTCACTACAGCAATGTATATATATTTTAACTTCATGTTCC
The DNA here is from genome assembly GCA_035772405.1 of Chrysogorgia sp. JL179-B06. Taxonomy (NCBI): domain Eukaryota; kingdom Metazoa; phylum Cnidaria; class Anthozoa; order Scleralcyonacea; family Chrysogorgiidae; genus Chrysogorgia; species Chrysogorgia sp. JL179-B06. The sequence goes on along the minus strand of JAYKKM010000032.1, from coordinate 2,674,531 downwards.
ATTTTCGCAACTTTTCCAGGTTTGATCTTAAAAATACACCATCTATAGCACTAAAACTTACGATTATAGATTCGCATAGGAACCGATCGATTACGACGAATGTCCATTACAAAAAAAACTAAAAAGGCGAGCGCAATAATATACTAATCCAGTCTAAAGTAACATTAAGAATATATTGTTGTAAGAGCATTGAGACTATTGTATAATGCTCCTATTAAATACGTCTTTTATTATTATTATTATTATTATTATTATTATTATTATTATTATTATTATTATTATTATTATTATTAAAGTGCGTTATCCAAACAAAGACAAGGCCGCGAGAGCCTGGGTTCGCATAAACAAATTATAATTATATACGTATTAGACTACGTGTCGTCAGCGACCGTCACAGGTATACTTACATTGTTGGTATACTTATAATGAGTGGTATACTTGTAATGATGGTACACTTACAATGATGGTAAACTTGCAATAGGAATAGGAATAATATATTTAAAGTCGATGACGTAAGGAGTGGTAACCCAATCTCCCGAGCACTAGGCTCATGTTACAAACGCTCAACTATAGTCAATTAAAATAATGAATATCCTAAGAAATATAGAATTATAACTAGAAGTTACTATCGCAAGGGAAGTGCTGCCTCGAAATTGCAAAAATAAGTGGTGGGCAGCAGAGGTTGTACAGCCTCGTACCCATGCGGTTGTAATTTAGGTAATACCAGAGCAGTGAGCACTACATATATGTATATAGCTCACAATGAGCTTGCTGGACCATAGGTACTCTGGAGCAGTTAGATATCTATCTGGGGTAAGACAAAACGCTCGACTAGTCGATTAAAATATAATGAATATCCTAAGAAATATATAATTATAATTAAAAAAAGAAATAATTAAATAAATAAAAGTAATCAAAACAAGCAGTTCATAAACATTTGTTGCATTGACAGCCCTTCAGGGTAACATCCTGCAATGATTGTAAACTTGCAATAATGGTACATTTAGCACTGTAAGATATTCATTGAATGTTTTCAACATGTTACTCAGAGGATAATTTTAAAACAGAGACACTGCTCATCCTGCGGCGTTAATCATAAAGTACTTGCCAGACTATTTCTTACAATGTTAGTACACTTACAATGATGGTACACTTACAACGTTGATACACTTGTAATGATGGTATTCTTACAAGAATGGTACACTTACAATCATGGTATACTTACAATGAATGGTATTCTTACAATAATGGTACACTTACAATGATGGTACACTTGCAATGGTGGTACCCTTACAATGTGGCACAATTACAATGTTGTACATACACTTACAACAATGGTACACTTACAATGACGTTACACCTACAATATGGTGCACTTAGAATGATTGTATACTTACAATGTTGGTACACTTACAATGATGGCACACTTACAATTATGGTACACTTACAACGATGGTACCCTTACAATGGTGGTACCCTTACAATGGTGGTACCCTTACAATGTGGCACAATTACAATGTTGTAGATACACTTACAATAATGGTACACTTACAATGACGGTACACCTACAATATGGTGCACTTAGAATGATTGTATACACTTACAATGATTTGTTTTCTCACAACAATAGTACACTTACAATGACGGTACATATCGACGGTACAAAGCATACAGTCGTGTTTATAATATTAAAACCTTTTTATATTAATGTCAAAAATAAAAACGAGGTGTAAAATTGGAAGGCAATATTGAGATTTGTTATGGCTGCAGGACCTGAATATTAAGGAATATATTATGGAACCCATTGCTAAAGATATATTAGAAGATTAGAGATCGCTTAATTAAGGTAGCAAGATCGCTGTGAATACATTTTTAACACCATACAATATAACAATTAACCCTTACAACCATTTGATAGAACATATGACAAATAATATTTCCACACAAAAAGTTTGCATAAATTATGCTAATTAGCTGACGAAATGGCCGCCGATTGGTCAAAATCGGGATATACTTCAAACAAGATTTCTCAGGCAGTTTTAGAGATAAGGTCCTGAACGTTTCTGAGTTTATAGCTTATATACTAAGGCATATTCTGGTGGTAGCATTTTCAATATAAACTTTTAGCTATTTTCTGACATGCTTTTTTCTTTTTTTTTCAATTTCCACCACCTAAATTATATTAATTATGTCAGATAATTGAACAAGTATGAATCAGATTCAAAATTCCTACCACCATTCCCTAGATATTCCTGTTAGGAGGCTGTGGTGAAAATGTTATTGAAATATATGGGAAAATGAGGGAGAAATAGTGTTTGGAAAATGGCAAATTTGTTTGAAGTATATCCCGATTTTGACCAATCGGCGGCCATTTCGTCAGCTAATTAGCATAATTTATGCAAACTTTGTGTGGAAATATTATTTGTCATATGTTCTATCAAATGGTTGTAAGGGTTAATTGTTATATTGTATGGTATTAAAAATGTATTCAGAGGGATCTTGCTACCTTAAGGTGGTACACCCCTCTGTAGTTCTAATTGATCAGAAAAGTGTCCCTCGTAACTTACTCTGTCTACGACCAAGAAGATAAGAGTAAAACCAGTTCATGGTGTTTGTACCAATTCCATAGAGCTGAAGTTTGTTTAGGAGTATGGAGTGGTTTACACAATCAAATGCTTTCGAAAGGTCCAGCATAACTACTCCACTCAGTTTACCGGAATTCATGTTTAGGACCATTTCGCAGGAGTGGTATTTCCTGAAACCGGACTGCTGGTCTAATAGTAAACGGTATAATATATATAGCGTCATAGATCCGTTCGCATTACATATAGCCTCTAATATAATTGTATTGAATGTGCTAGAGTTTTTGGCATTGGGGTATTATTATCCAATTGCGAATTTGAGAAAATCAGGTTTAATAGGAAAAAGCCAGGTACATTCAAAACTTCTACGTAAAGTTTGTATTAAAGACTACGAAAGATGTTTTGAAACTATGTTGCTCATTAGGTTATAGTATACTTTGTTGAATTTAATGAGCATGACCTTGATCTTTGGCGAACATTATGAAAGTCGTACAAGGTGAGTCAGAGTAAGAAACTTACTCCCAAATGCCTGCGCCGAAAAAACACCAAGTTCATTCAAGGTCACGCATGCATAAATGCTAACAATATTTGCAATAGATTTAGATGAAAAACGATTTCGGGAGATTTTTAATTTTCATTGTGGAGTACCTCAAGGTTCGCTGCTTGGATCCCTTTTATTTATTCTCCATTTAAATGACATGTTACTTGAAACTTCTGATAATGAAATTGAAATTTATGCTGATGATGTTACTTTGTTCTCGAGTTCTGTGGATATTACTGACATAAATATGAAATTGACTGAGAAGATAAACCCAATCACTTGCTGGCTCTCAGAAAATGAAATGGTACTAAATTGTAAAAAGACAGGCCATATTGATTGGAACGCGACCAAAAGTGAAAACCAACATCTCGAACTTTGAAATTGCCATAAATGGAACTACTGTAACAAGCCACAAACTTCTTGGATTATACTTGGATAATTATCTGGCCTGCGATATTCATGTTGATAAATTGTGTAAGAAACTTGTAGGACGACTATACCTTTTCCGCAAAATTAAACATCTCTTACCACATCACACAAGAATAGTTTTCTTCCAATCATTGATTCAACCTCTAATTGATTACGGATGTACTGTATGGAGATCATGTTCCAAGCAGAACTTGGAAAGAATCCATAAAGTCCAAAAACAATTTTGGGAGATCAATATTAGATATCAAATGTCCTCGGGATATTTCGTCTGTCGAGTTATTTACAAAGTTAGAGTGGATGACTATATGGGAACGAATTGATTATTTTAAATGTTTATTGGCATATAAGTCTCTAAACAATCTAGCACCGGACTACATGAAAGATATGTTCATTCTAACGAAAAACATTCATTCCAGACAAACTCGTGCTTCTTTAGATAATAAACTTTATATTTTAAATTATCATAGAAGCTCTATTAGATATACTGCCTCCTGCTGTTTATGGAATAACCTTGATGATCAGATAAGAAATGCACCTACAGTTTCTTGTTTTAAACTTAGATATCGAAACATGAAACTACATTAAGTTGTATTTTAAATAGTTTAGTACTCTTTAATTCTTAATATGTACTTATGATTGTTATGTATTTTAGACAGTTTCGTATTCCTAATCCTTGATATGTATATATTTCTTATTTAATTAATCCTTATACATAGAAGGCATCATGTAAACCAGCCTCTGGCTGCACTGAGCTAAATATATACTACATATATGGAAACATGCTTTGTAAAAAGCCTTTTTTGTAGCATTACGAAAATAGATTTGCCATGTTTTCAAAAACTCAGGTTCTTCACGAAAATATTTATATATTATTTTACTTTATGTGGTTCAGCACATGTTCCGAGGACCTACGATTTTAGGTCGTTATCCGAGAAGACCTGAAAGTCTTACCATTTGCTGATATTATTGCAGCACTTTCTCCTCAATTATTTTTAAGACGGCTTGAGTCGAGGTCCGACCCAGGATTTGAACCTGTGTCTCCCAGCTCATACACATGTGTGGTAACCACTAGACCACTAGAAGCAAATGAGTTTCACATATTTCATATCTCGAAATCAACAAGGGAAACCTTTTAATATCGCCATGTCCTTATGTAAAAAGCTATCCCTTCCCGTAACTGTAAATTGTTACTAGTGAGAAAATAATCCTAGCAAATTAACACTGGGGGGCACGGTTCTGAGTAAACGGAGATGATTTTTGATCACCAAGGGATTATAATTCCTTTACTGTCCAAGATTATTCTTATTTTCGATATAATATAATACCAAAACAATATCTTGTAAGTTATTTTAGTGGTTATTTGAACAGTTTTGAAATCCAGGTTTTGAAAAATTTCTCAATTTACAGTCACAAATCGGCCGCATAACTATACCGTGAGAAAATACAAAATGAATTCTAACAATAAAGATAAAACATCTTAGCTTATTATAGAACATTCTTAACTAATACAGTATAATAAATAAATTACAATGAACTTCTTTAATTAAAAACAGTAAATACATTACGATTTATATTCTTATTACCACTGTATTTACTATTTTTACAGTTCATTTATTATCATGTCTAATTTATAACATCGAATAGGGATTCGTAATGGCGCGAGTTATAAATATGAAATATCAGTACCTAGTACAAAACACGAATAAAATCCATACACAAGTAAAAAGAGTAAAATATTTAATCTAACGTTTCGTTGTTTAGAAGATCAACAACACTAACATATAGGTTATCAGAATTGCTTTTATTCGTGTTTTGACCTGGGCACTGATATTTATCACTGACTCGATTATGTCTGCTTTAAATACAGTTAAGGCACTATGATGTTTATATTCCGTTCACCTAAGAGTGATAAATCTAATAAACTAAACTAATCTAAACTAAACTTCTCACAGCTTTTAATTACGTAAAAGTGCTAAATTTATCCGCCAACCATATAGTAACTAAACAACGGCCCGCAAGGGAGCAAAATATGGCATTCGTAACAAAAAGCATTACAGCAAAACTAAAAGTTTGACTAACACCAGGCTTTCAAACAAGGTACATGTAATTTGTTACGAACGGATATACATTTTTACAGTTGATGTATTATTTGCGATGTCTGCTTTAAATACAGTTAATTGTTTTGTATAATTGCGATATTTAGTTTCAAAAGAGTTCATGTATTTTGGGCGGTTATTTTATTTACAGTTAGGGAGTGTTTATATGGAGGAGGGCCAGCCCTCTTGATAGGGCTAGCCCTCTTTGGCGAGATGAATTTCATCCCTTGTTTACGTGAGAATTTTTAGCCCTCCTAACCGAGCTGGCTCGCTGCCCAAGCTGGCTCGCTCGAATGGCTACGGCTACATTTATTTCGCACGAAACCCAGAATCTCACTTTTGCGGACAAGTGTTCAATTTGTAACTTAAACACAAGCAAACAGATCGTGCGAAATATAAAGTTGTCCAGAAAATACTGGTAAAGATAAACTTTTTCGCTTGTACGGAGCTTTTATTTCTCAGCCCTCCTAGGAGGGCCAGCCCTCTTCAGTGCGTTTATATGGAAAATTTCCAGCCCTCCTAGGCGAGATCTCGGGTTGTCAATAGCGAGATCTCGCCTAGGAGGGCTGGCCCTCTTGTCATGTAAACGCAAACAAATTTTTACAAGGAATTACGCTGAGACGCGGGATCTCGGCAAAGAGGGCTAGCCCTACCAATCCATGTAAACACCCCCTTAGTATTGTATTGCAATATCTATTACATGCAGTTAATGTATTAAATATCTTAAACTGCCTGTTTAGACTGCTATTGGTCTTTGGTAATGTTTGGTTGGATATATATCAAATGGTGTAAGATCACATTAAATCTCAACGTAGCTCTCTTGATTGAAATTCCAAAATTTCAAGACACAGCAATCGTTCAGCTATCCTTTGCATCCCAAAGCATAGATTTTATCACTACCATATTATCGTTAAATTTAATAGTATGTCTGATCGGTAACCCAGCTCATTCGTGATGATAGATAGATAGTGCATTAACCCTTTAAGATCCAGTAACAGCATACAAATTCTTCTGATTTATGGTCTCAAAACATTATAGTACTATATAGTTGGGAGGAGTAAGGAATTGTTTTAAAAACATGTCAGTTTATGTTTGGTAATCATTTCCTTTATTTCATTATAAGTGCGCAGGAAGCGTATGCACTCAGTATCACTCCTGAAATTAAGGGGTCAAAGGTAGTGGATACATGACATTACATACAATAACAGTAATAACGTCAAGGTAATCTTGTATAACCTTGACTGAGTTGAGTTACCCGGCTTTAGACCTGTTTGCCGTCTCTCTAATTTCTTCCGTTTCAAAGACCGGATTCCTATGCGATTAAGATCTCATGTTGTATATAAATTTACGTTCCAACGATGTAATTCGTTGTATATTGGCGAGACTTGCCGTATTTTACACATAAGTGCTTCGGAACATATGGGTATTTCGCCATACACGGGAAACACTATCTCTCAATCTTCTTTGTCTATAGTATTTCTTCTCATATAAGACAAACAGATCACCCTATTTCTTTTGACGATTTTACCATTATATCCTCTGGTAATTCACAATTTGATATTCTCCTTCGTGAAAGTTTACTCATAAGTAAATTTAATCTTCTCTATAATGCAAATATCAGATCTTTTCCTTTGATGCTATTTTGATTTGTCACTTTTGACATATCTCGCCGACTTCCTTTTCCTTTACATTCTTTTATTATTGTTACTTGATCTATGTAGCATATTATTATAGCATAGTTATATAAGCTGAGACATGTAAATATAATTAGTTACTCTGAAGATGTTACTGGTTAAGTGACGAAACGTTAGTCTAAATACATTTTCTTAAAATGTTCAATCTTGTGTTTTAATATGGCGTTCCTGAGAATTATTTGCTGGGCAATTATTTTTATTACCAAAGCTTTTACTTACTTACTTACTTACTTACTTACTTACTTACTTACTTACTTACTTACTTACTTACTTACTTACTTACTTACTTACTTACTTACTTACTTACTTACTTACTTACTTACTTACTTACTTACTTACTTACTTACTTACTTACTTGCTAAGTAAGTAAGTAAGTAAGTAAGTAAGTAAGCAACTTACTTACTTACTTACTTACTTACTTTGATCTTGAAATCTTGCTCATGGCCTAATCCCATTGGAATGTTTCTGGCGTCCGCTTTGCATGAAAGCTTGCCTTTATCAAAAAAAAAAAAAAAAAAAAAGGAAAACGTTCGTAAATAAAATACTACGGACATGTGTGCCCTACAACGGAAAATATCAAAATTAGTGCATGATTTTAAGCTTCCTAATTAGTAGTGGACTAGTGGTGACTTGAACGTGCACAAAATTATGAAACTGAAAACACTTAATATTTTTGTTCGCATAAAATCGGTTTCTAAACAAGAATTTTGGAAGAAAATTTGTCCGACATTAAATTTTTAGAGCCTGCAAAATCCCATCAGCGGTTACGTGCTGTTTCGTCTCCACTCAACATCAGTCTCAGCTCAAAATAGGCCATTTTGGTTTCACTTTTTGCCCGGCCAGAGATTGGTCGATATTGTTAGAATACCAAATGGCCGGTATTGTTCCAGTAATATAACCAAATTGAGTTAGCTAATTTGTAGTGTATAACCGTGTTTTTGCTAATATTTTCGTCGGATTCCCATTCAAGTTCAATTAGAAGCAGACACTATAGTCACTAGATAACTTTGCGTGTTGACTAGATGACATCAGAACAACTAGATGACGTCAGAAAGTCTCAGTTTCGTATTCGTTTATCGGACAAATTAATGGCTGTCGGAAATTTCTCGAGGACATTATCACAATTCAAACCTGAATATTTCATTATAGAGTTAACTACCAACGTCCGTTATATCTAGGTTAGTTAAACTAGCGATTGAGCAAAAAAGTTGAAAATGAGGAAATGGATCTTTAAAATATTATATTGACTGTTTTGAAGTCTTAAGAAACAGTTTTCGCCGCGCGCAAGTTAACGCCGTTCCGCGTAAGCGGAACCTATAATCTTGCGTATATGTAATGTCATGTCTTTACGCATTATTTATTCGAACCAACTTTACCTTCACATTCTCCCAATATAAGTAAAGTACCAGTATACACATGTACATGCAATGTTAAAGCGCACTATTTTTTATCTTACACGCGCACTTCCTGTCAAACGTTCTCACACTATATCGGCCGCGTGAATTTTCTACTGCAGGTACAAAACGGGCTGTTTCTTTAACGCACAATTAAGAGTGAAAAACCTAAACTGAGAGCAATATGGCTAAAATCCAACATAAAATACATTAACCAAATGCAAAAGTTACGAAGTTATGATGCAAAATCCACTTTAAAAATGTCTTAAGGCTTTGCAAAACTCGACTGTCCGATTACTGACTACCGCTAGCCAATGACCACATCTGAACAGAGCTTATGAATTTTGAGTTCAATTAACATTCAAAGAGAATCAAGGAAGGGAAACGAAACATCAGAACAATCGACTCCCGATAGCGATCTTTCATTGAAATTCACGTTAGCAGACATTTTATACGGCCGCGCTGACTTTGCAGGACGTTTTTGTGAATTCCGTACGGTCAAATGTTTTTAAACTTTGCGAAGTAAACAAACAAAGTGCATATAACAACTTATTCAAATTTAAAAAAATTCTATAAAGCCATATTCTTAAAAACAACACTCATCAATATCTGAAAAACTGCATTTGAAATTTATTTTAATATTTGATAAAACATGCAATACTATAATATAACTGCTTTTGCAAAGTTTTAAATAAGTTGGCCGTTGGAAATACGAGATAATGCTCTTTAAAAAAAAATTAGAGGACAAGTGCACAATTTCAAACGTAATTGTTGCTATGGAAACAACCATATTACTCCTATTTAAGAAAGTTATTAGAAGAAGTATAGTTATTTAACAATTCGAAAGCCAATAAATTACGCTATCTAAATTGTGACAGCAAGTATAACATGCTCAGATACGAACAGTGAATTTTTGTTACTAGTAAACGCTATAACTATAGCAAGTAAACGCTATAACTATAATCATCAGAGTCGATCAGACATTTAAAACGCTTAAAACTAATCATTAGAATTACATATTTCTGGTTGAAAATTATTTTGTAATGAGTTCGTGAGCCTGACTGTCAGTGACATTACTTTTCAGTGAAAAGTGAAAACTGGTGACACGTGAAAATCAAAAAAGTAAATCAAACATTTTGGCGCCTTTTCAGTTTTCAGCGTGGCTCTGGAAACGAGGATGGTGGAATGTATTAGTCCCTACGCGGTCGTCACGACTCGTCCGCGTTATCTTACAATTTTAGTTTCCCGAATGATGCAGGGTTGCAGAAAAACTAATTACTGAATGACCCCTGGGTATTATTTACCCACAAAAGATTCTCCAGCACAATTTTAAGGAAATTTTACTCAATCTAAGGAATTTTTGCCCCAGAATCTAAGGAATTCGTAGCAACGCAGGAAGTGAGAGCCCTGCCCAACTATAAGAAACGCTTGCAGGAGACCAAGGGGGAATTTGTACGCTGATACTATAGGGCTTAAAAAAGTAGTTTTCTCTTTTTGAAACCATATGTACATGTTTTTGTTTGTTTCTAAGATGTTCGTTGACAAATAATATTCGTATAACAAAAACAGTACCGGTTTAAGAGAAAAATACACTAGTCGTCTCCGGAATTTGTCGTTATTCGCTGCGGTAATGCAAACATGCAGCGGCAAAACACGAATTAACGGCCCGACACCTTTCTGTTGCACTGCTGTGCCCTTTTGTTATCTTTCAAAAACATTTATTGTTTATATTTAACTAAATCCGTTTCTAAATCAAAAGTAATTTACCTTTGTTTTACTAGATATTATACTTGGTCAGTGTTGTGCCGACAGAGGTCATAATGCATACACTAGAGGGTAAGAAAGTATTAAAGTGCCCCTAACCTCAACATTTTTTATTGTCTTTGGAAGAACTTTTAAAATGATAAAGTAACTTCTTTTGAAGATTTTCACTTCTTCGCTTTCTTTTTGAGATATTTATCACTTATTTACTGAGACCGAGGGAAACAGTGTGTTTTGTGGACCCGAGACCGCCGTTGTTGCCCGAGGCGAGTTGTCGAGGGGCCACAAAACACACTGCTTTCCCGAGGTCTCAGTAAATAAGTGTTTTGTTATATAGTATATTAGTGTCAAAGTATGAATAATTCACCGAGCAGACATTTTTTAAAATTTCAAAACAGCAAAACTATAAAATGAACTTTGGAACTTCACGGTTGACGCGCATGCGCACTGCACCCATTCTATTGTGGACCGGTCAATAAATGTTCTGTTATGGACCGGTTGCCTCGTTGCCAGGGCAATGCAGTAAACACGACGTTTTGTGGACCGGCACGTGATACGCTTTTGTCCAATCGGAAAACAGAAAAATTGAACTTTGACACTAACTATATAACAAATCAGTTTGTTTGATATGCAAATATCTGGAATTTCGTCACACATGCATAATGAGTTATCAGAGAATGTTATATATCTTTGCGTTCATGAAATAAAAACACTAAAGTGTGAATAACACGTGTGTGCGTTTCTCCCAAAAGAGATATACACATTTCTCCACTAATAAGTCATTATGCATGTGTGACGAAATTCCAGACATTTGCATATCAAACAAACTGATATATCTCAAAAAGAAAGCAAAGAAACAAAAATCTTCAAAAGAAGTTACTTTATCATTTTAAAAGTTCTTCCAAACAAGACAATAAAACATTTTGAGGTTAGGGGCACTTTAACTATTTGAACGCTGTCATTATGGGGAACCAGAAACTCGTACCAGACAGTTGGTCCAAAAACCGCTATAGCCCTGAAAATTATTAGGTCGAATTCAGCAGTACACCAACTTTTTAGAATATCTGATTTGTATTTCTACACTCATGCCTGCGCAGCACAACACTCTATATTCTATGAAATATAACAATACAAAAGACAGTTTAAAAGTAAATTTAAGTTATTTTTTGGTAATTCGACCGAACACTTTATTTTGCTTGTGCCGGAGTCCTATAATCTCGGTTAATTTGCTTTTGCCGGCACTGCCCTGATTTGTTTCCTGTTTTTGGTTGAAGTAAAGTTCCCCCTTATGAGTATATATATATATATATATATATATATATATATATATATATATATATATATATATATATATATATATATATATATATATATATATATATATATATATATATATATATATATATTGTATGTATATATATATATATGTATATTAACTTACCTTTGGTATTTACCGCCAACTAAACTTGAACTAGATGTTTGTACCAGGCATTTTGCTAAAATTAATCGGCAAACTCAACACCATCTTTCAAGTTTCTCTTTGAGTCACTTGTATAGCTTCCTCCGCAGGCAATTCTGTGGAGGAGGCTAAGTCACTTAAGCTTTTACAATTCAGTTAAATGTTATATTTTAAATAGTTTTAATTCAGCAAATGTTTTAAAAAAAATAATGTCTTGATTAGTAAATAAAGTTTATAAATGACGATGACTTTGCAATCGATTGTCGTTCCTTAACTATCAACATTCAAACCGTCCATTTATAATATTTTTTCTGTCCAGTTGCGTCCGGTCACTGTAGATCTGATTGCGTTGGTGTAAAAACAAAGAAGGAACTGCAGGTTAATTATATTTCGTGTCTGATATACATAAAACAGAACACTGAAAAAGAAAGCTTGCCTTGTTTTTAATCCCCGCCTTGAAGAAAACCAGAACTGTACTTTATATATATACAATATCTAGGATTAATGCTTCAAACCGAATTAACTGACAAGAAATATCAGCCAGGGGCTTGTTTGGGAAAAATGATTGTTAGAAAACGTCGATGACAACTAACAATTGCAAAATATTATCAACATATATAGCCAGCTACGCTCTACAAATTACAGGATACTGAAGTATAAATTGCGATCTTATCTTCTTCTAGCGGCAGATTAGCACACACACACACACATATATATGAGTGTGTGTGTGTAAATATATATATATATATATATGAGCTTTGTAGACTTGTAGTGATCGATCAGTGCAGCATGTCACTCAGTGATTTGCACCTACAGGTATTTAAGGACGTAATTATTACGAAATCGGCTTTGAGCAGGTTAACGAAATTACGGTATATGCCTTATTGTTAATACTAGCAGATAGAAAATCATATCCCAAATATTGATTATAAGACATACCACCCAGGCTAAATGGGGGGATGTTTGATGAGTGATTTTCGCATTTTTATCCTTTAAATCCTAAGGAATATCAATGAGACCACACAAGAAGGCGATTAGTTTAGATCCAGCCAACGCTGGCATTTATTAAAATAAATTCCCAAAACAATGCCATGTAAATTGAAGCAATTCACAATTTTATCCAGTTCTCGTTTTTCTTTGAAATATACATGTTCGTCCTTTCACCACCAAGGCTGGTAAACGCAATATGTAAACTTCGCGTGCGTTTTTTTTTTCAAATAAACTCGGAAGGGAATCGTCCACAGGAACCAACGGAAGAGAAATGCAATAATCCATGGTAATCAGTAGTATTACAAAACCTATTGAAAATAATCAAGACGGCTATGATGGCAGACTAGTCTCTATGAAGGTTTACCAAGCAGCTCTGTCTGTCTTGCCCTCATCCAAACAGAGCTGTATAACATTCCACAACAGTATAGAAACACGTTAAAAGTAATTTGCAGCTGCAGATATACATATTTTTGTGTATTTAAAGACAAATGGACAAATGCTACTTCGCGTGTTGACCGCGTTGCACAGTATGTGGCAAGAGATTATATAGTGTTTCACAAAATCATAGAGTGGCTGACTTTCCAAGTTTGCTTCAATCAATCAGGTACACGAAACAATGGCGCCAAGTCAAGTTTTTTACTGATTAGCCAGGTTTTTCTTAATGTTTCAACATAAAGTTAGTTTGGTTACAAGAAACGTTCTGTTTCAAAAATTCTTTCAAATTAAAACACCGAATTAGTTTCAATATCAATGCGAAAATCGAGGTGCGGTTAAAAGGTAATAGTATAAACGATCTTATTGCCAGGTCTAGATAATTCTAGAGACACTGGAATCAATCCTCTTAGTGCTGTTAACTGCTTGTCATCGTGAGCATTATAATTAAGACACTAAGCATAAAGGAGTACCATTGTCTTTGGATTTCAGGGACTCGGATTAATTTGGTCGCTTGGCTAATTTTAATATAATCGAAACCCTTGAGTTCTATTGTTAGTCATAATATCAGACATTTTACGTCTGAATTCTGACGGCTGAATTCTAACTTTTATTCTAGCACTTTTATTCTAGCACTGGTGGCACTTGAAAGCTTTCTTTATTTTAGGTGGAAATGCAATGTCGGCGATTTCGGCAAAAATGCCAAAAATAATCACCAGCGCAGATCGGTGGGCCAGTGTGTCCGTCTGTCCGGTGAATCATGTCGCCAAATAAATAACATTGCGGTACATTACAAAATCTTGTGTTAGTACAAGTTGCATTACGATATACATTGTTATAGTTGCATTACGACATACTGCGTTATATTATGTTACCACATCACATCAATATCGTATCACATCACATGACATCTAGCCTCCTCCGCAGGCAACTCTGTGGCTTCTTTTTCCGAGTTAAATATTCTTCCAAAACGGTTTTGGCCGAGTCAGATAAATTAACAAGAGTATGGGGAAAGGGAATTAAATGCGCCCCTATGGCCTACATTTTCAGAATCTACTTGTTTTCAAACCTGTAACATGTGCTATAATGAGATATTGGACTGTTTCCATGGGGGGTGGGGTGAGGAGAATTTGCTTACTAATCTTGGTGAGGAGAAAATTGGTCCATATATCTCTAACAAACATCAACCAAATTGGTTCAAATTTGAAAGATCTAGTTGTTGTATCATAAGCTACCAAAATGTGTTATCGGACCTATAGTTTTCGTTTCCATGGCAACGGCCATCAGTCAAATATTGCTTGGTTATGAAAATTTTGGGTTTTCCGCACAATTTTGATTAAAAAAATAAATTTTATATATTCAACTCGAGTTAATCAAGTGACATAATGATCAGAATGACTAAAATACACCTTGTATTTATCACACGATGCCTTGCGTGCGAGTGCTAATCCCATGATGCTTTGCATTCTTAAAGTCGGCCATATTGGATTACAAAACCGAACAAAATGGCTCACAAAACAATGTTTTTAGCTTTGTTAGTTTGTTGGCATGAAAATGTTTGATAAAAACCACGTAAAGTAATGACTTCAACTTGAAAAAAGTCTTTTATTGCAAAAGTTTTCTTAAAGGAAGCAGTTTTACCAAGCTTTACTTCACTCAACGAATGCAGTTTTATTGTGGAAAAACTAATTCAGTTATGATTGTTAAAAGTTTTGCTTTCATTCCAAATGTCAGTTCCTCGTTATTCTGAATCGAACACAAGAAGTCAACGGTGTCTTCATAAGAATACTGCTTAAAAAAGATCTGTAACTAGTACTGAGCCTTTGAACATGCGATTTTAAAATGCTATTTATTTGTTATTTAAAATGAAATTTGTTTTAATATGAAATGTTTTAGGATATTGTTAATGACTGCTAAAGCAACCGCTCAATTTTTTTCCCCAGGTGAAATAGTGGCGATAATTTTTGGTGCCTAGTACAAGTAGGAGATGACAGCGATCAAGCCAGCTTCTAGAAAACATTCAGTCAGTTTGAACTTACAGCCTAACTGGAAAAAGTGCCTTTGTCATGTCGCCGAAAGTAGCGAGAAATTAACCTTGTTTACGGAGAAAAGCTGGGAGAAGTTTGAGACTCTCTGAGACGAAAAGATCACATTTGGCTTACAATGATGAACTACTGGAGAGAGGGACCCAATTAAAGGAGGGTACCACAGGCGATGCTACCAGAAGTATACTAATATGATAGGCAATATATCTAGGATCGAAGGGACTTCTAACAAGGCCGCGCCTGCATCTGCTCATCGTGAAATCGTTGCAACCGAACCAAGTGAAGAGCCACCAGCAAAACGCGTTCATAGATCTCATGTAATGATAAATGCATCATTTGCCAACGAGAGAAAGGTACACGTGGAAAGGGAGTGAGGTCGAAGGAAGCTCTAACCCAGAACATCAGCGAGTATGGCAGTGCATCCCTCCTCAAAGCAGCTGACAGAAGAGGCGACGATCGTGTACTGCTGCAAATCAAAGGACAGGATTGTATTGCCCTCGAGATTAAATACCACAGATGGTGCTACAAGAATTATGTTCGCCTATGTTCGACTAACAAAGCTTGAAGCTCAAAACTGTGCTACTGAAGCTGATGAATCTGCAGGCTACAGCAAGGCATTTGGCGAAGTGTGTCAGCATGTTCAGAGTGCAGTCATTATTAAAACAAGAATCCTCAATATGTCAGAGCTTGTTGAAAAATTTGTTTCACATCTTAACGAGGAAGGCTTAAACATCAGTGACTATAGGTTATCGAGCTCATGAGGCAACGTCTGAAAGGAGCATTTGGAGAACTGTTAGACTTTCGTAAGCCTTCAGATCCTAGCCAGCTCGAACTTGTTTATAGCGCCAACGTCAAGAAGGGAGAGATCGTCGAGTCTTTGGTTTCGCAATCAGATATTACAGATGGTTGGTTAGAGCATGGAGATGAGGGGATCGATTAGAAAGACACTAGAACCAGGGAGGACGTCGCGCATCAGGTTTATCATACTTCAAAATAACTGTGCAACCTTCTTCTCGACGTGAAGCCAGTTATTTCACGATGCTTTGGTGCCTGATATATGCTGTACAACATGTTGGCTTGGATTCTTACCTCTGCAGATACCGAATTTAGTTCTGGACGGGTTATTATTATTATTATTATTAAAGAATATTTACACAGGTTAAAAAACGCTTCAGTGAAAAACCACTGCTATCAATGCGTGCCCTGTCTACCTACAATTAGTATACTAAAATATAATAAAATGTTTAAATATTAAAAATCGCCTACTCTAGGAACAAAATGTACCATAATAAAATTAGTACTAATCAGTCATAAAATGTTTTTTTAGTGCTCTTTTAAACCACATAAAACTGTCAATTATTCTAATATCACGAGGTAATTTATTAAATTCAATTGCTCCATTGAAATAAAAAGCTTGTTTCGTGGATTCCAGGTGTATTTTAGGGATCTTGACACTGATACCGCTGTTCCTTGTACCCTTTTCATTCTGTAATCGATCAAAGTAATTGATAAAATGATTGGGAACATTTGTGTCAATACACTGTTTTACCAACAGAATGCATGTTTGAAGTTTTGAAAAACTCATTATGTCAGGTAGGTCGTAGGTGGAGATGTCCCAATTCATTCGATTTAATTATTCTAGCAGCACGATTTTGGAGGTTTTTGACTTGTGGAGTTTTCGTTGCATTCAAGTTTAAAGTAACGATACTTGAATATGTTAATAATGGAATAATCATGCATTTGTAGATGGATTCAGAAGCATCCATAGTTAAAGAAGGTTGTATTTTCTTAAGCAGCCTCAATCTACCAGATGCTCTTTTAAAAGCCAGATTGAAGTGTTCCTTCAAGTTTACAGCTTGATCTACCAAAACCCCAAGGTACTTATATTTGGTTGCAGAATTGATCAAGTTTTCATTCTACCCAATCATGTTCATCGCTGGATTATCTCGCTGGTCGCATCAAGACTCCAAAGCATGTGCTACTCCCCATGACAAAAATCTCACTGGGAATGCCGAATTACTGGTAACTCTCTTAAACAGATTCGGTCACGGTCTTTCATATTCTCAAATTGAGGAGCTTGAGACAGCAATTGCTGAGAAGCAAATAACAAACCTCAGCAACGGTGTACTGTTTCCTAGCGTATGCAGTCCCAATGTTCCTGCTGTTTTCTGTTGGGACAACAATGACCTTCAGGAGGAGACTTTATCAGGTATCTAAAAAATAACTAATTATCATTTTTGCATCGGCATTTATTTCATCGCTTTACCTTATCTCTTTATTTTTCACCTCATCTGAAATTCAATCGTTTATTTTTTTATTACTGGCCGGAACTATTTTGTTCGTAATGTAAGAATCTCTCACCCGTCTCCTTCTAGGCAAGGGAACGACACACTGCTAATGGTATAGTTGTTCAACGAATACCGCTTACCTGTGCTCCATGCGGACCACCAGACATTCAAGTTGAAGAAGCGCGTTCTAAGAAGCGCATGGTCACATACATTACTATACAGATGTTCCTCCTTACCATTCCGGTCGCAAACAGGGTCCTGCTGCTGTGCATATCAACATCAACCAGGTG
Source organism: Chrysogorgia sp. JL179-B06 (assembly GCA_035772405.1). NCBI lineage: Eukaryota > Metazoa > Cnidaria > Anthozoa > Scleralcyonacea > Chrysogorgiidae > Chrysogorgia > Chrysogorgia sp. JL179-B06. Next base: position 2,656,530 of record JAYKKM010000032.1, on the reverse strand, counting down.
ATACAGACTATCGAGAGCTCGCTCAATCGATTTTGGATGGATGCTGTGTCGACAACCATGTGAAGATTCATTGTTATACATTGTCTGCGGAGCAACCGCAATTGTTATACCAGCTTGGACGGCGTTCAATATTAAGGTAATGGAAGGGAAGGCTCTTCGAGAGAGCTGCGTCGGGTATTGCCCAGTGATTGAGGCAAGTCCCACAGAGCTGCCGGCAGTATATATATCAGTACCATATAACAGAGGTCTCTGCGCCGATGGCAGATCAACTAAGAGGGTCGGACGTGATCATAGTGTTTGATCAGGCTATATCAGCCAAGGCCTTGGAAATACTGTGGCAAAATCCCCAGCAATTTCAGCGTGTGGTTCTTAGGATGGGAACATTTCATACGGTTTGCGTTTTCCTTGCTGCAATTGGCAAGAGGTTCTCTGGTGCCGGACTCGAAGACGTTCTGATTGAAAGCGGTATCGTTTCTACGGGTTCTGTCTCAGGTGTACTCCAGGGAAAGTATTACAACCGCGCTATTCGCACGCACAAGGTAAAATATCTTTCTTACGGACATGCATAACTGAAACATACGTACTGTATAGGTGTAATACAAAACGCGCGCATGTAAAGCATGTATATCAATAAATACGGTTTTTCTTTCCAGATCGTTTTTGAGGCTCTACATCGTCTGCAGTGGCAGGTCGAGTTCAAGGGGTGGCTATAAGCCAAGGAAAGCGTACCAATTACATGCGTCTCGAAAATGGATTGCAGCTCATCAGAGAGGATTTCAACGCAGAAAGTTTTGATGTCGCGCTGTCCTTGCCAGAATTTCAAGAGCTAGCTGATCTTTATGCCCAGTACTGCAGATGAGAATGACGGTCCTCTGAAGTTGTTTTGGAACTCGTACTTGGAGATGGTAGCTACTCTGCTGAGTCTCATCAGGGCCACGAGAGAAGGCAATTGGGAGCTTCACCTGGAGTGCATCAAAGCTGTGCTTCCGTGTTTTTTTGCATATGACCACACAAACTACGCACGGTATTTACCAGTGTATACCCTTACGAAAATTTCATATGTCATTTCACATGTGAAAAAAAATATTTCATATATGGAATTGGAACTTTTTCATATGTGAAATGTTCATTTCATATGTGAAATTGGAATATTTTCACATATGGAAATGCAATTCATATGTGAAATGTCATGGTTCACAATTTCACATGTGAAACTTTCATATATGAAACATATTTTTCACATATGAAATATTTTCACATATGGAATTGGAACCTTTTCACATGTGAAACTTTAATTTCACATATGAAATACCTGATTCATATGTGAAATGACATATGAAATTTTTGTAAGGGTACCTAGTTCACATGTTGGCTCTTCCAGATATACTCACCCCGACGCTTACATCACGCTGTCTCAAGGAGACTTTGGTGTACAACGTACAACCTCCAATGGTAATGGATTTTCGCAGGTTCCAGTCGACCAAACCATCGATCATACTTTTAACCACAACACGAAAACCAGGGTGGCATAATAGGGTTTAGGCTTAAGAAGGGCGCTGTGCAGCTGTGGATATTAACTACGCATGCAAGAGCCAGCTTTGTCGATCGATGCAGAGAGATGGCTTCTTCACATCCTCAGGACGAGAAAAAGGGTCATAAGGAGTCGGGTTCGGTTCGCAAGAGGAGGGATGATCGAAGACGTGCAGAAGGTCATGGAGGTGATCAGTCATTGGAGGAATCCGTTTGAAAAGGCAGACGATCTCGTAAGTCTGAGCTCAGGTTCCATTGCGAGAACAAGACCGGCTGATGGGCAGTGCAATAGGGTTATTCGATACACTGCCAAAGCTGAAGTTAGGGAGATTCGGCGAAGTCAAGAAGACGGTGAGTGCAGGGGGGAAGAGTTTTGTGCTCCGAGCAGATAGAAATCTTTTCGCTAGGCTCCTGGTCATCGGACAGAGTCGACAGATCGACTTGAGAGATCTCCTCACTCACGAACTAGGGCCCGTGCCTTGGTCTCTAGCAACCTATACGATGGCTCACTGGCTAAGACTAACAAGTCCGCTCTAGCGAAGCTTCTGGAGAATGGTGTAGAGATCCTTCTACGTCTACCGATGCTTCTGCTGTCATCATATATAGATGCCATGGCACTACTGCAGACCCTACCTAGATTACCAGATCGTTTCGTTGACCTTGCGGAGCTTATCCTCAGTGCAGTAATCAAGCAAGCGGGAGAAGCGAGGAGGATAGACTTTGTATCAGACCAGCACCCAAGCGTATCAATAAAGAACGTTGAGCGTGAGAAGCGAGGGAGATCGGGCTAGTTAGCTGTCCAGATATTGAGATTTAAATATTTTATGAAATAGTTCCCAAACTTGGTATCTCAAAAAATAAAGTCTCCCATTTAAAGATGAAGTTATTGCTATGGCTCAATTAACGTTTTTATGCACAAAACCCCAAATTTTCATAACCAAGCAATGATGGCCGTTGCCATGGAAACGAAAACTATAGGTCCGATAACACATTTTGGTAGCTTATGATACAACAACTAGATCTTGCAAATTTGAACCAATTTGGTTGATGTTTGTTAGAGGTATGGACCAATTTTCTTCTCACCAATATTATATTAAGCAAATTCTCCTCACCCCACCCCCCATGGAAACAGTCCAATATCTCATTATAGCACATGTTACAGGTTTGAATACAAGTAGATTCTGCAAATGTAGGCCATAAGCTTTTCCCTTGGCTCATGGACTATAGGTCGAATATTTCTAATTGTACAAGGCCCAGAAGTTCGTTTCCGGCGATTTCTGAAAAGTATTTTTGCGACAATAGGGTACCAAGGCATTTCTAAAATATGTAAGATTACAAAGAGGACATCTGCACATCAGTACACAAAAGGTTATTGACAAAATCCTGAGCAATGGACTTAAGATCTAGGAGGCCCAGTATAGGGTACTTCTTGCCAAACAAATGTGGGGGTAGATACCTCTACCCCGCTCGGTCGAGCCGCCTATGCACTGTTATTTTCAGGGAGTTATTTTAACTCCAAAATTCGGGTCCAAAAAAAGGTTCAAAATAATCCGTTTTGTGGAGTTAAAATTAACTCCCGTTTTTGGAGTTAAAAACCAACCCGTGTTTCGGAATTAAAAATTAACTCGCGTCCCTGGGGTCTGGGATGAAATTTCACTTTCGGAAGACCAACGTGTGATTTGTACGCGACCGCTCGTGCTTGCTTAACTTAAACTTTTAACTTAATTAACCTAAGGTTCCGCGACTAATCCACTGCGCCACGAACAGAACAAAACTTTTCTCAACTAGACATAAAATATATGTTTAATAACTTGGACAGTACTCGACGATTCACAAAGAAAGTAAAAAATCCAATAAGTACGGCATTCAGACTTAAAAGCGGCGGCTGTAGTCGACAGCAGCATGAACGTAAACCTTAGGCCAAACATTCTTGTTGACAGGAAGACAGGTTTCTTCAAAAACAAATGGGTTCTTGAAGCATAGTCCTTGTCCCTGATCGCCGACAAAGTCTTCGAACCGAAGGACACTTCAAATCCAACTACAGTTACAGTAGTCTACAGATAACCTGAATATCTTTCTGTGTTTACTGGCTTTTCCCTGTCGCTGCATTGTATGTCCGAGTTGATATAATGTAAGAAACTATAGCATTTTGGCTCGTCTGGGACTATTTTTTTAACAAATCTTCTCAGACAACGATATCCCAAAAGAAAGTATATATTTTAAGTGTTATGTTCAAGGAGTTAAAATAAAAAAATAACTCCACTATTGGGAGTTATTTTAACTCCCAATAGTGGAGTTATTTTTTAACTCCACCTAAATGGGGTAACAGGAGAGTTATTTTAACTCTCAAAAAAAAATAACTCCACTATTGGGAGTTATTTGAACTCCCAATAGTGGAGTTATTTTTTAACTCCACCTAAATGGGGTAACAGGGGAGTTATTTTAACTCCTTGAAAATAACAGTGTGTATACAGTACATCGCAGCGCAGCGCATCACATCACATCACACCCCCATCACATCGCAGCACATCGCAGCGCATCACACTCCATCACATCACATCGCAGCGCATCACACCACATCGCATCACATCCCATCACACCCCATCACATCACATCGCAGCGCGTCACATCGCAGCGCATCAATTCCAATCACACCCCCATCACATCGCAGCACATCGCAGCGCATCACATCACACCCCATCACATCGCAGCGCATCACATCGCAGCGCACCACATCGCAGCGCATCACATCGCAGCGCATCAATTCCAATCACATCGCAGCGCATCACACCGCAGCACATCACATCGCAGCACATCCCATCACATCACACCCCATCACATCGCAGTACATCGCAGCGCATCACCGCGCAGCGCATCAATTTCAATCACATCGCAGCGCATCACATCGCAGCACATCACATCACAGCCCATCACATCGCAGCGCAGCGCAGCGCACCACATCCAATCACATCACACCCACAGAAAATATTGAAATTTTTAAAAGTAAATTGACCTTTTAACAATATTTAAATATAGTACTTTGTTGTATTATTTTAGTATATAGTTAGTATTAGTTTAGTATAGTATATAGTTAATTTTTATGATATTAAATGTAAATTATAGTTCTAATTTTTATCTAGTTGCTATGTGTATGTAATTTTTAACTTGTACACGGCTCTCTGGAAGAGCATATTTTATGAAGAGACCCCCGTGTTTAAATAAAGTTCATTCATTCATCACATCGCAGCGTATCGCAGCGCATTACATCACAGCGCATCACATCACATCGCAGCGCATCACATCGCAGCGCATCACATCGCAGCGCATCATATCGCAGCACATCGCAGCGCATCACATCCCATCCCATCAAACCCCATCACATCGCAGTGCATCACATCGCGGCGCATCACATCCATTTGCATCACAGTGCATCACATCCCATTTTCCGTGCAGGGGAAGGCTAAAAGGGATGACTCAAAAGGACCTTTCTGTTTTTTCTGTTTTTTATTTTTCTTTAGGTTATGGATAGCTACGGTTATGGCTAGGTATAAGGTTAGGATTAAGGTTAGGATCAAGGTTAGGGTTAGGATTAGGATTAGGATTGAGATTAGGGTTAGGATTAGTAGTTCTAAAAAATGTGAAGGTCCTTTTGAGTCATCCCTTTTAGCCTTCACCTTGCAGTGCAGCGCATTGTATTGCATTGTATTACACTAGGTTACATGCATTAGGTAGTTAGGTAAAACTTTTATTTAATCACACCAACTTCAACAACAAATGCTGATTTCAATGAGGGGCGTGAAGCAATGAATTAATACAATTATATAGAAATATATGAAACTGTAGTGTATTCTAATATGTCAGTAAATAATTAAAAATATATAATAAAAACTAAATATGTATAAATTACATTAAAAAAATGAAATTATGCTACAATACATGAACCATGAAGTGAGTTCGTTGGGTGTGCTTGTAAAGGCGATGTTCAAAACGTCCTTTGATGTTGCACAAAGATTGATACGGATGCCGATTTCGTCGCTATTCATACAACATCTTACATTTACAAAAAATAGATATGATCGCCGAAGGTGTGTAGAGAAACATAATGAGAAATGCGCGTCCAAGTGTGTTAAGATGTCACAAATTAAACAGGAGTGCAAAATTAAAGAAAGTGGCAAAATAAGGATAAAGGAATGGAGCTAAATGCTTATAGCATCGAGTGAAGGTTTGATTTTCTAATAATCGGACCTTTAGCGATCGAGAAGCCCAAAATTTGTAAAAGAAACAAAAAATAAATAGGATGACTTGAGATTTTATGATGTGCTAAACGTACTGGACATGGATGTCAGTTCCCAAGGTGATTCACTAGCATTCCGGCAGTATAAGGCGAAAACTCTTATATGTTCCGTAACTTTTCGTCTTACTCTGGCCTGCCTCCCAGCCTAAGTAAGTAGTAAGTGGTATGCTCTTATTACTTGTAATATTCTAGGAACATCATAACTAATGACATCATTTCTTTTTCAGACTTTTCCATTTGGAACTTTGTTTTACAAAGCTTGATCTTCTCACAGTTTTTTTGTATTAATAAAATGACACCTTCGCTCAACGCTAATATTATCTCCATTTCCTTTTTACCTGTTTGTTTAAAATCTTAACAATGCACTTCAGTGGCTGTATACGATAATACGTGCGCATTTCGCATTGTGTTTCATTTATGTTATTAATTATAATAAGAGTAAGTATCTCATGGCTGAGTATTAGCAGCCTGAGTCAGAACTTACAAAGACAAAGCTGTAATTTCTTGGCATTACTAAGATAATTTCGAACATAAGTGTTTGACCGTGGAACGAAAGAACATTAACATATTCTGATATTAAATGATAGAATAAATGTTAGAGTTTATGGATCATGTGGTTTTTCGAGAGAACGAAGGAACAACATATTATTTATGATGTCGCTATTAAATGCGTAAGCTTAGGTAGTCATTGTGCGGTTTAGGCGTAAAACGAAAGAACATATTATGCTGCTATGAAATGTTATATCACCTTATTATTTATTTAAAATAATTCGTGATCGCTGATTGGCTAACAGCCAACGGTGAAAGTGTCATATCAACTCATTGCCCTACCAAATATGGAGTTGTAACATCAAAGGTGCAATATGACAAAAGATTATTGCACGATTGACGTCACCTGGTGCAATATGAAAAACTAATATTGCACGCTATGACGTTTTTCCAACGATGCACTTGTTAAATAGTTGATAAAGTTAATCTTTTAAATAAATAATAAAACAATTATTGAATTTGGTTTTCGCATGATATGAAGAATTATCAAGGCCTCAGTTTGTGTTATCAGCCTTCGGCTTCGGCAGATAACACAAACTTTGGCCTTGATAATTCTTCATATCATGCTTAACCTCATTCAATAATTGATAATTGTTCTGTCATCTAAGTCATTACCAGAAATTAACGACAAAATGGCCGCCGCTTGAAGTTGAAGGTTAATTTACATATGGTCCTTAGAAAATGGCGTCCCATTTTACAATGAGTTACATAGAGCAAAAATATTAAAATAAACATTCTTCTTATTGAGTAGATCGTCTACCGTTTGCCGACCTCTTAATATATGCAACAGCGATTATCAAATTAGTTATCGGTTTGATGATTAGACCAGTCAAATCTACGATCTGACAAAACCTATAGATAACTTTCGTCAATACTTGTGCCTCTATTAATGACGGGAATTTTAAATTGTCCTGTTGTCATTACAAGTTTGGTGATTATTAAAATGTTGGTATAAAACTTTAAAGTGCTTATAAATCCAAAATGGGTTTTTGGTGATTCGGATAGGGCATAAAAAGTTAGTTAATAAGTTCTGGATTAGTTTTTGCGTTAAACTTTTAGTTTCGGAGATATAATGGCTCAAACATGCAAATTGTGCCATTTTTTTGAAAAAAGTAGCGCCACCAAAATAACACAGGGACCTGGATCCGAGGAACCCATCTTCAACAACAACTAGGCTTTTGTATAGGAGAAGACAGCTATCTTAAGAGTTTTTATTGAAAAATGCCCAAACGATGTTCCTTTACGATGTTACCTTGTCTACTCGAATTGTAATATATTTTTATAAGTGTTGAAACATAACACGTTCCTCGGATCCAGTCTCCCGGTCTGCGCTACTTTTTTTCACAAATTGTGACTTTGAGCCCTTATATCTCCGAAACTAAAAGTTTAACGCAAAAACTAATCTAGAACTTATTAACTAACTTTTTATGCTCTATCCGAATCACCAAAAACCCATTTTGGGTTTATAAGCACTTTAACCGTATTACTCAATATTCAAATTTTAACATAAGATATAGGTTCTTCCATCGACTTTTGAAAATTTCACCAAACGCTTTTGAACTATATCAAACAAAATCAAACAACAACCCAATGACGCGTAGGCTATTTTATTTGTAGGCTGTTTTCGGCAATTTACTGAATAATTTGAAAATCGTTGTTGCGTATAATATTAAGAGGTCGACGGCAAACGGTAGGCGATCTACTCGATAAGCGGAATCTTCATTTTAATATTTTCGCTCTATGTAAACTCACTGTAAAATGGGACGCCATTTTTTAAGGATCATATGCGGCGGCCATTTTGTCGTTAATTTCTGGTAATGGCTAACATAGCTCAATGTTTAGAGACTTGCAAGTATGTCCGTCTGGAATCCCAAGTGTTGACCATCTTGTTCTGTGAGAACTTCAAGGAATCACAAAGACCCTGCAAGATGCAATTTTGATCATTATATTAGGTTGGAAGATTTCTAGAAATTAATTCTACGAACATCAACATTTCTTAAGATAATATTTGCCGTAGTTGTCAAAGTTAATATCGAGGAATGCTTAAAGAAGCATAAGCCCATCATCATAATATGTCATTTATAAGTCATATAAGCTCATGGGAATTTAATTCCTTCCCACAATTGTTACCCAAGTCACGCAGTATAATTCGTTTGGCCCATAAAGTGAAAATTCGCTAAAAACCGTAAACTTCTTCGAATTTTGAGGGCAGCTCATGTTTGTAGTATATACCACAACTACCCAAAACCATATTCCAGGAAATATTTAACTTCCTCATCGTCACGGAGGTCGAATCCGTTAACCGAAATAAGTATCCTTCACCGAAATGTGTACTATCACGTTTGTATTTTCCGCAAACGTCACTGATGCTATATTGCTGCGATGATTCTAGTAGTTGCAGTGTTAACTCCTAATTCACGCATCATTCAGTCTCACTAACCAAGTTCATGTGATAACTTGCATAGTTGCATGTTATTATAAGATCATGACTGGTGAAGGTTACTGTATGTTTGATTTTTCTATGAGGATCGACATAGTAGTTTAGTTTCTTGAAATAATTAACATATCTAAGTTGCACGATTTTTTTGGCACACCATTAACTCTTTCATTACGGGCGCAGTTAAAATGGGTCGTTGATGACCCGCAAAGTCGTCAATCGAAAAACATGGCACACGGTAACGCAAGATTAAAAATTGAAATTCGACAAGCGCCAGGAACATGAAATCCACGCACACGCCAAGTTTGATTTGATTTCATAAACAACTCTGCGATTGGTGGCCTTTTGAGTTTTCAAGATGCTATGCGGGCGTGCAAGATGGCCTTTTCTGAAAAAATGTACATTTTTCAACCTGATTTATGATAATTAATGCTAATTTATATTAACATAATGTGTTTTGTTCGGGAAATTTAAAAGAACAAGTAAAAGCCGGTTTATTGGGCTTCCAGAAAATGTATAGCTTTCGCAACAGTTATGGTTATTTCAAGAGATATCAATAGAACAACGTGGTCGTTCAATTTTTGATGTTTTTCAGCCGTAGGGAAAGAGTTAAGCAATAATAAGCTTTAGTTTAGACAACTTTCTCGCAACTTAGTGTATCGACAAATCAGCTATACTGCTATAAGCATGGCCATGGTTGATCAAATCCATAACAGTAAACAAATATTAGAAACTGCGTTGGTGAGAATTTTGTAGAAACAACTAACTAACATGCATCTGCACCTTCGGCCTGTTGACTCACGCCTGCTTTCATCAGCCTGCTCCACGCATGAGTTTATCAGAAAATTGGTGTTATTCAAAGACATTTAGCTATGTATACATAACACTGGCACATATCCCACCACTGCATGGAGGAGATATTACACGCGGTCATGGTGAGAATATATATGGATTTTTCGCGTGGGATATCGTTTTAACCATTCGAACATAAATCTTTGAGCTACCATGTAATGTTTGTGATTCCGTCCATGAGACCCTGGCAGTCAATAATTGCGCGTCTGACCTCTTTGAGCTAAAACTATAGGTGTCGACTACCTAATAACTGTTGACTGTACTATACTTAAGTTTATTTGAAGTTGATCGTTCGAGCAACAAGAATGCTCCTGAGATAATTGTCAAGCTCAAAGCTCATCTATCCAGACATCTTAATTCCAGAACAACTATAATTTACACCAGAAAAATCACGAAAAATCAAACTGAATCACGAGAAAATCAGAAAATCATGGAAAAAATCACATGATTTTCTTATCACATTTTTCAGGAGTGATTTGATAAATCACGTAAACCTTTAGAAAAATCACAAAAAATCACGAGAAAAAAAAAAAATCATGAAAAAAATCAGATAACTTTTTGATCACGCACACTTTTTCAGGAGTGATTTGCCCCTCGTGTTTTCCGACAATGGACCACCCTTTAATTGCAATCAAATTGTAAAATTCTCCTAGGTCTATGGATTCACACATGAATCAGGCTAGGCTACCCTCAATCCAATGTGAAAATTAATGTAGAGTGCTGTCAAGATGCTCGGCAAGGCCAAATACAGTCGAAACGTGGCCTTCTAGACTGGCAGAACACTGCACATGCATCCAATGAAGGTCTCAGTATTTTTCCAGCGCAGAAGCTGTTCAGTCGTCGCACCAGAACCCTCTTGTCAGCTACTGGCCAGCAACCTCCTACAACCCCAAATATCTGCGACACTCACACCAAGTTGGTCAGGTGCAGACCAGAAGAAGAAGGAAAGAAAATACTTTAACACTGAGGTACACAAGTACTTATTTAGAATAACTTAAAGTATAGATGACGCCGTGATGAGAATTAAACCATTGTCAATAAAGAGGAAGCATGAAGAATGGAAGAAACTATCCTGTTAAAAGGGAAAGCCTGCTGGCGTTCGTTCATATAATGTCATTACTGCAAATGGTACACATTGCGGCGAAACAGAAGACACCTGAAGCTGACCAACAAAGACTTAGAGATAGATGACGAGGAACCTGCCACACACCTGCACAAGCAGTTGACCAACAGCAAACTTCAGTTATTAAATAACTATTAAATAACTGTCATCAAAGGGAACATACACTATACTATAGTAACGTTCAAAGTTAACCATGGGAACAGCATTATAAAATAGGTTGAGTTACGTTCATACGTTTTGTTGTAAAGCAATGATACTCTCCCTTGAAGGGAGAAGGGAAGACGTGACGTCTGCACTTTTTGATTAGTACCCCCAGCAGGGAGAAACTGAGTTGTTGTGGACAGAAATGGCATGTAAGAGTTTTATATTAAAGTACTTTTTGCCAATTATCGTATTATATATCAGAAGGATAATACGTTATAATGTTTATACCATTAATATAGATATATGGACAATGGAATTAAATGTGGGCGTATAATGTTGACAAAATGGGTTTAGTGCAAAGCCACAGCTTCTTGACCTATTAAAACTTTCAGAAAATATTGCCTTAAAACTTATTTAAACCATGGTAAGTAATACCAGTGTTGATACAATTACGGATATCAAATAGTTCTCCAGCACAAGAACTGGTTAAATAAACTTGAAATAAAACGCAAGGTTCTGAAAATAATCGTTTAAAGCACGATGTATTTCGGCAGACAACAATATTGTGCTGTGTTCTGCTTAACTGTGACGAAAGTGGAAGTCACGTTATATTCCAGCAGACGGATTAAACCTCGCCTTCATAATATTTTAACATAAGACCGATTACATCACAGTTTCAGTAGCAAACGCAGCACTTGATATAAATAATTGTCTGCCAAAATGCATCGTGCTAGTTTTCTTTAAAAAAAATTTCAGGGCTTGCAATAAGAACAATCATTAGATTAATCATCACTACACCACTTACCATGGTTTATCAACAAGTATTAAGACAATATTTATGATTTATCACCACGAATAAATCATTATTTTATTTCAGAAAACAGAATTAAACATATCAGTACAACATATGTCGATTCCGGATTAGCCGGAATACATGATTTGTCATAAAAAATAAACAAATCTGAGTTGGAAAACTAATAAAAAGCGGGGGAAAGTATTGTGACTTGTCGATATGCCACTATATGGATTATACAAGTGATTTATAGACTAGTTCTTCGTAAAATACCCTTCTTCACCGTCATAACGATGCTGTTATCCTATAGAATACAAACATTTTTGTTCTCAAGAACTGCACATATGTAAGTTATTTTTGAATAAATTGAGGAACAAATATAAAAGTACTATTTTATTACTGATATATGACTACCACATATATAAATTGAAGCAGTAAATCAGATACTACATACTCTCTCACATTCACAACAGCAGTGTATATATTAACATATAAACGTAGTATGCTGCGTAGGTGTAAGGCCACCAAAGACGTTTAGAAGTTATTTGGCACATCGAACGCTTCCGCTCTCTAAAACCATCCATTGGCAACGATTTGCGACATGAGAACTAGGCTTTATTATTTATAATTGTCTAAAAGTTATAGATTCTCGGAAAGGGGTTTTAAAGCTGCGTATATAAACTCATCGGATGGAAATATATGTATATATATAGATACATGTATATGCATGGTTCGAAACTGATAATTGCATGGTACTACAAGGATTTTTCATTATTTTTTTGGAATGCGGAATGAATGAATGGATGAATGATTTTAATATTTCAACAGGGGGCTCATTCACGTAAAGTGATTTTTTATATTAGTTCCTTATATCAGTTTTCCCAAACAATATTTTCCGCCCATACTAATTGTTACTATAAGTAAATCAGTAGAAGATGTTACAATTAGTATGGGCGGAAAATATTGTTCGGGAAATATACTTATAATTATAGCGGTTTGAACAGATCAATTTGATAAGTCATGAAACTGCATGGCCATGGGTCTAATTCAGTTTTGAGAAATTATATTGGAAAACAACAATTTCTAAAGATTTAAGATTAGATGTAAGGATCTTAAGGAAGTCTTATCATACGCAAACTACTTAACTAATATTTATATACAGTATGTTGACAATTATAAAGTGCTGGCTCAGCCAGAGTTAAGACGATAAACAAATTATTTTTTATTCATTTCTTTTTTATTTATTTAATATATTTATGTAAATACAGATACCACTCAGTCTTGAAAATGGCATATCGTATATAGTATGAGTAATTTAATATTCATCTTTTAGGTTTAACAAAGCTTTTAGCTTTATACGTCATTATATTAGAGCTGCTAGATCTGTGGGCTTGGCCGGATTTCCAATGACGTCAAATAACGGATTTTGAATGTTTAACCTTTTAAATTTCTCGTACAACTTGAAATTGAATAATATCTCCAATTCCCTGTCAGGCTAACAGGAAATGCTCTACGTTTTTGAAAATGTTAACATTTGAGAAATGAATATAGTATTAAAGCGTATACGTTCCCGCTTTTTTGGCTTGAAGTTGTTAATGCATTGCTGTACGGTCATTGATTTATCCTTTTACTTGTACCAACTGTGACACTTTCCAACTCTAGACTATGATAGTCATAATAATATTACTAACATGCACGGCAGTGCTATGAATACAGGATCGAAGCTTATACAAACGCAACGTTAACCTCAACGACGCGCCTTCTCTTAGACAATATAGAATTCTTTATGCAAAACGGCAAAGAAAATAAAAAAAATCCCAACATCGCCTTTCTATACAACTCCTGCAATGAGAGAATACTCACGTCTTCGGGTCGACGATGTCAACTTATAGTACAGAGCAGTGAATTTAGGTGTTACATAAACTTTAGAACAGTCAATTCATTTCTTTCAGAAACTTTGAATCTTTTTGGAAGTCATAAAATGTTAATCAAATATACAACTGCACGTGTGGTCGTCCATGACCATGGACAAATGGTTCTTTGAAATACTGAAATGTATATTGTTTATTTAATACCATCATCTAGTGATAAGCTCGTTGTGGTCACACGTCATCGTATAGGCTGCATGGAATGATTCTTAAAGTTGATATTTGGCATTTAAACTCGAGTTTAATTTCGAGTGTTTGATATTAATGTTTAGAACTTGACGGGAACAGTTGCGAAAATTGCAAGTGAAAGCCTTCCGGACCATGAGTTAATCCAACCATGAGTTAATCCTTAGAATATATATATATATATATATATATATATATATATATATATATATATATATATATATATATATATATATATATATATATATATATATATATATATATATATATATATATATATATATATATATATATATATATATATAATTGAGGTCGAATGCTGTTGACTGTTGCGAGTTTCACGCTATATGCGATCTCCAGGGCCAGGCAAATTTAAAGTTAGCATGAAACTGAACGCGGTTGGTTAGTAGGGTTATTTTTTGAGCATTCCTTTACTAACCCTGACCTAGCTAATGATTAATGATGTGCTAACACTTCTAATTCGGAGCGACGGCTGTCTTTTGGGGTCTGGGGCGCAGACTAATGATGTGTCCCGATAGTCCGAGCGCCGTTACTCTAAGTCTCTAAGTCTAGCTGAAACTCTACATTTCACATGTAATCGGCGGAAATGTCCCATATGTAATGGTCAGAAACATATTGGCGGAAATTTCCCACGTATTGGTAATATTGGCACTGAATTGAGCGTGTGAAAGTTCATGGCGTACTAGACGTAAAGTAAAAAAGGGGTTGCTCACAATTCACGCGTTTCAGCCCATGCTGAAATTGCTGATCATGTAATCAAACCTTTTTCAGCACGGTTGACCGTGTGAGAAGAAACATAGCGGCCGGGTTGACATTTCCCCATGTAATAAGCTCTTCATAGTCGCCGGCTACGGTCTACATCAGTCCTCGGGTCTATAAAAGACTTGGGGGACTCGTGTGAGATCTCCGGAACCTAGAATGGTCGGCGGAAGAACTAAATCTAATGAAAATAAATGTAATCTTTCATTGATGTAATTTTAATACGAGATAAAACACATAAATTAGCTTTATCGCATTGCTTATAAAGCGGTAGTGTAAATAAAATTGGCTACGTAATAATTTGGACATTTTTAGGTATAGCTGTGCTATTATTTTTTAGTTTCTCGCTCTCCTCATCAGAGGATTTTCAGGGGACGATTACAAACATTAAGTACTTTAATTATTTATGTTACTGACAGTTTCCATCATTAGTTTCCTAACAATTGCATGATCCCAACCGCACCCTGTCAACTTTGCCACTATACGGAGGTATCACAGTATTGACCAAAAGTAGAATAAAACCAGACAAACAAACCACGGAGGGTTAGGATCATTGGTATTGTCAGGCCTTCATCGGCTACATTTTCAGCGGTTCACAGCCAAAATATACGGCTCACTTTGTATGGACATCACCTGCATAGTTCCTATACGAAGAAACTGGAGGACGACTTACGACTAAACCATGCTGCACCAAATCCCCGTGGTTTATTTGTGTGAATTAAACAAAAGATTAAACAAACAGAATATACAGATTACTTTTCAACTCAACAAGCTAGATTATATATTTTTGTACATGGGGTATAGTGAGAGTGACTATTGACTATCGTGTTAGGGCAGTCACTTACGACCACGGGTCCGTTCGGCCAAACCTACATTCGGGATTCCGGTCCGCTGTTCTGCGAGTCAGAGCTACCCGCATCACCGAGTTTCTATATAGATTGAAATAAGTTACTGATTTAAAATACAAACCGGCCAATACGGAAGAAAACAAATAAATGGGAACACCTCTCCGCTGAGGCGACATCTGCAACTAGTTTAATTTGGCATTACTATTTTAAGTCTCATCCTTCCGCCAGATGGGGTCATAAATTAGAAGGATTTGAAAGAATGACCGCATGGAACCTGATGGAACAACATTCGATACCACATGTTTGTCCCATTTATACCAGGCATCATCCTGAAAGTTGCGGCCAACGTTAATATCGCCAGACTTGAATATCATGAGTCGCCTAAGTCTGTATAAAATACAATTAAATACAGCTTGCGCAGAGACGGTATCTGGAGATTTAATTTCGCATTTCGTTTTTGATCTGTGGGGTCATTAATTATAACGAATTGTCTAATTATAACTTAAACAATGGTATAGTATGTTCTATACAAATAGAGGCGGTTTTGGTGGCGGTACTGTGTTATTAAATAAAAGTGTAGAACTTTTTCGTAGTGCCGCCACCAACACCAACATTTTGGAGATCATTATTACATGGCCTCCTCCGCAGGCAACTCTGTGGCTTCTTTAAAATAGCTTACAACGCTGTTTTGGCCGAGCCAGAAAAATCCGCCAGGGGAGGAGAAACTTTTAAGCGACATTTTCCTATATTAAGCTCTACCTCATGTGGTATCGAGCACTCAGTCTCTACGATAGATGTACATATATATATATATATATATATATATATATATATATATATATATATATATATATATATATATATATATATATATATATATATATATATATATATATATATATATATATATATATATATATATATATATATATATATATATATTTCACATGACTTCAAAATCATATTTTTTTTGAATTTTTAGTGCATGGCTTAAATCTTAACAACTCCTGGTTATAATGACAATTATTACTCGGGCTACCTAGTCTGGCTTTCGGGGGTTGACAAATGTCCCATATCACGAATTAGACTGCATCCAGCTGTATGGGTGGAGGTATATTCAAAATGGCGGCGGCGCGCGAATATAACATATATCTTGGAGTTATTGTACATTGTGATATTTTGCGAAATTGTTTGCGTCTGAGGAAAGAAAAGGTCTCTGGTGTAAAGAAAGTTTTAGTTGAAAATCACGGCTGGATGTGTTATGCTGTTAATGATGGAAAGTTTGAATTATGAATATTGATGATCCTATAGATTCTTCTTTGACCACAAAATTTGTGAACTATATGTAGGAAAGGACTGTCAGGACCCTAGTCACCCTAAAAGACAGATAGTGCAAACGATTAAATCGCTGTCAACATGTCTTCGCCGACAACATTACCTAGTTTTATTCCTTCGACGGGATGGATTGCAGATCCAACTTATATACGTGCAAAGATTCCGAGTTGCTCGATCTGTTGCATATAGTTACCTTGTCGAGTTAGAGTTTTGCTTTCTAGTTTCTACAAAGGATGTCAAGGTGACTTCCGAGCTCTTTGGTCGTTATTGCTCGAGTGTTCGCTCAAACTTATCAAATGAAGAAATATAGTAAATTTTGAAAATATAGAAATATGATAAGATTCATAAGGAATCTGGATGGCAAGTATCTTGATCACAATTAAGTGCAAGTAGCCCGAGTTAACGCCTTGCGAGCGTCTTGTTTGAATTAGAAATGATTGAAGTCATATAACAGTATTTGCTTTATTATTAGTTTGAAAAATTACATTTTGAGGGTCATATCATCTTAACTTAAACTGATTATTTTGGCAGATTAATGACAAAAATATAGGAGGTTCTAGATCGCTATCGCTACGCGGGATACGGATCTTCTCAAACTCAATGTCGCTTGGTCAACCACAAATTAAACTGAGGCAGTACGGATCTGTATTTATACAGCTTCATGAATCATGGGGTGATTCGCATCCATCCATCCATATATTATTATCCCTCAGACCACCCGCCTCTGAGCTGACTTCTGGAAACATCTGAAGAAATAATTCTACTTTCCTTTTTAATTGTTTTAGGAGCAATAACATTTGCCTGCCTCAGTCAGTCAGTCCATTTCAGTCCTTGACGCGTGGCATACAATTACTCGTTTCTATCGTCGATTTGCGCTATTAATCAACTATAATTTAAGAAATCTGACTGCGCAGGTCCATGAAACTCATAAACGCAAAATGAGCTATCTCATATTATGCAATGGAAGGAGGCCAGCTATTAACTAGTGATGTTTCCAAGTGGTAAATCCTAGTTTAGCCGTTCTCCACTAAGTATAGTGTTCAGTCTTAAAATTATATTAATATCTGAACTGAACATCTTTATTTAATCAGGGTAACCCTATCAGTGACAATACATGTCACTGTTATCAACATGAGCCCTGATATAACAAATTACAAACAAATATCAAATTCAAAATTATTAAAAAGAGACAAAACAGCGATAGTTAAAAAGTAATCGTTCTAGAGAACTGAGAGATGTAAAATATCACGAAAAATTTGCGTTATATATTTTACAACTATTATAATAAAAACTTCGTTTTGGCACAAATTGTAAAATACCGGCCAATGGCATTGTTTTATTTGCGAGTAATATTTAATTAAATATCTGCTATAGCATTATATTTAAAATAATCTGTTATAGAGCTTAAACCGCAAGATATACTATAGTGGTATATCGTTTTATGTTCATGTGGCCATGAACGGGACATGACTGACTTCTGCTATGTGAACTAGAAACTACAATAGTTTCAGTTATTCATATACAACTATAGATATATAAATTTAACTATATATAAGACAAAACATATTTCGACTATAAGTAAACATATTATACATCTTGCATTTACTCCAATCTCTCCCACATTCACTACATGACTGATAGTCAATAAACAAAATTTTTTTTCCAAAGTCTGTTCAATTTGTTTAATTAACTAATCATGTATGTTTTGCGTTTTAACCAGTTCACTGATCTGATCATATTTCTATTTTGCATATTCCAACATCATGAGGAGCCACTTGTCTTTGACAATTTGTATTGAATAAAGTCGAATTATTTTCACCTCACATTAATTTGTCTTATTTATAGTGCTCATATCTTGAGTTTTACAAGATCTTCATCTTCGAACCAGTGTTTGCTCCTTCTCTTTGATATATTTGGTTTCTTAGTAGGTGATCAGTATTTCTTTATTTCAGGTTCGAGTTTTTATTTGGGTTATGGTTATTGTTAGGGTTTTTGTCCCTGTGGCTGTATAAGCTTCTGTCCCGAGAAAACATGAACCTTGATGCGACTATGACGTAATCTCTGTCCATTTTCTCTCTAGTACAGAAGATATCATATGTTTTGTCTTATTTTTCAGCTGTCGGCTGACAAACTAATAGAAATTATAATGGGTAAACTTATAGCAATTTCAAAATATTGAGCAAAAATGCCATAAATGCATGGCACGAAGTTATCTATAGCTTTTATTATATTTCAAATGACACACCTGCAGTCTGCATTTTAAAACAATATAATAAATACGTATACAATAACAATAGCCTGATTATCCATGAGGTACAAAGTCCAATGGCCACTACGGGCGTTTCACCAATTATTTAGAAAGTTATACAGGTTTGATGTTAAGCCCTGGCCGGTGTTCAAAAACGTTTTCGGAGTAACATTATAGCTCCTCCAATTTCTTTAATCGTTAAAACTTATGACTGACTGGGATTTTAATGGTTTTACCAAACCATAGCCATATGTTTTTCACTTTACGTTTCATTCTTTGATCCGAAGGGCCAGCCATGGTTTTAAACAATATTCTTATAGGCTGGCCTTGACTGGTTCAGCAGCTTAAACTATCAATACTAACGTAGAAAACCCAGGAAACTATATGGAAATAAAATTAATATTGTTTTGTTTTTTTCTGTTTTAAATCAAAATTATGAATTTTCATAAAAACGGAAAGACGTATTCATCTACAGTAAAAGTTGTTGTACTGCCGAAATAGTGTGTAGGAGGTCTGACGTTTCGAGCGAAGGCGGTATAACGATATTGTAAACACCGTCGAACGGCCTGGGAGAAAATTATATCACGTTCGTTATCATGTTCGTTATCTGATTGTTTACATTACGCGTTGAAATTTAATGCTCTTTCACGCAACGCATGTGTTTTTTTAGTGAAACCTAATCAAATTTCCGCTATTTAAATCAATGCGAAACAGAATAGCTGCTGTTGGTTATTTCACCTTACATCCGAGGAAACAGAGCTTCACAAGACGAATTCGCTTTGCCTTCAGGTCTGATAAAAAACGGAAACATAACCTTATTGATATATGTGTCACAGGTAAAGGTGTTGATCAATATATATAACGAAAATATGGTGTCAGCTTCCGCGACGATTTTTTACCCCCCTCCATTTAATTTGGTACTGATGGCAATATTCCAAGTTAAAATACGAATGCAACTTGATCCTCCTCATATAATCTTTCAATTGAGTTGTCCAATTAATAAGTCTGCTCTAGGGAAATAGTAAAACATTTTTGGCTTGCTGGTGTTGTTTTTATATGATATAGTATTGAACTACTGGTGAGTAATAAGTCAGGATTTCCTGAAGGAATGCGCTCAACGCAGGTGGATTAAATTTTTGGCACTTCATGGTTATCATAAGAGATTAATTTGGATTATGATTTCTATAGAAAGCCAGGGTCGTCGTCAACCTGTTCATAGCACCTAAAATTGTTGTTTGGAAACGATTCGTTTTGGCAGTTTTTATACTTCTGTGATAATCGAGTTTTGAAAAGTGAATCAAAACTATGGATCCGTTCACCAAGACAAAGATAATGTAAGTGTTGAATTGGTCTGTTTTTATGCGCTTCTTAACGTCTGCTGTTGTGTTTACCAATAGTACGTTATTGCGTTACCTTGTGTGTGACTTGTTCAGGTGGTTTCTGAATGTATTTTAGTTGGACTGATTTATTAACTATACAATTTAACTGACATTTCTTCATCTAGATTTTCTTTGTTTTACTTCCTTGCTGTGTCTATCAGTCTTACGGTGTCAGGTAAGAGATATATGTCGGTTATTTGGTATAGCTATACGACCGTTTAAATATTTCTCAGCTAGTAATATATGTTACGCACGTTCCACCATATTCCTTTAATGAGGATCACTCTCAATAATGTGTCACAATGTTCCGAAAATCTGTAGCCATTCAAGATGATAGATTGATAAAGAGATTGATATCACTTATGTTTCTTCCATAAATGACAACCGTTGTTGACATCTTCTCTCTTTACCTTAATGGTAGTCATAAAGAAACGCTAAATGTAAGAAGCTATAGTTGCGTTCATGCGAGAAGGTGTATGACACGTTCAAAATTCAGATCTATATTTGATTTCGCAAGAATCAACAAAGACCAGACTGACGTTTATAGTAACATAATATTAATCATGACTAAACAAAATTACTACCCATACTAGATAGAGCATATGAATGCATTTTGGTACGTAGTTTACCGAGAACAATAGTTAAATCCTTTGAACATTGCTATAGTAATCATGTGCAGACAATGAAATAGATTATTTGATATAGAAAATGATGTCATGACATTATTGTTCCTGTTTAGCTGTCACATCCCATAGCCCTCATGTCTGGCACTCTGCCTCGCAATCATCTTGTATTTCTAACACACGCGCTCAAATATACGAGTGAGGCATCAGAAAAGAAATATTTATGACGCATGATGACTGTTTCATTGCTGAACTGGTCAGCTAGGCGCCAGCACATACATGCAAAATATACATCCCATTAGCTTTAATATTTTGATGTTGCTAAAAACAATATGGCAAAATAATGTCACAGGGTTTTCGTGTAACTCTAAACTAAATAATTATCAGTGATGACAACTTCATTTTTGTCAAAACTATTCTCCGACTAAGTATATAAATGCTTAATTAAATCACCAATTTGTTGGATATACTTCTGGCCCAGTCCTCAAACAACAGGTTTTTCTCATTTTCCCGATCGTTAGATATGTAACTTTCAGTGATAACAAATGTTAGGCAAAGTGTGCTTTAACACGTAAATTACAAGTCACTAAGACTTAGTTTCTATTGAGCTGTAATCATTTGCATTTACATTCCTCGCAGCAGTAAAATATATAAATAGAAATATTATATAAATAGAAATGTAGAAATTGAAATCGTAGTTAATGTTGAAATAGCCTCCGGGAGGTACATTACCGGTACATTACATTATTATATATATATATATATATATATATATATATATATATATATATATATATATATATATATATATATATATATATATATATATATATATATATATATATATATATATATATATATATATATATATATATATATATATATATATATATATATATATATATATATATGTTGAAAGGATTTATGGTGAAGGAAAATTTCGAGTGTTGGAATACATACATTTTAAGACCAAACCGGGACCAGTTGCGAAAAATGCAACTTAGCGGCCTTCCGGTAGGAATTGAACCCGCGACCCTGCGAATATATATATATATATAATATATATATATATATATATATATATATATATATATATATATATATATATATATATATATATATATATATATATATATATATATATATATATAGTGTGTGTGGCCTCTGCTATGTAAAAGTGATGTAATTGTGCTTTCTTCTTTCAATTGCACTCTAAAATAAGCACATATCGCATTGTCATTTACCTTAAGTTTATTTTTACCCTACCAACGACGAAGTTGTTGTCACGAGGTTTTCATTATCTTTTCAATAAAAATTCTCTAAGGAGGGATAATATTTGCCGCATTTGGTGATGTTGACGATAAAAGTCCACAATTTCGTCTTTGTAAAAACATCAACAAAAATACACATGTCATATAGCAAATGTATAGTAGCGGCAAATGACACGATGAAGCCGAGTTTTTCCTTAAAAACAATGCTTGCATATGCAGCCTCGTTTTTGAAATAACTTTTAAGTCTTTTAAGAAATCAGCAATGATAAGTTAGTTTCCGCTTCTAAACATTTTCTGCTAAGAGTTTCTTCCAAACTTCAACAGCTCAGGTTTCTATAACTCTATGGAAATACGGGTGAAAATGTTTTCAGTTTCTTAAACATAAACATGCATGCTCCTTACGAGTGTCAACAAGTCAAGGTATACATTACAACTGTTATCAGGGACAACATAGGCAATTCAAGTTGTCTCTTTAGACTAGCATTCTCCAACAGCACGTGAGGTAATAACTAATATACTATCCAAACTGTAGAGAAAATATAACTTTTTCTACATATCACGAGTTATATACGTTTGGTTCTTGAAATATAACTTAAAATCTGTTTGGTATGCCAACAACAACATACGTCAAACAGCCCATGATCTTTTCGAATTTTTAGAAAATCGCGACATTTAAATTATTACTCGGGTATATGTATCTCGTAAAACGTTAAAATCACCTTAATTATATAACAATATATATTTATATATAATTATTGCTGCCGTAGGCAGCACACTAATCTTGACATGGGTTATCTATGTCTCGTGCCCAGACCTCTTTCCGCACCTATGTATAGTCAACGAGATCTCGATATATGTGAAAATTTCCTAGGCCGGTGGATGTTCAGTTTTATGACGTTTTGTGACGTAGTTTAGTTTGCTCTGGAACGAGATTGTTCACATACTCCAGAGGGTTATTCGTTTTCACGGAAGTTGTACGGAATTAATGTTCGGAACTCGTCAACGCCACCACGAACATGGTATTTTCTGATCACGCAACGCCATGAGGAGAGAGACGAAGTTCTCGAACGATCTGTCCTGCCTTTGGTGCTGTTGGGAATTTCAATTCATTTCAGTGAGGAGATGTTCTGTTTTCAAGGTAAGACGACTAAGATAGTTCTGTGTACTTAGTTTTTCTTGTTTTGTCTCGTGTGTACACGCAACTCAAATCAAACGAAGTCATTGTGATTGTGCTCGTTAAAATCAAACCTAGCGAAGCCGGTGACATTTGACAGTTCTCGCCAAAGACAATACTCAATATTTACAAACGAAGGTTTGTGCCTGTTGCTCAACAAACTTACATCTGTGCAGAGAAAAACCTTGTCATTACTTTACCTGAAATGGGAGTGACAATCGATCAATGCAAATTTTTAAACGATTTACATATTCAGTCATAACATTGAGCAGTTGCTACGGCCAGTTTCGCTACTGGTAACAACTATGGTATTACTAATATTGATGTGTATATTTATATTTTGTGTATATTTATATTTTCCAACAGCAAGTGATAGTGAATATCATGTTTACAATGTGTATGTTATTGTTGCTTTGAGAATGGCAAATGATGTCGAAGAAAATCCTGGTGGTTTGAACAACAACATATATTGTCAGACCCAGGGGCATTTTGCCTCACGGTGGAAGGTCGGCGAAAATGTCCCTAAGATCGGCTGGTCCATTCTATAATGCGATTGGCTTGTCATAAAAACTCCAATTAATTCAGCCGAGTATAATTTATTCATCTAAATCTGAATGCTGTCTTTAAATTGTACAGCAAATTAGAAGTGATAACTTTCACTAAATTGGATATATGCTTCTTCATACCTTTTGTAAGCGATAACCATGGATGTATGGTAAAATTATTAATCTTGTTAGCTGCTTTTATGCCGACTAATGCTGACATGAACAACTCTGATTATTTTTCAATTGTTCAGGTCAATAAAGTAGACAAAGGCAATGGAACAAAGACCACAAAAATTATCATATCTAAACACCCAGAAATTCTGGGTGTCATGTGACCAGCCGATCCCAGGGCATTTTCCACCGTGGAAGCAAAATGCCCTGGGTACGAGGTTGGATGTTGTTGACCCAAGTAAAACGATTTGTGCTGATTTTACACAAGGCAATACAAAACAATTTAAACAAAATGTGCAATAATACATTATCAAATAACAAACATTAATGCATGGGATTCATCATTCCTAAATGTCACATTGTGTTGGAAATAACCTTTATACTTGTATAAGAAATAATGTTAATAAAACCTTTTGCTCTGATAAAATGTATTCTTTGCAATATAGTGACCCATTTGCCGGTGATTGGTTTATGGGCAACTAACAATCCACCTTATTTTTTTTTGAAAATGCACTCAATATTCTATTTTTGGAGTCTCGGTTAAACTATCAACATTGCTTGCTAACTGTTGATTGCAACACTGTTGCAATTTTTTAAGACATCTGAAGGGAACATCTGAAGGGATGTGTGCTAATAACCGTCGAAGGTAATAATAACCTGGTATTTCTCGATTTTGTTTTTTGGTTTATCAAGCTTTGGTAATTAATTATTGATGATTGAAAAAAATTTGTGACCATAAATGCGATAACAAAGCAGTTTCCCCTACGGTTCTACCCGCGCCTCTTTACGTCGCCAATCTGTCTTGTAAAATATTGGAATTTCTTTGAAATGAGGCAGCACTTCACTTGCGATAGTAATTTCTAGTATAACAATATATATTTGACATATATGTATAATAATTAACATTAAAATGATTTCTCAGGAGTCACAAAATTATAAAAAAATTCGTTCACAAATTACAACAAATATACAATAAATTTGACTAATAGCTTTTATGTTTACTTTAATCATATAGTTAAAAGAAAAACAATCTGTATTTGGAATGCAAAGCTTTAAGCGAGCACGTTAAATAATCTGATAAACTGCACGGATATAAGTATCCAAGATACTTGGATTGATTCAGAAGAACCGGAGTTCTATTCCTATTGGTGCTGCTGAGCGACTATATATTACCTATCCTTGACTACTGCGATGTTGTTTGGCAAGGATGTGGACAATGCCATAGAGAGACTTCAACGTAGGGCGGCTAAACTGATTTCCCCCAATTTAGGGTTGGATCAAGATGCTTTATTACAAACTTTAGGTCTTGTACCATTATAGTTAATAGGAGAAAAGTGCACAGTGTAATAATATTAGTTACGAAATGCCTTGAAGGCATCGTACCGCCATACTTTAAGAATTATTTTAATCTTAATGTCAAATCCGTACATGCTTACGGCATGCATTAGAAGAAGGGATGATATACATTTACCTAAAATTAGATTAGAATTCGCGAAAAATCTTTCAGCTATTATAATGGTGCGATGGAATATAATAATGATCTACCAAGTGGAGTTAAAAATAACCCAATGGTATCGTTTGTAGAGAGAGAGAAGGAGAATTTTCTCCAATCCAACTTTTCATAGTTTAACATATTGTATATTAATTAAGTAAATTGTATCTTATTTGTGTATTAATTCATAAGTTGACAGGACCCCTATTGATACCAGTGCATGCACTGACGGGGCTATCCTGTATAAATATTATGTTATTATTATTAGTATTATTATTATTTTCCATAAACTGAATAGATTGCGTAAAACTTCGACGTCATATATGTTATCTCATTATAGACATTATTCATTCTAGTATATAGTTGCTGAATCAAGGTGACATAAACAACGCATAATACTGTAGGAAAGTGTCAAGGCGTGCGTACACGAGCGCCTTATAAATGTCCATATGTGATTTGTAATATAATATATATTAATCTCCACAAGCATCCTGCCTCGCTGGATTCTTCCATGAGATACGTAGCAGGTAAGATTTAAGTCTTTAAGCTTCTTATTATTATCCGGAGCTAACACTGTTATGGAGAATGACCTACCTGGAAATTTCTTTTTATACAGCGGGAAATATTTACATATTTAAGCTTCTTACGATTAGCCGAAGCTAACGCTGTTAAGGAGAATGACCTACGTGCAATTGTTTTGTTGAAAGAGCATACATGTACATGTGTTGGCCTCTAGTTTGGACTTAGTGTCGTAGTGAACCAACTCTGAGTTTGTATAATAGCATGACCATCAAACATGACGAGAAGGCGAAATTGTAATTGTGCGAAGTTGAGAATAGTAAACCAGCTGCATATTTTTCGATCTAGATTATAAGATGATTCTTCTGAGTGGGTGACTTGGTTGACGTCAAACATATAACATAAAATCAACATAAAATCAACAGAACATATAACATAAAATAAACGGTTGGCAGGATTGCAACACGGTTGATAGCCCTTTTGTGACTTAAAAAAAGGAAAGCCTTTCTGTGTCTTAAAAACGTTGTGATCAGTAACCATCACCATGCACAAATTTGCATGTATAGACGTGAACAAAAATATAGAACAAAGACTTTAGTCGAGTTTCCAGACCATGCCTCCATGGCGGACTATGGTGACACATTTGTGAGCACAAACACAAACACAAAGTTCTTCAAACATTCGTTTTTTTAAAGTTGTTCAAACACAAGGTTTTTACCAAAGACTCGACGTTTTCGGTGACGTCCGTATACTGTATGTGCGTGCTGTCACGTATAATTTAATGATTTTTAATTTAAATATTTTTGCAAAATCCGACATCACCGGTTCTATTCCAGTCCTGTTATTAGTAAATATAATATCCTCGTGGCAGTTAAGTATAATCTTTAGGATATTGCATCCCATTTTAAGAAATAAAGTGAAGAAAGATATGTGCTGCAGACAGTGTGAAAAATGTTTTAACGACTTAATATATATATATATGGCAAGGGTAACTTCTAGGTGAAAATCTCGGTGAATGAAATCTCACTTGCATCGGTAAGCGCTGCATGGAATCTAGTTTTATAAAGGTAAACTACATGTTTGATAATAATTATATATCTGCATGTGAAATCCTTTTGTAACTACTGAAAGTCTGAAACGTCTTGTTATAGTGTTCAAAGATAAACATGTACCTTCGGGCAACATAAAACTATAAAAGTGTCTTAATCCAGTTATCTGAGTGCATGACCTAAGACTAAACAATAGAGGGCGAAGTAATTTTTGCCAGCAGCAGTTATGTGTCTCATGTGCACGAAACTGAACAGTAATTAAAATGCTTAAGTGAAAACCTTCGTATCCTTTACTTTTACATTCACAACACCAATTTTGTGACTAAATCCGACAAGATTACCAATATGTTTGTAATCCTGTGATTTAATCACAAAATTGGTCTTGTGAATGTTATAGTATATAAAACATCCCAGTTTCAGCCATAAAAGAGAAGCTTAAAGAACTGAATCAAAAGAGAAATGAAAGAACCTCACATTGTCGAAAAATACTTAAGTAAAGGACACATCATTCGAGACGTCGTCAATATACGTGTTATCCAGTTCTATAGTGTAATGTACTAATCGTGAGAATCAACAACATCAGCAGTGCACAAAAACAGTAACAGCATGCAGCAGAAAATATACTGTATATCATAGAGTCACGACAACAGGAACAGTAGCAGTACTACTCCTTATGGAATATCAGTATAGCCGCCATATATAGTTGCTTTAAGTATACTATTAAGCCTGGTCACGGGAAAGTAATCTTTGCAAGAGCTATAGTGAACAATTAGCTATAACAAGTGGGAAGTTGTTTCAGAGGTGGCTTCAATGGTCACAGGGAAATCATAATATTCCCCAAAAGTAAACCAACTTCCTAATAACTCGTTTGCGATGCTTATAAAGACGTTTTCTTTTTCGATTTAAAACGAATCAGGAAAAACGTCCCTGGATTTTATCGTAACTTGACATTGAATTATATAAGACAACTCCATAGTCCATACAGTCTAGAAGAATTGTATATACCGGAAAAAACATTTCCCAATCTATTTTATTTCTTTAAATGCTCTGAATATAACAAAGACATTATTACAAACTCTTTCCACTTGAAACATACTTTCCGGATTCGTATTATTGTTCGTCCTTAACGGAAATATACAAGGTCTAAGTTGTCATTAAAACAATTAACATAATACAGTTCTCACACAAAACAATTGTTCATCGCCGTTAAATCGCCGCTCCGACGGATTAATTCACTGTCTGATAACTTAAAAATAAATCTCCTTAGATTAATTGGCCATCGATTATCACTATTCAGCTTGAACGTTTGACTGTTTGAAATAAGATGAAGCTAAAATATCGATGTCGTCGTGAAACTTGTATGGCCATTGTACAAAAAGAATTTCGTTCTGTTAACTATATTCAAGATATTCATTTGATATCAATGTTCTGTTGAAGGCACTTAAATGTAATGAGTACTATATTTACCACAGGCATCGCTTCCGTCCAATAATTTAATTTTACTTTTATTGTCTAAAGGTTGGTCATGCCTAAACAGTAAAATGTTATATGTATGTTTTTGAGCAGTGATCAAAATAGACGCAGGTAGTGTATGAAAATAAGGATCATGGCCATATTGTCTGATGGTTTTTACCTAATGGTTTTAAGCTGGTTTTTATGTTAGTGGCGCATGCGCGCATTCTGGTAGGCGGTCCAAGCCCACCTAACAAGTGTTTACATGGCGGGAAAATGTCCATGCCGCTTCTCTCATCTCTTAGAGATTATTTTGAAATATACCAACGTATACGAGATCAACTCATTGCTGAAATCGATATTCTGATTGCTTTATAAATTTAAATGATATAACCTCGTCGTTAAAAATCATGTTAATCTTTATTTGCCAACCTAGCTATACGATAACCTAGTTATATATATATAACTTAATAATAACCTAGTTATATGTATGGTAACCTAGCTATATATAACCTAATAATAATCTAGCTATATATAACTTAATAATAACCTAGTTATATGTATGATAACCTAGCTATATATAACTTAACAAAATGTAAGAGATTATGAAAATTAATTAGGCCCACTTAAGTACGGCAGTGAAGCGGCGTCTAAATCAACTAAATTCGACAAGTTTGATAGGCTGTCGCATCATGCTACACAGAGCATATAGCCCACAGAGCGACCCCGATTTAGCCACTCTTTTCATGCGCGGAACACAATTCCAGCAGCCATTGTTGCGTTCAAATCAACGACACAAACGTTGACAAACAGGCGTTGCATTTGACCGCGATAACAATAAAGACTAACCAAACACAAGCTAAACATCGTACGTCTTCTATGCATCGCACATTGCAAATTAATGCAAAGTAGTTGGATAATACTTTTAGTTTTCCGCAAGAGTTATAATCGTTCGACTGCGGTTTATAAACCAGCGAAATCACGAAGTACTTGGTGTAAGTTAAAATATAGTTACTGGCTATTCGGTGCAGCGAAATCAAGTTTTGCGTCTTGATCAACATCCCCACCGTATACCCATTCGTGTGCCATATAAGGCACATACTGTTTCTTACATATGTGTTGATGTTTTTGTGGACTTTTATGGTCAGCACCAAATAATATCCCTGCTTAGAGAATTTTTATTGAAAAGATAGTGAAAACCTCGTCACAACAACTTCGTCATTGGTAGGGTAAAAATAAACTTAACGTAAATGACAATGCAATGACAATGCTATTTTCGTCTTTTTCCCGACATCAAGTTGATAGACTTTTCTAGAATGCCCGCGAAAACAACGGTTCCGGATTATTATGTTTGGACAATTTGTGGACCCTTCTCCTAAAATTCGACCCAGATATACTATCAAAGTATTTTTTAGTAAAACATTTTTACCCGCAGTGAATTATTTCACAATTCTAATTATTCGAGTTTGTACAAAGTGTTTTGAATACACACACCGACAAAATATACATTGAGGTTAATATATTTTGTAAAATATACATCTTTAGTCTGGTGCGTATTTATGTGACGTTCATTAACGTCATTAAGAAAATTCGAGACAATCCATCGTCATTTTAAACCTTGTTCTTCATCTTTGACTAACCTGTTTTACGGAAAAGTAAACATGCATTTATTTATAACACCAAACAGAATCATTGAAAAAAGAAAACATATTGACGCGATTGTTTATTTTCTCAACTCAGTAGTCAAGTGGTTGCTAGATTTTAATTTTCCTTGATTGAAATACCGCCTTTCACGTCCGCCCCCAGAAATAAAATAAGGGACCTTAAGATCTATGACAGCAACCGACGGCAGTGATTGAAAGCAATATAATTTTTAGCATTTAATGTAACCACGGTCGATTGACTAGTGTATTTGACCATGATTTGACACTCAAAGCTTGTTTTATGATCTCCAAAATGTTTCAATATTTCTAAAACGATTGTAGTGTTTGTGTTAAAGTCAATCTTAAGGAACATCTCTCTGCGAGTTACCGTCGTCCTAAAGACGTGGAAATGCTCAGGGTGGTGTTGTGTACAGAACGAGGAGGGCGTTAGGAATAAAAAATTATTATTTTTGTTTCGCATAAAGATTCTTTTGTTTGAACGACGTCCTCGTCCCAGGTTGCCGTCGAAGATCTTAAGGTCCCTATGGGACCAATCCGCATACTATAAAGTTCAATGATAAAAATATAATTGAAACGTAAAATAAAATCAATGCTGTGTCTATGACAAGAGATGTGGCTAGAAATGTTTTGAAATTTTAAAAATTCAACCGAGAAAGCTACGTATTAAGTGCTGCTCTCAGTCCCGTAGAGGACTGGATCGAAACTGGTTGCTTCAATTCAAGAAAGAATAATAATTTGATCAAAAAAATAATTACGTATTATTATTTATGTATTATTTCAAGCATTAAATCGCTTTCTCAACAAAATTTGTAATAAAACTGGTATAGTGGAAGTAGGATCGCAATTTATAGAAATCTCACGTTGCCGACGGGCTCCCCCAACGTAAAGCCGTTGTCGCCGACTCCAATATGATGAGGTTTAATTAAAAGCATAGACATTGTGATCAAAGGAGACTGTAAAAAAATACTGTAATTAGAGCAGAAATAGTAAAATAAAGTCAAACCCCTCACTCAAGTCGACCTGCGCGGTTTTGGCAATTTTTTCTAATAATGTTTAGATGCATGTTAAGGGCGAAAAACTGTCAGCGGAATGATTGGTGGGCTCATAATCCTTACTCTTCTTCATATTTCTCTTTACTTACCATGCATCTAAACCATAAATTGACCTGATTAATCGCAGTGTGTAAACAAACCTTGTATTTATAATTATAAACGGTCATCTCTCTTAAGCGAATCTGGACACCGCCTCATAGTAAGGTCCCAATTGAGCGGAATAACCTCTCTTAAGCGGACAGGTTGCCAGTGGCTTCAAGTGGCTGAAGCAAATATTTATCGTTCTTTCTTTAAACTTCCTTAATGATTTTAATGAACCTAATCACTGTTCATATTTTGTCATATTTTGAACTCTTAAATGTCTTAAAATCCAAAATATAGATTGAAAAATTATTTTTATCTCCATACCCCCATATTTTTAACTCTTATTTCCATACCCCCTACTGTGTTTCAGGTTGTTAACCCCTCTTTAGTGGACACCTAGGCGTAGTCCTAAAGGTCGACTGTAGACATTAGACTTCAGAGGTTCTGTGGATGTGTGTGTGTGTGTGAGGGAGTGGGGAGTGTGGGGTAGACGGCAGTAATGTACCTGTATTTCAGTTTACACTATTATTTATATGTCTGTGGGTAAACAATTAAATGAAGAAAATAAAATAAAATAAAGTATTTTATTTATATAATTGATAAATTTACGTTTAAATAAACAGTTGATGTATGAGCTCAATGGGTAGAGCGTCTAACTGGAAATCAAAAACTGATTTCAAATAAACTGATAATGGTTATTTGACGATCAACTATTGAGACCTGCCCTAAATAACTTTCAATATTTTGTCATAACTGACAATATGTAGTATGTTTATTTTATAATTAACAATTAGACAACGAGCCAGCGTTTTCTATTTAACAATTAGACAACGAGTCCGAGTTATCAATGAGCGAATAGTCAATGAAGGCGAAGCCTGAGTTGACTATTCGCTCATAGACAATGAGGACGAGTTGTCTAATTGTTTTAGTAGAAACAAATTAGTGGACTATTACAAATCATGCATTCTCAAAAAAATTATCCAAAAACGAGAGTTTTCTGCCATTGTTTTGAGCGCGTTTCGCCATCATGGTCCATCACGAATAGACAACGGTTGAGTAGCCAATCAGAATGCAGCATTTGTAATGAACCATGGTCAGTTTCTACTAAGTGCAGATATAGTCAACGAGGCGGAGCCGAGTTCATGACTATTGCTCATAGAAAACGAAGGCGAGTTGTCCATTTGTTTTAGTATAAATTTACAAGTTTCTAACCAAAGAAATAACTTTTATTTCACATTTTTCAAAAAAAAATGTAAATATTCTTTCGAAATCACCCAAGTTTATCCCAGGTTTTTATCAGCGGACAGTAACTCCTGCGATAGCCAATGAAAATTGAAGATTTGTGATA
This sequence comes from Chrysogorgia sp. JL179-B06, assembly GCA_035772405.1. Classification (NCBI taxonomy): domain Eukaryota; kingdom Metazoa; phylum Cnidaria; class Anthozoa; order Scleralcyonacea; family Chrysogorgiidae; genus Chrysogorgia; species Chrysogorgia sp. JL179-B06. The sequence goes on along the minus strand of JAYKKM010000032.1, from coordinate 2,623,660 downwards.
GAAACTTGTCAATTTATACTAAATTTAGCCATGCATATATATGAGCTATTCTGCAATCTGATTGGCTCTTATACTAGCAAGCTTCTCATATATCAACAGTAATGAAAAAAGGAAAATGGCGGCATACGTTTTCTGAAGGCTACGTTGTGTGCTAGTTCGTACACGCGATATACGTACTGCTATAAGGGAGCTTCATTATTTATGGCTGGGGTTGGTACCGAAAGAGAAATGGGTTGGGTAAGCCAAATGTTTGGCAGTAAAAGGTTTTGTTGCATTAGAAATATAAAGAAATAAAATAAAATAAATCAGTGCAGTTTAATGTCTATAGTTATAATAATAGTGACACATCTCTCTTAAGCGAATCTGGACACCGCCTCATAGTAAGGTCCCGATTGAGCGGAATAACCTCTCTTAAGCAGACAGGTTGCCAGTGGCTTCAAGCCCTGAAGAAAATATTTATCGTTCTTTCTTTAAACTTCCTTAATGATTTTAATGAACCTAATCACTGTTCATGTTTTGTCATATTTTGAACTCTTAAATGTCTTAAAATCCAAAATATAGATTGAAAAATTATTTAAAATAAAATAAATCAGTGCAGTTTAATGTCTATAGTTATAATAATAGTGACACAATATAAAACATAGAGGTTGCTTGTTGAAAGACATTGTCAGGTAAAATCTCTTGCTACATATTTTAGATAGATATATTTTCATGTTTATAATTTCTTTAGAATATTGTAATGATTTCATACCATATGAACCAATATTTAACAACCTTTCAAAGAAAAATTCAGTGTTTGAAAGGTTGGGTAAAACCTTTTTTTTGTTTAAACTTGTTTCTCGTCGGTCGGTACCAACCCCTGCTTTAAATAATGAACGCTCCCTAAATCAGCAGTCTCGATATGTCTATATATTTTTTGGAGATCATTAGATCAGAAGGTTTCAGATTTGATTCCCGTCTGGGGCTCATAAACATATTTCTGAGTTTGCGTTAAAGGTTGAGTAGCAAACAATTTACTATATTGAGATAATAAAGCTGCATGTAAGTCAAATGTAACATTTATATGTATACCAATATATAATATACATCGTTATTTTTGCAGGTCAGTAATCCTAGAAAATCATGCTTTCTGATTGGCTAACGAGAGATCCGTATCAGAAAAGTACGGACCTCGCAGGCTAAATCCACCCCAAAAAGTTTAATTTAAGTATAATTAAGTCTTTTTCTGTGAAAAAATTAATAAGTTTTTACCAAACTTATAGTCGGTCCATACTGGGAAAACGTTCAGTCGTTTGCCTCGGTCTATACAGTCAAAACATTTTCAAGTACGGACCTCCTATTTGGTAAATAACATATATGTTTTATTGCATGCATGCAATGTTTACAATCTATATTTTCGGATTTTTTAGGAAGTAACTCCAGTACAACGGGCATAGCTTGTTTTAGGCAATTTCAATGTGCCAACAAACAATGCGTTGAAAACCTTTTAAAATGCGATGGCGTTAATGACTGTGGAGATTATTCAGATGAGAAGAATTGTACGTGCCAAAAAGGGTTTTTTAATTGTAACAATGGAAAGTGCATCCCCTCAAAATGGGTCTGTGATGATGAAGACGACTGTAAAGATAATTCTGATGAAAAGAACTGCAGTGGTAAGCTCCATAATCCATGCTCTCACCAATACCCATCCATCTATCCATCCATCCCTCCATCCTCCATGAAAAAGCAATTAAAACGAATGCTAAACTTGATTGGTCTTCTTATCAAGAAAAGCGATTTAAATAGTTATTATTTATAGTTATTATCAAAACTAAATCAGGTAACCATAAAGGAACCTGGAAAGTATTAGATTTCTCAAACACTTTGTCTCTATCTCTTACAATTTGCGAGAATTTGATAAAAATCTTCAGATTTCAACCATTAGAACTGATATATACCTTGTGCATTGATAATACTGTATGTATGTAGTAGTTGACTATACATATTCATTTTATTCTAATTTTCAATTATATAAATGTACTCGGCTTCTAGGAAGACCAAATTTAAACATTATTTTGTATTTAGATTTGATAGAATTATCGTATTTAAATAATTTTTTATCTTATCTTATCTTATGTTATCTCATCTCATCACACTCAATCCCATCCTTTCATTCATTCGTCCGACCGACAGACCGTCCGTCCATCCGTCCGTCCGTCCGTCCGTCCATCCGTCCATCCATCCATCCATTCATATAGAACAGAAATGATGTCAGAGATTTATACAAATGATAAAACCAATATTTGATTCAAATTATTTTAGATCCTTGCTCCGATAACAATGGAGGTTGTGATCATATTTGCGTCACTGTCAGATCTTCTAATGGTTTACAGATGGACAAAAGATGCCGATGTCGACCGGGATACTATTTACGCACTGATGGCGTGACTTGTGTAGGTAAGACAAAAAAACATTATTTGATCAGCAAGACGACTTTTCAAATCTTTGAAAGTTTGCATGGTGAAAATATATGGTACAATAAGTCACTGGTTGCGAAATGATGCAGACGAAAATTCAGGCGAGAATATTTTTAGGTACACAGAAAAATAATATGTAAGAAATATAAAATAAGAGTTTGGAAAATTCGAATGTTGTTGTGTGGACCTGAGACCAAAGGTCAATCGTTTATGCAACTGTTTTATGCAACTGCAAGAGTTCTATCAAACTCTCGCCAACATTGAAATGGACAATAATGAAAAGAAGAAGCGAAAAAGATCAATTTTATCTTCATATAAAATGCAAAATTCTCCTTAGCATTCGCTAGCTGAGCCAATCTGAGTACGAATAACAGAATATAGAACAGAAATGATGTCAGAGATTTATACAAATGATAAAACCAATATTTGATTCAAATTATTTTAGATCCTTGCTCCGATAACAATGGAGGTTGTGATCATATTTGCGTCACTGTCAGATCTTCTAATGGTTTACAGATGGACAAAAGATGCCGATGTCAACCGGGATACTATTTACGCACTGATGGCGTGACTTGTGTAGGTAAGACAAAAAAACATTATTTGATCAGCAAGACGACTTTTCAAATCTTTGAAAGTTTGCATGGTGAAAATATATGGTACAATAAGTTACTGGTTGCGAAATGATGCAGACGAAAATTCAGGCGAGAATATTTTTAGGTACACAGAAAAATAATATGTAAGAAATATAAAATAAGAGTTTGGAAAATTCGAATGTTGTTGTGTGGACCTGAGACCAAAGGTCAAACATTGAAATGGACAATAATGAAAAGAAGAAGCGAAAAAGATCAATTTTATCTTCATATAAAATGCAAAATTCTCCTTAGCATTCGCTAGCTGAGCCAATCTGAGTACGAATAACAGAATATGTTTGCCTGGGTCTCTATAACGTGATCGAAATCCTCGTGAAGTAATAAAAACACTCGAGGAGTTGGGAAAGCACTCGACTCGACGACTCGTGCTTCTTTTTTCACTTGTCCCTCGTGTTATAATTACGTTACTCAAGTTTCGATCACGTTTTAGTATAAATTGACAAGTTTATATCACAAATCCTCAATTTTCATTGGCTATCGCAGGAGTTACTATCCGCTGATATAAACCTCTGGGTAAAAGTCGCCTGATTTCGAAAGAATATTTCCTTTTTTTCCATGAAAAATGCGAAATAAAAGTTATTTCTTGGGTAGAAAGTTGTAAATTTATACTAAAACAATTAGACAACTCGCCCTTGTTTTCTATGAGCGATAGTCAACTCGGCTCCACCTCGTTGACTATCTGCTCATAGAAAACGCGGGCTCGTTGTCTAATTGTTAAATAGAGACCCGGGCAAACGTATTCTATTATTTAAATCTAACACGGCAATTAACCACTCATGGCTTGCGTAGCATGTCACTTATTTCATACTGAAAACACGATTAAACGATGAAAAATAGAAAATACGATAAAAAATAGAAAATAAGATGAAAATGAAAAATACGATGAAAAATAAAGAATACGATAAAAAATAAATATTAGATGGAAACGAAGATACAATGAAAAATAGAAAATACGATGAAAAATAAAAAATACGATGAAAAATAGAAAATACGATGAAAATAAAAAATACGATGAAAAATAGAAAATATGATGAAAATAAAAAATACGATGAAAAATAAAAAATACGATGAAAAATAAAAAATACGATGAAAAATAAAAAATACGATGAAAAATAAAAAAAACGATGCAAAAAATAAAAAATACGATGAAAAATAAAAAATACGATAAAAAATAAAAAATAAAAAATACGATGAAAAATACGATAAAAAATAAAAAATACGATGAAAAATAAAAAATACGATAAAAAATAAAAAATAAAACATACGATGAAAAATAAAAAATACGATGAAAAATAAAAAATACGATAAAAAATAAAAAATAAAAAAAGATGAAAAACGAAGATACAATGAAAAATAGAAAAAATGAATTTGAAGATGTTGCAAGAGATTTTCAATTTCCAATTACAAATCGGGTTATTTTAAATTCAATAACAAACAGTATAAACATGTTGCGGTGCCTCAGTTCGGCATATTGTATTTTGTATATTTGTACGATCTATCGAAATCGGTTTTTTGTTTTTAATGTTTTTTCACGAACATATTTATAGACATTGACGAGTGCACCAAGAAAGATATCTGTCAAGGAAATTGCAAGAATACGTTAGGAAGCTACAATTGCGGTTGTAAAGCCGGCTTTAAAATGGCATCAGATTTGAAATCCTGCATAGGTAGATATACTTTTCATTATTTTTACGAATAGTTCATGCCACTCATATATTTGTAGTGCTTTAATGAAAGACAAGGAAACATAAATATACGTTTTACGCGCTTAATTTCGCATTTCTTTCGCATTATATAAAATAATATATTATACCTCAACTATAAATTGTCCAATTAAATAGTTAGATTTGTACCACGTGACCAGTCAATGTATACTCGAATTCCCCCGCTATTTTTCTTGGGCATGATGACGAATGATGACGAATACACCGGGTGATTCGAGTTTGAATCAACCGAATCACCCGCTGATCACGAATAAACCCGCTGATCACGAGAGGGTGCCTTGGCCCTCAAGTTAAAAGAACGACATGGTGTTCAATATTCCTTATTGTTCGCCTTGATGTCCAACAATATGTTGCGTTTACCTTTACTTACATTTTGCCGACTCTCATCCTTGATTCTAAGGCCTATATATAACCCCAAATACGATAAAAGCTGGTTTTCCACTCCGCGCGGAGCGAGATTTTTCTTGGATTTGTGAGCTCTTGGGTGGGAATAATCAATGGCAATGTCGCTCCGTGTGGAAAATTCCGCCTAGTGAAAAATCAGCTTTAAGCTGATTTCCAGTCAGTGGAATTTCCTTTGTCTTTTGAGCTCTTAATTAAATTAGTCCGGCACGAGAACTCGCACGACAATGGAAATTCCGCTCACGCGCAAAATTACACTGACTGGAAATCAGGCTTAGCCTCACAAGACAAAGTTTTATGGGAAACCGGCTTAATACTGATATAGAGAATAGTTGAAGGCCAAAATGCTTTGTGATTTGAGCTTTGTGTCGATATTCTATAAAGATTTGTTTATCCGAAATGCTAACGAGTGTGACACAGGAATCTTTTCTTCTTTCTAACTGTTGAGAATTTAAGGGGAAAAAGTTGATAAAATAATAGCGTTCAAGTATATCATCAACGTTTGAATTAGGTCAAGTTGGCCAGCAGAATATTGTATCCGATGGACCGAAATTGCCACTGATTTCACGTCACATCGATAGCATTTCGGATATCAACGAAAAGCTCAAATCCTAAAACATTAGTTTGCATTGAACTATTCACTTCATATATAATCTATATCAGTGATATCGTATTTGGGCCGTTATAGCCACTTTGACAATTGTTTTTGGTTTGTCTTTAGATTTGAATGAATGTAACAGTGCGACTAACGGTTGTGAACAGCTGTGTAAAAACACATTTGGCAGTTACAAATGTGAATGTAAAAGTGGTTATCGAAAGTCGTATATGAATCCAAAACACTGCACAGATATTGATGAGTGTGGTTTTGGGGTGCCAAACTGCCACAGGTGTCGTAATATACCTGGCGGGTAAGGATTCTTTAAAATGTTAGCCCATGAAGGGTATTTTAGTTGTAGGGCTGCATGTTGGCATTCAGGCTCCTCGCATCGGTAACAGACGCGTAGATGCTATGAAAAACATTGTATACGAATAAAAGTGATGTATTACCGATAGGCATTATGTTACAAATGCTGAAGGATGTATGGTTTACTGCAGACTGCAATTTTATATAAGCTAGAACTAATTATCTTTATTTTACATTTTCGTGATTTTAATAAATGAACCTTATATTCCTACGTTTTACTTATTTTCAAAATGTTATTTTATAAAAGAAATAGAAAACATTTTCTCCATGTTTCCATACAGCTATAGAAACACTCGTGAAAGTTTGGGAGAACTCTAAAACACAGTGGAAATGGAAATAATAATAAAGACGTTTTAGGAGCATTGTACAAAAGCCTCAATGCTCTTACAACAATAAATTCTTAAAGTTACTTAAAAAAGTACATAAAACTACGTACATTTCATTAGAATTTATTAGTAACTCTGCACTTCAAGTTTGTTCCACAAATTTACTTGAAAATGTGCGTATAATAACTCTTATGATAATGTCATGAACGTTGTGAACTTAGCAATCACTGAGATATAAGACATTTTTTAATGAGTAAAAATTCTCTTCCCTGGACATCTCATTTACATATCAAACAAACTGAAATATTTCAAAAACGAAGTAAAATACCAAAAAGTTGTAAAAGGTGTTACTCTATCATTTCACGAGTTCTTTCATATTTAGTAGACAAACCTTTTTTTGTTGCCAATGTCGTTTAAGGATTTGATTAGTGCCGTTTACTTTTGTCAGTTTTGTTAAACTTTATTTCAACGGGCGTTTTGTTCAAAACTTATTGTTTCTTTTGTAAATATTAGATACACTTGCACGTGTGAGAAAGGCTTTGTTCAAAATGCAAACAAAACGGCATGTTTAGATGTAAATGAATGTGCTGTAAATAATGGTGGATGTGAACACATCTGCCAAAACCTCCATGGTCGATACAAATGTTGGTGCAAGCAGGGATTCACAGGAGCAGCTTCTGCATTAGGGTAAGTTAAGGTTTGGAACACAGGTTTCAAAATACCTTGTATGAGAATAAAGTGTAGTGGCAACGAGGTTGGTTAATAACCAGCTCCTAACTTCTAATACCCAAACATTGCTTATAGTACTGTTGGAACCAATAAGGAGAATTCGTATGTAAGCCATAAAGGGCTAAGAAACAAAGTTTAAAAATTATAACTGAGCTTAAAGTTTATAAACCGATTATAACCTACTTATTATTATTGCTCGCTATGGTCCTGGGTCCCACCCTCCCTCGGGCACTGAGAAGACCCTGGGTACGAGGTTGGTTATAAACTTACTTTTTAACCGAGTGCGTAGTCTGTACGGGAAAGTATTTTCCTGAGGTTTTCAGTGTCAAAAACCGATCATAAAATCCCGAAATAATCCATAGGAACTCGTAACGAAAGTTTGATCGCAGCTCGCAACTTGTCGACAGTCGTTGTGAAACGCTCGGAGGTGAGTTAATTCTTGTAAATCCTCTTTCAAAAAACGTCGCACTTAAGAATTTTGCTTGCCTAGCTAATTTGTTGCATTTTAATCTTAAAGGAAAAATGTTCGAGAGTGTCCGAAAGATAAATACTGATCAGTTGTACATCAGTTGTAGATATACGCAATAATTAAGTTTTCTCTAACAAATTGAGGAATGAATCGATTTTTGAACTGGCGTGACAAACAAAGTGTTACTTATCAACAGACAGAAAAGACGAATAAGTGGCGGGAAAATAATTGTTCGGATTTCCGTATATCTTGAAGTATAACTGATCAGTATTTACCTTTCGGAGAGACTCTCCAAAATGACTTTGTCATCTCCTTTAAGATTAAAATACAACAAACTAGTTAGGCAAGCAAAACTCTTAAGTGCGACGGAAAGAGGATATACAAGGATTGACTCACCTAGTGCATTTTCTTCCATTTCGAGACCTTGCCTCAAGGTTACCAGTTCCTATGGATTATTTTGGGATTTTATGATCGTTTTTTTCGTATAGACCTCGTTCGGTCTGGATTATTTTGGAATTTTTCCGCGCCAAATTTCATGTCATATGTCATGCCATTCCTTATGCCATATGTTTGACACTCACCGCTTTTAATCGCTTCGTGTTTGCACCTGTTGGTATTCGTTCCCAACGAAGTATTCGTCGTGCTTTTGCGTAAACAGCATCAAAGGGTGGAGGCTATTTCAGATACGGTAGAGCACCTAGTCACCAGGACTTTGGTGATTGTTTATATATATGCTTCGTTCTTTAAAAACCCCGCTTTAAATTTCTGTTTCGATTCAGAAAAGCAGGTTTGTTAAAAGCAGGGTTATTACTGAATCGAAACAGAAATTTAAAGCGGGTTTTTTAAAGAACGAAGCATATATGTTATATAAACAATCACCAAAGTCCTGGTGACTAGGTGCTCTACCATATCTGAAATAGCCTCCACCATATTAAAGCAAAGCATCACCAATGTTCCAACATGCTTCATTGTTCGGGATTGTTCAATGAAGTTACCTAGTTCTCTCGTATTGTGTTCAAATCAACAAAAAGCTTTCATGCCAAAACCGTCAGAAAATCCGTAATCGCCCACGAGCGGGCGCGGAGCGTAGATAAGGCCCTGGGAACGAGGTTGCTCACGGGCATTACGGCAAAGTTCGGACCACAAATTAACCAATCATATTGCATAATTCCACCGGAAGTACCCTGGCCTTTTATTAAAAAACTTGTAAACAAAAAATATTTTACCTCTTTAGGTCACAGTCGTCTTGTGTAGATATCGATGAATGTATAGACAACAATGGAAAAGGGCCATGCAAACATAGTTGTATTAACAAAAAAGGATCTTATCAATGTATGTGTGACAGTGGTATGACGTTGGACGTAGACGGCGTATCTTGTATAGATATCGACGAATGTAAGAATTCAGGAAACAAATTATGTAATCATATCTGTGTGAATACTCCTAGAAGGTATGTATAATTGCGAAAAGCATCCATGTTATAGTATCCTTCTGGAAGGCAGACCGACTTTATAATAAGTGGGGATTGTATTGGTAACAGGGGACTGTAAGAGTTATACACGACACGCTTATATTGTAGGAGCAAATTAAAGATGTAAAAGTAGTGTATTGTGTAGGCAGTGTTAAAGGCGAGTGTCAACCATGACGCATTGCACGCTCGGTCGGCCATTTTTAGAAGCACGAAATTCCCTTAGTGAACTGCACCGTAAATATCTTGTCAATCCTTGATATAAATTATTCATTTTGTCGTTTAATTGAAGAAGATATACCTTAGAGAGTGATTATTTCTGCATTTTTCACAAAATTCAACGTTTTCTTGACTTTCGTTTCGAATTATGTCAGCCTTGACTGATGCGAAGCGTGGAGGACCCAGTGACGAGATTCAAACAAAAAAACGAGGTTCGGAGTCGACGTATTTGAATTGTGGATGAACAAGAGAGCATCTATAGGGTTTTCTGAGAAGACTCGGCGAATTTCCGCAGTGTTTACCACGTCAAGTTGGCAACGAAGCTCTTTAAAACACTTCGTTATCGTACGGAAAGATAGACACAAACGCGCAATGCACGACGGTTGACATTCACTCTTTAAAGAACGAATCAAATACACTAAAAGGTGTATCACTGCCGAAATAGTGTCCACAAACTTCACCCGCTTTCTGTTTGAAGCGCACTTTTATAGTGTAGTGCTCAGTTCTTTTATTTCGAAATTGATAATAATTAGCCAAACTGAATAGATTTTCAGTGGACACCAATTTGGGTGCGAACTGCCTGTACTGAATAGTGGAAAAGTCCACTGGTGCAGGTTTATACCATCGGTCACTAAGAGTTACACAAATTGTGTAACTCTTAATTGTGCCTTAAAGTTAAACTCAGTGGCGTAACGGAGCTACATGTACTGGGGTCCCTTAGGAAATTTGCGTCTCCCCGCCCACGTCAAGAGGCTGGAACCTGAAAATTTTTTTAAAAAAGTGAAGCCAAACATGGCGGACATAGAGGCCGATCACTGATTTCTATCTGTCTCTATCTTTTAACATGCTACAATGAATCAGTTTAATTTAAAACACAAACCAGTGAATCACGGTGGTCATAGTTACTGTAATGGAGCCGTGGTCACACCAATATGCGCTAATTCCGACTTCATAGTTCACTGTTATGGAGCCTGTTGTGTTGTGTTTGCTGTTATGGAACCTGTTGAGTTCAACCTTCGACCATTGATTCATTTTAGCATTTTAAAATATCATTGACAGATGGACTCTGTCGTTTATAGTAAAACTATATAACGTGGTCCCATCAAAATGGACATCACAAGCTACTTTCGGCTTCATTTCTGAACAATAGTTGCTCGAACCAGTCTTTATTTAGAGATCAATGAGACCGATTTTGAACGTCAGTTTCAGTCCCCTACGCGGTCTTGTACGTCAGTTGCAGTCATTTTCACGACATTGTACCACTAATAGGTTTTTTTGGTCGGTTACGAAATAATTTACAAGAACGAGAGAAACCCTCGAAAGAAGTGAAACCGACAAACTTTCAGTAACCGAGTACTTGAAAATGATTTATTACTGTATTGTGACATGCTAATGATATCAGTTGTCTGAAAATGGGTCAAAATAGGGCTTGAGGGTTTCTTTCGTCATTTGGGTTACTTAATTCTCTAATGTGTTTCTATAAAACATGGACCATTTTGATTCTGCTTGACTTTGGTAATATAAATTTTGAATTATTGGTTAAATTTCTGCCTCTTGATATTATGTTTTGTGTATGTTTTCAAAATGAACATAATTGAGAAAATAGAAAAGTTGCGTGGGGACTGAACCTGATGAACAAAATCACGGAAATGGCTAAAAGGGATGACTCAAAAGGACTTTTCTGTTTTTATCTCGTCTTTATTTTTGGTTCAGTTAGGGTTAGCTACGGTTAGGTTTAAAGTAAGGATCAACGTTAGGGTTAGGGTTAGAATTTGGATAAGGATGACACTAGTTCTTGATAATGGAAGGTCCTTTCCTGCAGTCATCCCTTTTAGTCATATCCCCAAATCACCTCCAGGTACGCTATGTTTGGCTTCAATTTTCTCTTATTCAACATAATGCTTGAAGTTAAAGTTGTTTTATTGCATTGTTATTTTAGTTATGAATGTAAATGTAAACCCAACTTCTTTTTGGCTACTGATGGCAAGACATGCAGTGATACAATCGATTACTCAGGTAAGTCAATGTTGCATGAACCACACATGTCTATGAGCTGGGAGACCCAGGCAGAGGCGTAGGAACGGATTATAAGGAGGAGGGATTGAAGTCGACAAGCAGGTAATCAGTGACCGCATTTTTAGGGGGTCCGGGAATCCTCCTGCGGAAAATCTGGAAATCTAGAAGCTCGGAAAGACAATTTGCAGCAATTTGAGCAAACTTTGTCATCTAATTCTACAGCGAGCATGCCTGCTGCCTCTTACGAAGTGCCGCCATTTTTTGCACCTAGTACTGACAGAAGGGTCTGGGAACCAATCTAACACTCGCGTGGCAAAGGTTTAGGGGTTGGCTAACACTTCAGACTATTCAGGCTACACCCGTTTGTAAAATCTCGCATAGATGAAGCCCGTACACCCCTCCCCTCCTACGCCTCTGGAACCGGGTTTCAAATGCTGGGTCGGACCACCGCTCAGGGTCTTAAAATAATTGAGGAGAAGGTGCTGCCTTCGCAACAACACCAGCAAATGGTAAGACTTTCGGGTCTTCTCGGAAAACGACCTTAAATCGTATAGGCTCCGAGGGCCTTATCCCTATCAGTTGGGTTTTCCGTTCACCTAAGAGTGATAAACTGAATAGTCGAACGCTTAAAACATGAGCCTTTGGCTCGGATAAATAGGGCAACCTTATCCTGCGTGATCGACTCTAAATAAATCTTACTCATCCTTATAACGGTCATGCAAAATGTAGAAATATAGTGCTGGTCGTTTATTTACATATGAAAATGTTAATACTTGCAAATACGGGATTTCGGATAGGCCCAGCTATGTATCGAGTCACAGAGACAAAAGTTTCACATTTTAACGAACGTTGTTTCATGGATTCAAAGATCAGATTTCAGAAAATAAGTTGTAAAATGCTAAATGGCCAATGATACACGATGTCTATAAATGCGCAATGTAGGCATAATATATGGGATATTTCTATGTAGTAGAAATAATATTTACATATGGGATCTTTATGCCTACAGAAGCGTTTCGGACAATTTTCGCGACATTCCTACTTCCTAGACTGTATCAACAGACTATTTTATTATTCTCATCCCCCAACAACGCTTATAACATCTGCAAGTATGAAGGACGTTATTTCACAATGGACCTCTATGTATTGTTCAAAAGTATATACAGTATGAAAATATTGTGTAAAAATATTGCAACATCAATGTCAATTAAAAAATGAGAATAAAGTGCTGAATTTTCGTATTTTTTGCAGAGTGTGGTATTTCCAGTGCACCGATTCAAGAAACCCCACACTGGGAAGATACTAACCCAAATGACTGGCCATGGATTGTCCATTTCAAATTAGATTTTTCTAGCTGGTTATCCATGCCAGTGCATGGATGTATTGGAGTTATCCTAAGCGAGAACTGGGTAGTTACAGCCCAACACTGTGCACCATATCCTAACATTAAAGTCAAGACAAACGACGGTGAGTCTATCGAGGTGGAGAAAATCATTTCACAATGTGATTTTGATTCACCAAATTGCAAATCTGACATTGCCCTCATCAAGTTAGCCAAACCACTTAAATTCACCTTGAGGGTTCGGCCAATATGCTTGCCAAAACCATCAGACTTAGTAGCAGCTGTTAAAGATCGTTCTAAAACACTAGCTATGGTTCTTCGCAAAGAGGGTCCGGACATCGCGAAGAAAACCGTTCGGATTGTAAAACCAAAAGATTGTACAGCGAAACCTTTCTATTCGAAAACATTGCTTTGTGCGGGAAGTCGAAAGGACTTCTGCCCAGGGGATAGTGGATCACCGTTAATGTTCTCAATACGAACAAAAAACAAGCGATCCGTCAAATATTTGGCTGGAATCTTGAGTTGGGGCAGGGATCTATTCGATGGAGATTGTGATCTTGCATACAGTTATCTGGCGTATAACGACTTGCGGAAATGTGGTTCGTGGATTCGTCGTAATACAGGTCTAAAATAATGAAGCAATGACTGACAAGAGTAAAATATGTTTTTATATTAGAATATGTAATCTAATGGTTAGTATAGGAAGTCATATGATAACGAGTACAATTAAGGATTTACACAATTCACACGTATTGCAAAGTTTCAAAAAATTTGGCAGCTATAGTGTAAATCCTTAATTGCACGAGAAAAATCATGATTACTTGTTTATTATTATATGTATGACAAAATTCCGTCTGGCAATGCAGCCCTCCCAGTTTTGAGTGCTGCTGGTCGTATTTATGTTGACCACTTTCTCTTTAAGCACTTCCAGAGCAAGTTCAGTTGTGTTTGAAACATTTTGTTTGTTTTGGAAAATTTCGAGTGTAATTAATACAATAATTACACTCCTCATGAGCAATCAGAATGCAGTAATTTTGTCACGCATATAATCTTATTAAAGTTATATCGGCTTGACTGACAACGCAACATATAACTGGGTCATAAGTCGTAAAGTAGAGAACAAAACATAAACCAAAAGGCGTCATCTTGAAGATATTCAAGTACAAAAGCACATATGGTATTATTTCAAGTTTATTACAAAGTATTGTTAAACCAAAAAACTTACAAAACAAGCTGGGCTCTATATATACAAAAGTAAAAGAAACTTGCTATGCATCGTGGGCAGTGTAAGGCCTTTCGTAATAGAGTGAAATGTTTCATTTTATGTTGCACTCTCTGACGAAGGATGTTCGCTCGAAATGTTAGACACCCTTGTAAATACTATTTGAGCAGTGCGTATAACGTCTAGTAAAGTGCGTATAACGTCTAGTAAAGTGCGTATAACGTCTGTGGGAATTTAACATATATGTAATATATGGATTCTCCTAATATCTTGTCAGCCGAAAATTTCATCTTCATAGACTTTTTGCTTTTGACGGAAATGACGTCATAGACTTTTTGCTTTTGACGGAAATTACGTCATAGCGGGCATCTGTAAAGAGGTTTGCGTGTGTAGACAATGCCCGCCTATGACATCACTTCCGTCAAGTTTAACAAGCAAAAAAAGTCGAAGATGAAATTTCAGCTGACAAGATATATTACAATCTATCTCAGGAGAATCCTTAGATTACAAATATGTTAAATCCTTGCAGACGTTATATGCACTTTCGTGCATATAAATTTTCGACATGAAATGGAAATACAGATATGTCAGTTTGTCTATTATTTCCATTTCATGTCAAATTGTCAATCTCACCATTGTTAAATTATTAATAGGCAACGACATCATCTTACCCTTGTATATATAGATCTCAGCTTATTTTGTGATTTTTTTTGCCTTGAGAATTGACAATGACTTTTAAACAAATTCGAAATATTACCACACACACTTTTCGCTTAATCTTATTCCATCTTGAATACCAAGCTTCAAAATGACGTTTTTTCAGGTTTATGTTTTATCTCTACTTTTTGAAATTGTCAGCTGGTTATTGTTTTTATAAGCAGTAAACGTAATCGAAGTATAAAAGTGTTAAATTACGATAACAGAAGGATTTACTCAGAAAACTTAAAGTGGCTATGACCCCAAATACGATATTACTGATATAGTTTCTACATGAAGTACTGAATAGTTGAATACCATGTTCTATGAAACCAGTTTTCCACTTCACCATTTTGCTGATGACATGGTGTTTTCCCGTTTTCATTGGTCGACAACTGAAAAAAGTGATGTCATTGTGGAAATATTTCGCTAGCGGCGAGCGAAATGGTGAAGTGGAAAACGTGCTTAAGGTGGCTCCCTACTGTTTCTTGAAAGGTGGCAAAAATGCAAATTTCAATCTCGAAAACTGCCCATGGATATTTCGGAAAAGATTGAAACTAAAGCTATGCGTAGAATAACTTTCAGGACATCAAATACTATTAATGGCTAGAGTGTTTCATCTGATGCTATGACAACAGTGACGTTTCAAAATGGCCGAAAATTAACATTTAATCTAATTTATTTCGCAAACGAGTCGGTGACCCCCGATTGCATTTAAACATTTCTTTTAGTTTAATTAATAAATAGGCAGATTAAAAAAAAATTCTTTAAATTTGCCTATTCATTAATTCATTAATATTCACTGTTGTCATAGCAACAGATGAAACACTTTAGCCATTAATAGTATTTGATGCCCTGAAAGTTAATTCTATGCATAGCTTTAGTTTCAATCTTTTCCGAAATATCCATGGGCATTTTCGAGATTGAAATTTGCATTTGCCACCTTTCGAAAAACAGTAGGGAGCCACCTTAAAGTTTGTTTTTAAAATGATGAGTGTGACGTCAACCCAGTTATCATTTCGGATACAATATTCTGCTGCTTGAGAAATTTGACCTAACTCAACCGTTGATGATATACTTCAACGTTATACTACAGATTGTATCAACTTTTTCACTCAAATCCTCAACCAGTTTATCACATGAAAGGTATGGAAGAAAGCCAAATTCCTGGAAAGGCGTCACATCATTAGTATTTAAAAAAACCTGTATAAAGTATCGAATTAAAGATCAAATAAAACAAATATTCACTGTTCAAATATTTGCATCATTATAGAATGTTTATAAATAATATAAAATTTTGAGTTATGGGCACTTTAACCATTTTCTGTATAGTTTATTGGAAAGTCACAATGACTATAGTTAAGTGAGAGAAACACATGCTATTAGCGCTGTGCCTTATTTTGATTAAAAGTGACGTAATTCATATAAACATATCGATCATTAATAATTCATATATTATATTGTAATTGTAGCCTCTTGTATGGAATAGGTTAGTGGGACTTCAAGGGAACACTTCTTTTCATATATGTACTGTACATTTTCATTCATTAATGAATAAAATATTTTTTAAAGATATTTATTTGCAAAGAATTTGCTTGTTGTTTCCTTGGAAAATCTACCGCTTCTCTTTTACATTCGTTTCTGGTTAGATTAGTTTTTTGTTTGCAATATCACGTCACCACTTCGCACCACACTCGCCAACGAATTTTACGTACTGTTTAATAAACGAGCAGACAATTGTTTTCAATTATTTAAAGGGACACTCCACCCCCAAAACAAGTGTTTCTTAAATGAAAGTTCTTTGTCGCCTGACATGAGAATGCATGGGTATTAGTTTTCTACTAATATTTTTAATTTGAGAGAAATTTGGCTTTGTTTATCGTATTTTTGGTAAATTGAAGGCCGCCATATTTGTTCTGATTGCGGGCGAATGCGGTCGTTCCCGTTAATTTTCGTCGTTGAGTGATAGAAACACTATGAAAAGAAATCCTTCAAAATAGTGTGAATAGAAATCTGCACAATGTATTAAAACCACGCTATTGTCATGCTATTGTGAAGGGTTTGTTTGTATAGTGTTTCTATCAGTCAATGACGTCAAAAAATAATGGGATCGACCGCATTCGCCCGCTATTAGAACAAATATGGCGGCCTTCAATTTAACTCTTTCCAGTCCGGCCCAGTCAAAAGGGTCATAGAAGACCCCCGAAGTCGTCAATCGAAAAACACTTCACACGGTAACGCAAGATTAAAAATTGAAATTCGACAAGCGCCAAGCACATGAGATCCACTCACACGCCAAGTTTGATTTGATTTCATAAACAACTCTGCGATTGGTGGCATTTTGAGTTTTCAAGATGCTACGCGGGCGTGCAAGATGGCCTTTTCTAGAAAAATTTAAATTTTTCAACCTGATTTATGATAATTAATGCTAATTTATATTAACATAATGTGTCTTGTTCGGAAAATTCAAAAGCATTGGTAACAGCCGGTTTATTGGGCTTTCAGAAAAGGTATAGGTTTCGCAACAGTTATGAATATTTCCCAAGATATCAATAGAACAAAGAGGTAGTTCAATTTTGGATGTTTTTCAGCCGGACAGGAAAGAGTTAACAAAAATACGATAAACAAAGCCAAATTTCCCTAAAACTAAAAATAATAGTAGATCTCATGTGAGGCGACAAAGAACGTTCATTTAAGGAACAATTATATGGCTGAGCTCGTTTTCAGGTCTGTACGTCAAATAATGCATGCTGATTGGTTACTGAGAGGTCCGGAATGTATGATATTGACCTCCCAGTCTACACGAGTGTATACGCTTTTTCCGGAGCGGTATTTGCGGGGAAATTTCTTAGTTGTTTTAATAAAAATAAAATAGAGCTACAATCTTGGACAAAACCTGTTGTTACACTGCCCTCAAAAATCATCTACACTTGAATTAGATATTTTTACCACTTTAGCACGAAAAATCCCCCGCCCCCTGTGCAATGTTGTTCCTAATTGCAAGAAACCAATTTTGGTTCAATTTTCTGTGTAGCAATCAACATTGAAAGGGGCGAGGGGGGATAAACATAAAACACTACATTTAACAAGACTGATGCAATTTTTTTGTTAAGTGTAACAACCGTTTTGTTCAAGATTGTAGGTATCTTCGTTGAAAATACCGAGCAATTAAATTGTTCTGGAACATCATTGTTGCTTTTATTTCAGTTTTCAAACATGTAAAAGCACGGAAAATCAACCAAAAGCCATATAATAAATACTTTATCAACCTCGTTTGCTTGGCCTGTACTGGAAAGTATTTGCCTTTGGTTTCATCACACAAACCTCGCTCCTTCGTCGCTGGGTCTGTACAAAAACCTGAGACAAATACGTTCCTGAACAGACCTCACACTCGGTTAATAAGTCTCATACACCCGAGTCAGAAACGATACCGTCGTATAAGTGAAGACTGTAATATCTGCGGATTTTATTGAAAGCCTCTTGTAGTTGAGGTGTACATTATTGTTATTTCTATTCTATTTTTATGTTCTAAATGTACCCCAATCATGCTGACTAGCTCGGCTATGTCAAGATGACGAAGAGTTTCATGAGTTATTTCAATATCAATTCCTACAGTTTATGTGACATTTTCTTTTGACGTCTTAGGGCATCCTTTCTTTTTTTCTTGTAATCTTGAGTGAGATTTTGCCTTACTTGCAACCAGTACTTTTTTAAACTTTCTATTGATTCTTCTCTCTTAAAGCTCGAGCTCTCCTCTAAGGAAAAACAAAGCATGGTTATTCACGTAGATTCAATTCATCATTGTTACTATAACGGACAACTATGGTTGCCGATGTGTAGTAATATTCAATCAACAATAACTTAAAATGTTATTTAAAAATATTTTACTGCAATGATTTTATGCATATTAAAACACATTATTTTATGCATAAATAACGTTTTAAGTATAAACTTTATGCTTATAATTATTTTCTTATTTTCTTAGCTTATAATTATTTTCATACGATACGCTTGGAGTTTATAGCTTTAAACTCTTGATGTTTTCGAAATCCTTGTTCGATTGTATAGTGCCGTATGCTCTTATACCGCGTTGTTTTATTGAAATATGGCCCTTTTACTGTTTGATACTTGGATAATTAAATATCATGTTAGTATAGAAAAATATGTTTGCACAATATCCATGTAGAAGCCTTAAACGTTATTTATTGTCACGTTAAATTTACGTAAAATTTGTTATACAAATACGAGTCCGACTGCATGCTGGGTCGATTCCCCAAAAATATCGGGGAGGGGGTGTCCGCTTAATAGAGGTCGCATTTATATGGTTTATTTTGGATTTCAATCGGGACTTTGGGAACTGTTAGTTTAAGACAGGGTGGCAACAGGACCGCTTAATACAGGTTTGACTGTATTCAGCTATGATAAAAATCGTAGAGTTCTAAATCGTAGAGTTCTCCAAACTGTGAGACTCCGTGAGTCATAATTGGTTTCGTTGCAATTCATTCAATCTTTTAAGCTTCTAT
This sequence comes from Chrysogorgia sp. JL179-B06, assembly GCA_035772405.1. Lineage (NCBI taxonomy): Eukaryota > Metazoa > Cnidaria > Anthozoa > Scleralcyonacea > Chrysogorgiidae > Chrysogorgia > Chrysogorgia sp. JL179-B06. The sequence continues at coordinate 2,604,454 of JAYKKM010000032.1, read as the reverse complement.
TAATTGAAACAGCAATACAATCCTCACCTTCTAATGTGTCCATCATTGTTTTGTTCTCGGGATGATAAAATAAATGTCTTTGGTAATCTTTTTTTGGACTACTATCAACCTCTGACAAATTCCGTGGCTCTTCCTGTTCATCTTCTGCTTCGCTTGCGCTACTGTCATAAGGTAAGTTCTGCAAGAGTTCCACAGGAACTTTCCATTTCGTTATTTCTTCTGATTTTTCAATAATGTTAATTTCTTTGCAATCTTTGTTTTCATTCAAATCCGTCAAAAATGAAAAAGTGTTACTTTCCTAGAACATAAGCAGTATTTAAATAATTAGGGATACTGTAGGCTTGGGCAGTTTTTATTAAAAAACCGAAACCGAAAACCGACATGAAAAAACCCGAATTTTTGTCCGCCATCTTGAAAATCCGTTTAATCACGTCATAATAATAATAATAGTTATGATTCTATCGAGAGCAAACTACAGGAATAAGGTAACGTAATATTGCAAACAACGTAAAATAAAAAAGCAATGGAGATCAAAGGAACACTACGCAACCCGAAACAAAAAGCAAAAATAAAAATATTTTCTTACTTGATCTTTCTTTTCAAAGATATTTTTTAATGAGTCAGAGACGCTGTAAAACTTTGACTTCGTAACTAATGGTAGCTCTGTTTCTGAACTTTTCTTTGGAACAATATCATTTTCCTTCACCTCAGGACTGATGGGCTTTACAATATTTTCTTCGAACTGAGCGTGGTCCTCTCGGCTAGGATCGTAATGAGTTGCTAAGGAATCCCTAATGAAACAATAAACAAAAAACAGACGATACGTAGACGATCTTCAAGCTCATATCCTCAGAAAAATGATTCTGAGTACCGTACAGGAATCGAACCTGTAACCTTCTGATTGCCGGTGAGACGCTCTAACCATTGAGCTAACGAGACTGGAGAGCGAAGGTTACAATGATGTACTGGTTCGATTGATATGCGGCAGTCACTATATATCGTTAATGCTATTATTACAGGTTCGATTCCTGTACGGGACTCAGAATAATTTTTCTGAGGATATGAGCTAGATGATCGTCCACATTCACTACATCATTGTGTACTATATTAACGCAAACAACAAACAGTTGTACTGTCCATCGCTGCTAAGTACTTACTTACCTTGGCTGCAGAATGTCTTATAAATTACTGGTAGTACGCTACTGTTTCTGAGTTAAGTTAAATTTCCTATTATGTATAGAACATGCTGACTTTAATTCTAATCATAAATTATTTTTCGCTGTACAACATTTTATTGTTGGGTTTTCAGTTTCTTCATAATGTTTTGTCCTTTTTTCCGTGTTATTTTGTTTTTAATGTCCAATGTCCTCTAATAATATATCTAGAATAAGATAGCCAGTTTGAGATTTTTGACTGAATCAAATCTTTTATTTTATTCGATCACAACGTTCACATACCTGTACTGGTTTCTAGAATCATCTTTTTGTCCCATGAAAATCGAATTACATCCAAGTACTTCTTGAAGAACTTTAAAAGATAATTGTTTTTCCTCCTGTAGCTGTCGGTCAATTTCATCGCCTTCATCAACTTCTGAGAAAGAACGTTTTTTAGTTTGTTCACACAAATCTTTCTTCGCATCAGAATCTAGCTCCTCGTCACTTTCCAAAAACCGTTCATCCATCTTAAATCTTCCATCATGTCCAAACTTTTGTTGTAATTTCATGAGCTAATAAAAAAGAAGGCAATACAATAGAAATAACGCTATTATGAGCAAGCGTATAAATTTACTTGTGGAAAAATATAATAAGGGAGCGTTCATTATTTGGGAGCGTTCATTATGGCTGGCGTTGGTACCGAAGAAAAATGGGTTGGGTAAGCTAAATGTTTGGCAGTAACAGATTGGATAAAAAATATTTTGTTGTTATGAGGATTATGAACTCGGGTGGTGAATAATAATGATGTAAATGGCTACTCCGAGTGACGAACCACACCGGACAAGTAGAGAAAACTCTACTTGACCCGGCTGGGATTCGAACCCGCGACCTTCGGTTTGCTAGTCCGACGCTCTATCGACTGAGCTACTGGTCAAGTTGGGAGCAGGTGGTCGAATGATGGTACTTGGGCTATTTGATATTTCGAAACAGATACTAGTTTCATCAATATCTTGACAAATAGTCTTTATACATATATATACAGTTGACTCTCTCTGTGCGGACACTCTCGTAAACGGACAGCTCCAGATACGGACACCTTTCCAAAACCCCGTTTGAACTCTCAGTAAAACTCTGTATTTATATACGTTCCCGTAGCCGGACACTCCCATAAGCGGACGCGGACACTTTTGGTGATTATCATTTGGATTTTTCTTTTGTTTTTACACTCCCGTAAACGGACACCCCGGAAAAATAATCCAATTACTAAAACCCGTATGAGCATTACGGAGGGTGTTCAGACATTATTAATTGCGAAACGCGCTCAGGGTATTTTGACCACTTCAAATATCAGCTGGCAAAGATATTAGGATGCGGTAAATCGTAAATAGCTACGATTCTTTCGAAGAAAGACGAGATTATGTCTCAAGCCATTGCACATGATGACATGCCAATGACATCTTATTGGACATGCACAACTGAAGTCAATGAAGCAGTCGTCCATTCATAAATATTTTGTGTAATGTATGACTTAATTGTATATATTAATTGATATCAAATCAATCGACATTGGTGTGCTGTACTTTATTGTAAAGATGTTTAGTTCTGTTAAAGTTTTTTTAGATTAAATCGTTTTTGGCTATTTAAGCCTTGAGTAACTAAATAAAACAAGCAATCATTTTAAGACATTCTAAGTTTCATTTTGTGTGAGTACCATTGAAGTCACCAGTAGAAGCACCTGTAGGCGGACAAAACTCATATATTTTGACAAGTGTCCGCTTACGAGAACTATTCCCATAAGCGGACAACTCCACTTGCGGACACTTTTTCAGATTCCCGAGGGTGTCCGCTTACGGGAGAGTTAACTGTATTTAATATATATTTAACATTAAATATATATATATGTATAAAGACTATTTGTCAAGATATTGATGAAATTAGTATCTGTTTCGAAATATCAAATAGCCCAAGTACCATCATTCGACCACCTGCTCCCAACTTGACCTGTAGTTCAGGTCGGGTCAAGTAGAGTTTTCTCTATATTGTCCGGTATGGTTCGTCACTCGGAGTAGCCATTTACATCATTATATTTTGTTGCTTTATAAATATTGGGTAACAAATTTTAAAACAAAATAAATCATTGTTTAATATAAATCATTGTTTAATGTCTATAGTTATAATAATATAGTAATACAATATACAACACAGAGATTACTTGTTCAAAGACATTGTCAGGTAAAAGCTCTTGTTAAATAATATTTTAGATAGACATATTTTCATGTTTATAAACGACAACACAAACTTTAACTTCCTAAGAATATTGTAATGATCTCATACAATATGAACCAATATTTATCACCATAAATATCCGCCAAATATCTCAAGGTTATGATAAGAGCGGGACAGTAGGCAAAGGGCGTATATACAAATATGATACAGTAAAATCCCGCGTATAAGAACCTAGTGGATTAAGAACCTACAGCCTGAAATTTGCCATTTAGACACCCATTTTTATAAGAACCAATTCAGCCTGAAATTTGGAAAAGGTTCTTATTTGGTAGGCATGTAATAGTTATGGAATGAGAAATAAGACTGAAGGCTTGGCAGTGATTTATACAGTTCCAGATAAATGTGTTTCAGGGTATTAAACTCCTAGACTGCAAAATTTACTTTCATGAAAGTGTTTCAGACTTTATATGAAACAGCACTTATACTTTCAACTTCTACTGGTATAATAAAATTGTCAACAAAACAAATGTCAGTGTTAAGCAGTACAGTACTGCATAGAAACTGATGTAATTTTAATTGTATTTTAAATTTCATGACCTGCACCACTCTTTGAAAAAATAAGAACCTATTTAAGAACCTAAACAGGCTTATTTTGTCTTATGCATCAAATATGTAAGAACCTATTCACCCTGACCTGGAAAATAGTAGGTTCTTATACGTGGGATTTTACTGTATACATGAATGCAAGTATAACATGTATTTGGTTGCATCATCTAGTGATGGTTGGGTAGAAGAAAAATTCAGTGTTTGAAAGGTTGCGTAAAACCTTTTTTTTTGTTTCAACTTGTTTCTCTTCAGTACCAACCCCTGCGCCATAAATAATGAACTCTCCCTAAATAAATTACTGTATTCTGATTGATCAAGAAGGGTGCAATTATTTTACTAAATACACTTTTTCCAATGGGGGAAATACGCTTTTCAAACACAACTGAATTTACGCTGGAGGAGCTTAAGGTGGCTCGATAGGAAAAAATCTCAAATAAATTTTAAAAGTTTGCCATAAAATTAGGTTTTTGAGTCATTCGGTATGAAGCAGTTCCATAGTGGAACGATGATATTGAACTTTGTGTTTGATTTCTAGGATTTGTCATTTTTGGTGGCCATGGGATTTATTTTTGTGATATCTTGAAAACTATAGCAGCCATTTACACGAAATATTTACTGTTTATTTACGTATCGTAGAGTTGTGCAAGGAATTATTATTTAGTCTAGACAATGCTAACATAAGTTTTGAGTCGGATTACTTGGAACCTTTTTCTACCTCTTTCTTCAGGATTGAAAAAATATATGAAGACATTATCATACCTGTTTGATTCTAGTTCCTTGCACAGTCCTAGCATTACTGATAATATCTCCAAAGTTTTAGATTCCCCCACCATATATATATTTTGAGATATTAAGTTTACTGCAACCTACTTATTTTATTCTCCAGAAAAGGCGTGGTCAGAATTAAGTCTGCGGCTCTTCTGCAATTTAACAAATGTGTACCTTAATTTTTTGGATGAATGTGTCGAGCTCTTACTTCTACCCATAACAAACTCATCAGAAAAAAGTGTCTAGTGTCCTTAAAAATGCTATCAAAAATGGCCTATCGAGCCACCTTAAAGGAAATGCGGTCAACGCAAACACGACTAGCAGCAGACAATTGTGCCAAATTGCAATACAAATTGTAGCGTAAATTCTCAAATTTCCTTTAGAAACATTTTCTTAGTGTGGATTTTTTAGTCGAAATTCACAATCTGTGATACTTGAGCTACATTTGGACCAGTCTGGATCCGCCCCTAATTGCACTCGCTATATCATATGATTATATACCTATACAAATAAAACGCTAAATATTTTAATTGAAAAGAGTGAATACAATTTCTACCTTTTCACCGGATTTTCCATCAAAATATTCTTTCCAACTAAAACTCTCATTGTTTTGGTTTTTATCATCATCATCACCATCATCATCACTTGCAGAGTCCATTCCAAGCCATGATAAAGCTTTAGCGCCAGTTATTTTCTATAAATATTAAGCTGCACAAGTTAACATTGGTCAAATATTTACTACAAATGTCAAATATCACATAACATTTCCTTATTCCGGTTATGCGTGCAGCGACTAAGTGGACTATAAAATCGGATCTTGCCAATAATATTAAAATTCGTTTTGAAATTATGTAGGAACACCACGTGAACTATTTATTGCTAAGCTTTCAACCTGTTGAGTCAGGCCTTCATCAGAGCATAATGTCAACTACGTGAGCCATTGCGTCATATAAACAACAATTAACGTGGAGTGAGAAAAACATTTTTTTATCGACCAAGAAAAATCCCATTCCCGAGCATTCCCGACCAAATGTCATAATGTTATCGTGAGTAAATCCACTACATAACAATGTACCTGCAGGATAAGAAATCGGTCAGGTGAATCGCAGTGTGTAAACGTACATATTAAGAATATAAGATACGATGGAGTCATCTTTATTAGTTATAATTAATGAAGGCGTCGCAATTATTTACTGCAAAGAGTTGACCACGTGTTGTTAAGTGTTGAAACAAATTATCAATGGTCATTGATAATCTAGGGGAATCTGGTGGCATGCACCACCAGAATTTTTTTGTTTTTTTGAAGCACTAAAATCGTATTCTCATCGATTTCTGCGAGGAATCTCCGAAAAACTAATTTTTAATAATAAGCGATATATTTATTTAGACATTTTTAAACAAAAACAGGTTATGTGATGCAGCTATTTTGTTTTAGCCCTTGACAATCAAATAATCAAAATCAAATTACATATTCACCCACTTTTAGATTTTTTATTAGATTTTTAAAATCATTTTCTTAACAGATATAACACATGAACGCGTCCAATAAAATCTTAACAAAATGGAGTGTATTTGTAAAATGTATACTAATACATCCTTGCGATATGGACGCAATAAGCGTCAGAAGAGAAAAAAGCTAAAGTTCTCCTCATGACATCAGAAAGCGACTCAATTCAAATCCAAATCCTAACGATCCTGTAATGTTCTAATATTGCTAAAGTTACTTGTTGTCCAGGACACTCCACCCCAAAAACAAGTGTTGCTTAAATGTAAGTTCTTTGTCGCCTTACATGAGAATGGTTATTAGTTTTCTTCTAACATCGTTAGTTATAGAAATTTGGTTTTGTTTATCGTATTTTTTGTAAATTGAAGGCCGCCATTTTTGTTCTGATTGCGGGCGAATGCGGTCGCTCCCATTAATTTTTTGACGTCATTGAGTGATAGAAAACTATACAAAGAAACCCTTCACAATAGCATGACAATAGCGTGGTTTTAATCTATTGAGCGGGATTTCTATTTCTATGAAGGATTTCTTGACGTTACAAATTAATGCGAGTTACCGCATTCGCCCGCAGTCAGAACGGAAATGGCGGCCTTCAATTTACCGAAAATACGATAAATATAATTTCTCTCAAACTAAACAGATTGGAAGAAAATTAATACCCATTCTCGTGTAAGACACAGAGGTATCATTTAAGCAACACTTGTTTTGGGGGAGTGGCTCTTTAACAATAATTACTTGTTGTTTACAGGTTGAATGTTGTAAATATAAACATTCACTAGCTACTCTGTCGACGGAAAATTGTTGACTCGAGCGGGATTTAAACTTGCACCTGCAGGATTCCGGTGTGCTGCTCTACCAGTTGAGCAAGAAAAAATACCTATACCTATATATTTATGAAAATTAATCGACATGATTAATCGAAATGATTAACCTACACTATTAAGTTGACGAAACATTGTTGACTACCATATGCTACACCTGAGGATGATTCTGCATGAAATAGAATCTAAACACTACACATCCTTACAGATGATCATGATAAGCGTTACGTTGTCGCGAAAATATTTCGTCCACTTAAATTAATAAAATTAGCACAATGTTCCCGAAATATTTTGGCAACAATTAACGCGTATGATCATCTGTAAGGATGTGTAGTGTTTAGATTCTATTTCAGAATCATCCTCAGGGTACAGTAGCATAGTAGTCAACAATGTTTCGTCAGCTTAATAGTGTAGGTTAATCATTTCAATTAATCATGTCGATTAATTTTCATATATATAGGTATAGGTATTTTTTCTTGATATAAATCTTAGATGAGAATAACACCCACAACCTTCTAGATAAGTATAAACGTGTTTGTTTTTCTGCTTACTAAATCGCATTCACCAGGATAATCGAGTGTTTAAATTACATATATAAATCTCACTAATCTACAGTATATATAAAAAAATTCAAACCTTTCCTTCAGAAGGTATCTTCAGTTCTTCGTCATTTTCATCTAATACCAGGTGATTGTTTCCTTTAAAGTGATCACTGTCGATTTTCTGTAAAGCAGTTCTGACAATCTCCTTTTGTTTTTGAATAACTTGGGTTCTTCCCTTTAAACTCTCTAATCTTAAGCTGTTTGACATCTCTCTTTTCGTAGAGTCACTCTTCCTAAGCGATGAAGATGAGTTGGTCGTAGGTCGTGCACCATGCTCCTTCATAATACTTGTCAATTCTCCATCAACGGTAGTGTTAGGTAGACCGTGCTTTGATTTTGACGAGTCCGTGACGTTAATCTCAGGCATTAAAGCTTTGCCACTTGATGTCTGATATTCCTTGTCATTCTGTACAGAGCTACCATCCTCACTCGACGAATTACTAAGACTTTCTCTTGAAAAAATGTCGCTGTTATCCGATATCTCCTGCATAGTTTTTAAAAAGTCACCTTCATTTATATTTCTGTCATAGCCACTCACAGATGTATTCGGTGAAGTATTACAAATAATACCAGCAGCATCACTTTTATTCTCATGTACAGTGTCCTTAGTTCTTTTAGGTTCATTCTGTTTCTCTGTATGTGAATTAGGAGCTATTTTTAAAGAATTATCATCATCTGTAGACAGATCACTTTCATTCGACAAGTCCTTTTCACTATCGTCGTTGACATCATTTCTACAATCCAATCCGGTAACTTCTGTGTTAACTTTATGCATTAACGATTCGTCGTTACCTTCCTTCCAACTATCGCCATCCTCCAACGAATCAATCTCGCTATTTGACTGATTTTCAGAACCATCTACACTTTCAGCTGACTTCTCACCACTTTTGTCTTCAAAGCCACAGCTATTTACATCAACAGGACACAAAATCTCCGTTTCAATTTCGAAGTCTTTTCGCTTTCGTCTAACTTTACGGGGAATCACACTTTCGTCTTTTTCAACAACAACTGTATCCAAATGTTTATTGGGATCACACTTCTCGCTATTTGACTGATTTTCAGGGCCATCTACACCATCAGCTGAATTCTCGCCACTTTTATCTTCAAAGCCACAGTTATTTACGTCAGGAGGACACAAAATCTCCGTTCCAATTTCGAAGTCTTTTCTCTTTCGTCTAACTTTACGTGGAATTACATTGTTATTTTTTCCTTCATTATCATTAACCAAACTTTTCTTGGGATCACTCTTAGAAATATCACAAACATTTGGACAGCTACTCTCAATGTCCCAGGTTAGAGTGTTCACAGATTGAGAAAGCTCATTACCAACACGAATTTTCTTCACACAATGAACAGTTTTTGACGGATCAAACTTCGCCACCTTTTTACCGTCTTTCCGCCGTAAAAATACAATAGGCAAAGATCGACCAAACTTTCCAACGACCCAGTTCCTTTTGCCGGGTACAGGTGTACCGGGGACGGCTGATTTTATATCGGGTACAACTGAGTTATCAAGTATGTCATCGCTTTTTCTTGTTTCACTCTTCAAGGTTTTCTCTTTTTGTAACCTAAACAAATGAACTAGTCACTACAGCATATTTCCATATAACTCTAAACAATAATTTCCCTTATTATATGACAATGGCGTCATTTTTCAAAATAAGGCTAAGAGAACTGATCAAATCCAGGAGCGGAATATACACTAAATTCCGTATTGTACACTTCTATACCAGTTTAACCGGTTTAGAAGAGGTAAAATCTGCCTTCTATGGAAAATTCAAAGTAAAATGTCGGATGCGAACTATCTATTTCATTTGAACAGTCATGTAATAAATATCCCATTGAATGGTTTTACCGATAATACGGTCGGGCATTTTACTAGTATCTCGCATTTTCCCTCGCCCTCTCAGAGCTCGGAAAATTACATCCGAAACTCGTAAAATACCCGACTATCGGTTGTTCAATCACCGTACGGGAAAGTGCTTTTATCGAGTCTGGGACCGAAGCAGCAGTCTAATGACGTCACACGTTAGAGTCGTCGACAATATCGATGTTTTTTGTGGAACTTTAATGCTTAGCTGTGGAAATATTACTGATGTTTGAGTTAGAATTAACTTCCTCCTCTGGAAGCGAGATCAATAATGATTTTTTAACTCTAGAATCTATGCCGACTCTAACGTGTGACGTCATTTGACCGCGTGATGAGGTGGTTTGACCGCTCGATGAGGTGGGACAAAATTGGTGTAATTTTCACTTTTACATAAAAAATAAAGCACTCTTCTTTGTCGTGATTGAAAAACCGATACCATGCACCTTAAAATTTAGCGCATCAATCACACCAATCCATCTATCCTCATCTATTCCTTTATTGACACCATGCAAATACAGCTTATAAATTAATAATAATAATAATAATATTTTATTTATACAGGTTAATCTTGTTCAGTAAAATAAATTGCTGTTATCAATCAAATGGCAACGAACAAGATATAGTAATCTCAAACTCATTAACCAAAAACCAAAAATGAACCAAAAACAAAGAAAATCAACTCCGTGACGGAGAACTGGATATGTGATCTTAATTAGCATAGGATTTTGACGATTTCAACCTCAAATTTCTCTGTAAATACTGACTTGTTTGACTTTGAGATGCCATTTCAAAGCCTCCAATTCGGACTGGACCGAATTTTAAGTCCTTGCAATTAGCTACTACAACTAATTGCGCGGACTGCAACTAATTGCAACTAATTGCGCGGACTGCAACTAATTGCGCGGACTGCAACTAATTGCGCGGACTGCAACTAATTGCGCGGACTGCAACTAATTGCAACTAATTGCGCGGACTTGAAATCCGGTCCAGTCCGCATTGTCGGCTTTGAAATATTACTTGAAGTACTAACACGATACCATACCTGCTTAGATAATCTTCCTTTGCTAACTGTATTTTGAGGACATTCCCCTTCCAGTTGCAATTGTTGTAGATTGTTAAGCCTATATATTAAGAAAACATATTTAAAAACTTAGATTTCAGCGTAAACCAAGACACAGACGGAAAAATCGATCTATTGGGTAAATCATATAATTTACCAAATCATCTTCGCTCTGCCACGTACTGAGTCCAAGTAGCTCAATAGTTATAACAACTCTATAAGCGATTTCTATTTAGGTTCTATTCCCACCACAGAGGGGCTTTGAATTTTACTGCGATTAAACAATCCTGAACATCATGAGTGGCAATTAAATATTAATATATCAATCATTGCCACTTCGCTGCAATTTGTAATCGTATAGCATGGTTAACTAGTAGCAAATACTATTTTTCTAATAAATAAATTACTTTATTTCAGTGTTTATGAATAGGCCTTAAAGTGGCACTACGATGAAAATTCACCCTCGTATTTTAGAATTTCTTTAACATAGAATAGTATTTCAGAGTCGAAAGTGATCATCGATGTAAATAAAAAATAAAAAATGGTATTTTGAAGTAAGTATTTTGAGCTCTGAAATCACTATTATTTAGGCCACCATTACTAAAAACGTGTTCCAAGTGAGCCCGCAATTTCAAAAGGTAATATTGTTTGTGACGTCAGATTCTCAATGCTATACACCTGAATTTCAGTCGAGGTTACTTGTTTTCTTGTATTCTTCGAGAAGTAGATGAAATGTTCAGCCTTTCAGACGAAAAATTTGAAAAAACGACCTTGATTTACTTGAAGAATTAGCCATGTGGAGTCTTCGCGTTGAGAATCTGACGTCACTTCGTTACGCTGGTCAGGAACATGAACGATTAATGGCGGACATAACAACTCCAGATTCGGAGTCAGAAAAGTAATACTTGCCATCGTCGAATCGCAAAACGGTTTGTTTGAATGCATTAATTAGAATAAAATAAATGCAATCGTAAAAGTTATTGTCTAATAAAGTATATTAGATTTATTTTTCTGATACATTCTCTAAAACCAGCAAGTGTGTTTTTATCCCAGTTGCTAGGCCTCAATCTGGACCATAAATATAGCGCAAAGACCTAATAAGTGCATGTTTTCCGTAACGTAATCAGAGCTAAAACGTACGTGATCGAAATCAACGTTCCATAGTTATTATAACATTTAGCGGAAGTGTTGAAGATTTCCTTTCGTAAACTTTGCACCGCAATAGGAGTCTTAGCAGCTGGAATGGTTCTTTAATCTCACTGAAACTCAGATATTTACCGTTTGTTAGATCCAGAGCGGGCTTTTTTTGTCTTTCTGTCGAGGAAAGTGCCCGGGTCAATATCTCCATAATTATATGATGTATGGCAACGAAATTGGTACAGGTTGATACTAAAAATACGTATACGCAACAACCCCTCGCCCGCTTACTGTTTGAAGCTTTTATAGGGTAGATAATACCCCTTTCATTTTCCAATCTGAATAGATTTTCAGTGGACACTATCTTTAAGAGCCTTTAAACTATAAAGTTTGTTTTATCTGAGTTTAATTGTTTCATAAAACATAAATTATTAAAAAGTAATTAAATAGCCCAACCTGTTTAATGTTTGGGTGGAAAAGTCAACTGGTGTTTCTACCATCGGTTACTAAAAAATAAATCTAACACTATAATCCTAATCCTAACACTATAATCGTAAATATAATCGTAACCCTAATCGTAATCGTAACCCTAATCGTAATCCTTATCCTATACGAAACCCAAGTGACGTAATAAATAACGTAATAAACGTAATAAACTCGGGCAAACGTATTCTATTGTTTTTATAAAATAATTCAGTAACAAATGCTTATACTTAATTACGATACTTAAATACGATAATTACGATAGATAACGCTTTTGATTTAATCAGTGATTTAATGCAAATTCTCATTAGTTACATTAGTTGTCAAAATAAATAAATAAATATCTGTCTATAAAAATCTATCTAAATCTATCTGTCTGAACTATTTATTTATGACGTTTTGTAACATTGTTATGCAATATTCTGTATCTTTTTCACTCAATATTCACGATTTTTTCCTCCAATAAAGTCAATATAATCTTAGCAAAACTCCCGAAATTCCAGAGCCGCGGCTATAATGGTTATTAAAGTGGTACTACGATCACATTTTTATCTATTGATATTTTTACGTATTTATAAAGCAGAGCTGCTAAATATTACTCGGTATAAAGTATATACGATGGAAAGTATTATTTTTCTGACTCCGAATCTTGAGTTGTTATGTCCGCCATTAATTGATCATGTTCTTGACCAGCGTAAGGAAATGACGTCAGACTCTCAACGCGAAGACTCCACATGGATAATTATTCAAGTGCTGTAAATCCATAGTGACCAAGGCCCTTTTTTCAAATTCTTCGTCTGAAAGGCTGGACATTTCATCTACTTCTCGAAGAAAACAAGTAACCTCGACTGAAATTCAGGCGAGCATTGAGAGTCTGACGTCACAAACAATATTGCCTTTTGAAACTGCGAGCTCACTTGGAACACGTTCTCAGTAATGGTGGCCTAAATAGTATTGATCTCAGAGCTAAAATACTTGCTTCAATTATGATCACTTTCGACCCTGAAATACTACTATTCTATGCTAAAGAAAATATAAAAAACGAGGGTGAATTTTCATTGTAGTGCAACTTTAAGATATAATTATTTAATGTCGGCACTGTCACTTTCTGCCCCCGTCTGGATAGGGATTTTTTAACACGTCATACATGCTATAACTTATCATATAATAATAACAGTTAATAATAACACGTTTGTTGAAACTGATTCCTTATTCCAGAGCTCAGCCTATATATAGATTGCCAGTTGGGAAAAAATCATGCAGTTTACAAAACTAAAAATGTTCTTACATTTTTTTAAATCTTTCTCTGATACTTCAATATTAATGTAAGCAAAGGTTTTCAAAGGTACTCCTAAAAGAGAGAAATAGATTGTATATCATTAGATGCCAGATCACTGTACAAAATCACCGCACAGAACAGAGTGTATTTGTACCTGCTCGAATTAATCATTCTCTAACTATGTGTAGTATTCTTCATTTTCCTGTTCACGATCCCATGTCATGCCAGTTGTTTTCTCTTTCTATCAATCCTCCCCTGTATCAATCGTATTTCCGGTCAGCACTTCACTGCTATTACTAGTCCTATAGATCCTGTTACACGTAGGTTTTTAGTGCAACTTGTATCGATCAAAACGAACTTCAAAATACAACTATCATGCAACTTTTTCTTGCAATTTGTTTGACACAAAAACGTTGTTCCAACATGGAGAACGACAATAAGCAAACTTGAAAAAGAAGAGCGTTTTCCATTCCTATATTTGTGATGGGATTGAAGGTAAACAATCCAAATAGAAGAGGGAAGAAGTCAAGAGAGCCTGGGTGAGATTTCCCAAATTTCTGATTAATTGAAGTTTTGAGATGTTGCGACACAAGTTGTACGAGCCATGTCTCATGTAATTTATGGAAATTTGTTGCGAAAGTAGAAACCAGATCGACTTTTCGTGCAACTTTCAAAATCTGAAATCATATGTTGCACCAGGGGATGTTACACGCTGAAAATGCTCGTGCATGAACTTGGACTTACGTGTAACATATATGGTCTTAAGCAGCAGTAAATTCTGCGATGCATTTTATTTGAAAAGGTTTCAAATTTGGGTTGTCAATCATTGTGATTCGAAAGCAACAGGGGAAATACCAGGCCATTAAAGAGAGAGTTTTCATAATTTAATTTAATAAAATTTATATTATTATATTGAATACATTATATAATGAAAATTTGTGGACAGTTTAAAACAGAATGCAAGATTCCATGGCAATAAACCGCCAATTATTATAAAGCGTTTGAATCATTTGAAACTTTAACATAAGAGTAGTCAATTAGTTTGTTACGAAAAGTAGACAAAAGCTGGTATTCTCTAATACATACAGTAACGGTAAATAATTCCATAAACGACAGACACGTCTAAAGTAAGAGTTTTTAAAGGACTCAGTCCTACAGAAAATAATCTTCAGAGTAAGATGGTCAGTATTTCTAAAAAGCTTAGTACATGAGCGAAAAGAAACATATTAAGAAATATCAACCCTACACAGACTCCTAAAAAATGTCACTAATTTCTCTACGATAGGCCAACGGAAGTAAATGTAAGCAACCAACAATAAATCTAGTTGCTCTTCGCTGAATTCGTTCTAGAGCTGTATTCAAGACGGGATCTAACAAAGTAACATAAAGTAGCTTCTTAATATCCGGGTCACTGATATACTTGCATGCGAGATAGAAGACATTTAACATCTTCTGGGCTTTAGCAGTCATGTAGTTAATACGACTGTTCCAGCTCAGATCATGTCTAATAAGAACTCCCAGATCTTTCTCAACTACTGCATGCTCTAGTTGCTTCCCACCAAGAAAGTAGTCTTTGACAAAGATTGACTTGATCTTAGCTATACGTAAAACCTTACACTTTTTAATGTTAAATTCCATGCCCCATGTACAAGATCCTTTCAAGTTATTATGCCGGCTTGTGTACTTGAGTAATTTCCGCCTTCGTAGCTGTGGGCCAGCCCCATGCCCCGACACCATGCAAGTTCAAGTGCTGTTTCAAGCTAATTTGGCTCTATCCGCTGATGTTAACATGATGGTATTCCAGGCTCAATCTGTATACCTTCAACTTAAAGTTCAGATCAAATTGGTAGTTTTCCACATTTTTACATATTTATAAAGAGTGTGACCATCTTATTTTACTTTCCAAATTTCAAGCAATTACGAGCATAAGAAATCCGCAATCATGAGGCCGCCATTACTAGCATGTTCCGGAAGTGACGTCAAACATTCAAAGCCAATATATACCATGAAGATAAAGATGCTTTGTGGTACTCTCTTTTGCTTTCTTTCCTGCTTTCCGAGTGGTAGACTGGTTGAGGATTAACGTTCAAGTATACCATAAATTTATCGGAAATGATGACTGGGATGACGTCACACTCATTAACATTTCCAAAAACAAACTTTTATGGAACATCAACGCAAAGCTCAAATCATAAAACATTTTGTCATTCAACTATTCACTTCATGTACAATCTATATCAGTAATATAGTATTTGTGATGATAGGAACTTTAATGATACAAAAATATCTATTCTGCAATCAGTTCCAGTCCTTTTAACCTCACGTCAGCACACCCGGATAGCGAGCACGTCAGCATTTCTCGAGTTATCTTTATTTTATAAATAACATTGATCATTTTTATAATTAAAAACCATAAAATCGCAAACTCAAGTATATTACAATTATTCGTCAATAAAGAAGTGCTAAGAAACAACTTTATTCAATATTCTTCAATAACGAATACCTGAATTATCCTTGCGAGTTATCATTTCCAAATCTTTCACATTTCCAAAAGGCTCAAACTTCATCCTAGATAAAAAAGGACAACTACAGTATAAGCAACATACCACACAGAAAATAAACACAATGAATTACATTTTAAATTACTAAATTTTCCCTTTAGGATATAATTAAGCTGGAAATAAAACCATGACTTTCTCATGAACAATCTCTGCATGACATTATGTGTCGTTGAATCTATCTGTTTTACGACGTCTTCTCATTTATCAACAACACATTCTCAACACCAAGTTCTCCCACTTTCACTACAGCAGAGTATATATTAACACATCAATGAGCATTCTGATATATAGACTATAGTCAGATAGTGACTGCCGCATAGACAGTACATATGTCAATCGAATCAGCACATCATTGCAACCTCGCTCTCCATCTGAGTCTTGGTAACTCAATGGTTAGGGTATCTCACCGCCAATCAGAAGGTTACAGGTTCGATTCCTTTCGGGGAATTTTTCTAAGGATATGAGCTTGACGATCGTCCATCTATCATATAAGTATATCAATGCTGTGGAGTTGGACAAACGCGCCGTCATTTACACACGCAACGAAACTTGCAACCCTTGACTTGTTCTTTCATCGTGAAATTCAACATTGGAATTTACTAATCAGAGAAAGTCTGCTTACTTCTAAATTTAAACCTTGCCTCAACGAAAAAAATAGTTTCGAAAAAAATAGTTTCTTTGTTTTGACTCTTTTTTTCTCACCTTCCCTTGCTTTGCGGATTGGCTTATTATTAACATCTGTAAATATATTTAAATGTTAGTTTTCACATCTTGTATTTCACTTTGAGACTGAATTGAGAATGTTGCGCGTTGGAAACGAAACGTCAGTAAAAAAATTTTTAAATATGCTTATTGTTTGTTCCGCATGTTTGTTTAGTTTAGTTTATTAGATTTATCACTCTTTTAGGGGAACGGAATACCCCAACAGGCTAGAAGCCCAATTGATAGGGATTCCGAGGGCCTACGATTTAAGGTCGTTATCCGAGAAGACCCGAAATTCTTACTGTTTGCTGGTATTATTGCAAAGGAAGCACTTTCTCCTCAATTATTTTTAAGACCCTGAGTGGTGGTCCGACCCAGGATTTGAACCTGTGTCTTCTAGCTCATAGACATGTGTGGTAACCACTAGACCACAACAGTTGGTAAAGTTTTTGAGTTGGGCTCTAATATTCTATTGTATTTATCCTCCCGCAAAGATGGTTACAAATAAATTTATTATCATGTGTCGCATTAGGCACTGCTGCTGTGACCAAGCATTACTTGTCATTATTAACGTGGTGGGATTGACAGTACCGAAAAAGATGGCGACTGTTACATTTAACCACAATTCCTTGCGCGCAGTACACAATAAATCTCGCAGAAATATCAGAAGATCAGATGGAGTTAGAAAAAGATTAAATTTTGTGAGGAAGCTTTTACGTATTTAATTCATGTTAACGAGATAAACAATGTTTAGCTGTTATTACAGGTGAGTATTCAAAATACAGCCGCCATTCCGCATCTCCGTGCGTTACTCGTGGTGACAGAATATTCTCGGTTGCCGCTGCAAAACTCCGGAATTCGTTACCAGAGCAAATTATAAACACTGACTGTTTAAGCAGTTTTAAGTCCACAGTTAAGACTTTTCTTTCTCAAATTAATAGTTATCATAGATTTATTGGTTATACGTGTAGTAGTTTTAATTTTATAATGAGATGTATAATTATATAGTTTATAAATATAACTTAAGTAACTTTAAGAATGTATTGTTGTAAGAGCATTGCGACTATATTGTACAATCTACTACAATGCTCCTAAAACGTCTACATTATTATTATTATTATTATTATTATTATTATTGAAGAAACCACAAGTCAAGTTCATATGGGCCATGTGATCACTAAAGATGAACTCAATGCAGATAAGGTCAGGGGAGTTAAAGAAATGCCCAAGCCAACATGCAAGAAAAAACCCATTAGTCACACTGCAATGCTATGCCAGCGAACGGTGGTCTTTGCGCAACACTTCTACAGAATGGACAACCTGTTCACTATCTACATCTGAGCAGAAAACGCGCAGATTGAGAAAGAGTGTTTGGCAATTGCATTTGGTTGCCAAAGGTTTTCGCAGTATATATCCAGGAGAGAGAATGTTACCGTACAGTCAGGTTGAATGCACCCTGCCGAATTTTATCCATTTAAGCGCACGTAATATTTTCGCGACAACTTAATGCGTATGATCATATATTCATCTGTAAGGATGTGTTTCAAAGCTTTTATTTACTTTATCAAAGCCACTTTACACTGTTTTGACTGTAACATTAAAACCACTCAAAATGATGAAGAATGGCACTAACAGTTCTTGGATATCTATATTCATATATATGATACTGTATGAGGCACAGGATGACGTCGAAACAGGCAAACAACATTGTGGCAATTCTAAAATTTGTGTATATCTTCAAAGTTATCCAATGAAATTACTTGAATTACTTATAAATATGTTAAATAAAAACCACAGGTTCTGAAAAGAACCATTTAAAAATCACAATGCATTTTGGCTGCTATGTCTGCTAACCTGATGAAAACCCTGTATTTAATGGCATCATGATGCCTGATGGTTTTCTTAAAATAGAGTAGTCTTAAAAATAAATTATTTTTGTTGGCAGAAGTCATGGTTTAAAAGCTTTATGTAAATAGTTCCAACACCTTTAATTGAAAGGGCAAACAGCACTTGGATATAATATCCAAAAGTGTCACTTTAGCAAACAGTGTGACTAGAAATAGCCGAATCATAGTTCATACTGTTGTTGTCATGATGACGCTGACAGCTTGACATAAAGGGATAATTTTCCGATGCGTAACTTACACTAGAAATATGTTGTTTATACAACTCAACCTCTGAGACTTTCTATCAACATAGCGAAAACCACACACAAGTTTAAATATTTATTTGCCTTTGGACAGATGGTGTTCTATTTGTAAAGTTACATTTACTGTTTAAAAGGTTTAAATGTAAGTGGGTGAACATGCAATTTGATTTTTCATGATTGTTTTATTAGTCTGCAGAAGGGCTATGGAATAGCCAGGCGAGCGAGATCTCACTACGGTTATTTTCCTCTTAGATATTTGTTTGTATTTATAAGACCAAGCGAGCTAGCTTGATAGGCGGGAGATCTCACTTGAATGTGGCGAGATCTTGGTGGCAGGATAAAAATGTTCACATGTAAACACTATGCTGCACTAACCGATACTGGGATGAATGGTTCAAGGGTGTACACGCGTCATAGCCTGTTTTGATGGTTTTTTTTTGTCAAGTAATCCCGGTATGTGAGATGGAATTCCGCGATAAATCGCGATGTTTTTCGAAACCGATTTTATCGATGTTGCTTCGAGCGAAAAACCGGAAAACCGAAAAAAAGGTCGAAGATCATCATCTTCATAATAACAATTAAACGTTGATATTCAATGATGAGCCACGTTTTGATAACATGCATGTTATCATCGCGAAAACGGAACCGCATCAGAGCTTCAAAAAAGCATTGCGTCACAATCTTGCGATTGGCATTGTATTGAAAAAAAAAATTCGTACTGGCGCGTTAACGAGCTTAAAAACATTGCATGGCAAAGTCAAAGACGTCTGCAGCTGTCTCTCGCGTGATCGGCTGTCTAAAAAGATTGAATTGACTGCACAAATCAAATACGGTATCTAAAAAGGTTGGTGTACTGCCGAAATAGCGTGTAAGTTGTCTATAACGTTTCGAGCGAAGGCCCTTCGTCAGAGTGAAACGTAAAGTTTACGTTTCACTCTCTGACGATATTAGATATTTGATTTGTATTTCTACACCCTACGCAGCACAACACGTTTTATCACTCACTTAAATTGACTGTCATTGATGGAGATGATCACCATTGCTATGGTGGAGGACAAATGGGAGAGAAGGGACTACCGCTGCTAGCTGCACAGCTAGCTCTCTCCATCCAAGCCGCCATCAGAGAGAATGTTCAGCAAGGCAGGGCAAGTGACCACACTGGTACGGGCACAGCTAATACCTGTAACAGCTGATATGCTCATATAATATGGCAAATAAAATGATATGCTCATATAATATGGCAGATAATGATATGATATGCTCATACAGGTATGATATGCTCATATCAGACTGTTTAAATGTGTTGTAAATCTATAAAATCTAAGATAAATATATCGTATCTAAAAACATTGTATCGAAAAACATAAACATTGTTTTTGAATTTGAAACTCGTGAAGTCTTGCCGGAGTTGCGTGTTTTCTAGCTGGAGTTTGTAAAAATTGTATAACAGGTTAAAAATATCAGTTTACTCAGTTTTTTCGGATGGTTTTCAGTTTTTTACCCGAACCGCCTCACCCTGTGTAGCATAATTACTTTTTTCAGCCACTGCAAAGTGTGTGATGTTTCTTATTGCAAGTGCATGAGATTGGCAAGTGTTGTCTGATGCCAATACAGAAATAGTGGTTGACTCAAGGGTTGTAACCTCCGGTTTACTTCCTCACAAAAGCTAAAATGTTGACAGTCTGTTGTCAACGTCAGTCCCTCTTGCTTGGTGAAAAAATAAAAACCCTGTATTTAATGGCATCATGATGGTTTTCTTTCAATAGAGCAGCCTTAAAAAAAAAATTTTTGTTGGCACAAGTCATGGTTTAAAAGCTATATAGTAAATAGTTCAAACACCTTTAATAAAAGTGTTTATGCAGTGAAAATTCAGTTTGGAATAAACTCTCTTTACAACTCTTTGATCTCACTTCGATCTTGATATATTAAGATTTGTTTGATAGTTTTGCTTGGTGTTGTCAATTGTTATGTTGGTTAGAGAATTTATCTTTTTTCAGAAGTACTTTTCTAAAAAAGTAATTTTTTAATACTTTTATGTTCAGGCCATATTTTTGCTTTTACTGAAGTAAAATTTTCAGGTCATACTTTTACTTTTACTGAAGTAAAAATTAAATTTGGTGATATTGACAAAACAGTGTCAGAACAACACTGTATTTCACTAAAATGGTTCTCGAATTCCCACAAGAAGACTGTAAAGTTTGAAGAAATTTCACTGAAGGAAATGTGAGAAATGGGAAAAGATTAAGAATAACAGATGAAAAATATATTTAAAAATATTATATTTTTGACTTGTTGTTGCCATGGCAATGGTCTTAATAAACAAAGCAGTACTTCATATTTAACAAAATAAGTTCAATCGTTAATGGATGATGATTTCAATTTGACTTTTAATTTCATTTGATCATTAAGTAAGTTGTGTTACTCCACTTTATACCTGTATACTATGATATATTAACAATTAGTAGAAACTGACCATGGTCTATTACAAATGCTGCATTCTAATTGGCTACTCAACCGTTGTCTATTCGTGATAGACAACGTTTGGGAAACGCGTTCAAAACAATGGCAGAAAACTCTCGTTTTGGGGAGGTTTCAGATGAGTTTTTGGATAATTATTTGGAGAATGCATGATTTGTAATAGTCCACTAATTTGTTTCTACTAAAACAATTAGACAACTCGTCCTCGTTGTCTATGAGCGAATAGTCAACTCAGGCTTCGCCTTCGTTGACTATTCGCTCATAGACAACTCGGACTCGTTGTCTAATTGTTAAATAGTAAACAGTCTGTCATATAACTATAGATTATATAATAGACTCCTATAGTGACAGTCAGCCAACAATGCATTAACTCAGCTAGCTAGGCGGGCCCTACCATTATGCAAAATGAAAACTTGCAAATTAACTATAAAAATACAATCAAACTGCTCTTTTGGCATCACAATTAGATATTAGTAATGGAACAACAGCATTTCATCATATGTAATTTCACAAAATCTCACATCTACCATGATATAGTAGTAAAAAAGTAGAGTGCTGTGTAGACAGTGTTTTGGATATACTGTATAGCAAAGTGAAAAGGTGGTAAACAGCCAAGATTTTTAGCCATGAAATACTGATGTTTCGAGCAGAACCCTTCATCAGAGTAAGACAAGATGAAATAAAATAAATAGGGCTTATATACATGCCAAAAAGGTGTCAAAAGTAGAAAGTAGACAATCAAATGCACGGGAGATAAACAAACTAATAATAAATTAATGAGATGCGAAAAGTTAAATCATTTGCTATTTTTTACAGACGGTCAGCAATTACAGACTGAGGGGAGGTCCAATATTCAAGGGATTATGCAATAGTAAAGCGGTAAGAAACAAAAACTTGAAAAGGAATGAAAGTGCAACTAAAATAACAAAAAAAGTTGTAGGAAATTAAATAAAAGAAAAACGTTTGTTAAATATCATGAGGATGTGTGGTGCCAACTGCCAAGTTTAAAAATGAGATGCTTCTCTTGCCATTTGCGGTTATCATTACCATCTAGATGGGAAGGATGGCACAGACTTTCATGTCTGAAACCAAATAGTTAGAGATGATGAAATGGCAGGCTACAATTTTTTCAACATCACTGTTCCTCACGGAACGAAGATGTTCAGCAAACCTGTCTGAAAGGCATTGCCCAGTTTCACCAATGTAGATTTTAGGGCATTTATTGCAGGAAATGCAATACCTGTAAATGATGTTGGTGGACGTGCATGACAAAGTATGATGGATTGTGTGGTAGAATTTGGGGGCAGTAATAATTGTAGTGGGATTGAGGAAAGGGCATGTGTACTGTAGCAGCGGGAACGGCCGGAAGAAAATGTTCCTGCTTGTGCCAAGGTATTTTGTTTAAGGGCACTATTTACCAAAGAATCACAAATGTTTTTATTATGGCGAAAAGATACCAAAGGGTTATCAGTGAAAAAACCTTTTTGGCATATATATAAGCCCTATTTATTTTATTTCATCTCGTTTTACAAATAACAATAGCGTACAAATAACAATAGCGGAAATGATTTTCTAGTTTTCCCAATAGTTACTCCTACAGTTATTATTGGTAGTGGTGTCGCGGTGAATAAATTATTTAATTGAAAGCAACGAACTTCCGCCACATCTACTTCCGTCATGCGTAATGTTGTCACATATGAAAGGTTTCTCGCTGAGTTGAAAACAGCTTCAGAATTTTGTCTGAGAGCCAAAAATTCGTTGAGATGGTTCAATAAAGAAAAAAAGATCCTTTGAAAAGCCAAAAGGTGGGCTAAGGAGGGCTAAGTATGCCTAAGGAGGGCTAAGGGGTCAATTTTTAGTTATTGTATCACAGTTGTGAATATTTGGGCTTTTAATAGGACGTGAAAGCTAAAAAAAACATTAGCGAAAATCTCGCAGTTTGTTGTTTTTCGATGTGTATCACCTAAAAATAACAAAAGTTTTCATTCATAATGCTTTATTACTTCAAAAATTATCTTTACTGAATAATAATCATAATATTTGTAATAAATATGTGTTGCTAGCTAACTTTTATCCTATTTATTTTGTCTGACAAAACAATTCAGTCGGGTTTTTCGAAGCCTTAAGACGATTTTTAAAGTGGGTTTTGTATCATAACTTCGTAAATTTTGCACTTGGTTAATGTATTTTCTGTTGAACATTAGCCTTACTCCTCTCAGTTCAGGTTTTTCGCTCTTGTGAGTTAAAGAAACAACCAGTTTCATTATTATTATTATTATTATTATTTAATCTTATTTACATACGGTAGTCCTTCAGTCTTAAATAGTCTGTTTTCCAAGGAGCCGTACTACTAAAAAAATACACGAAAATATACTAACACTATTTACACAAAAAAATAAAAAATAAAAAATGTTACGTGTTTCCGTCTCTGATTTGAGCCCTGAACTTGTTTAAAGAGATATTATCTTTAAGACGATTTGGTAACTCATTCCACAGTTTTGCACCGCTATAGCTTATGCTTTTTTTAAGAAAATTTGTTCTAGGTTTTTCCAATGCATAATCTAAATTATTACTGCGAAGACTGTATTGTTGATTGTTCGTTACATTGAATACATTGGAAATGCTTTCTGGGCATTCTCCTTTTCTTATTTTGTACATGAAAACAGCTTTATTTTCATTTCGTCTTTCTACCAATGATTTCCAATTTAGTTCACTTAATATTTCAACAGATCTAACATCATATGTTTTACCATGAAGTAATGACTCTTGCAGCTCTGTTTTGCATTTTTTGTAGCTTTTCTTGCAAATAATTTTCGCAAGTATCCCAAACCAGGCTACAATAGTCAAAGTGTGGCAAAACTATTGCATTGTAAACCGAAATCAGTGTATTTTTTGGTACAAAGTCCTTCATACGTCTAATCATTCCTATTCCTTTAGAAACTTTCGTCACAACAGTCCCTATATGTGATTTCCATTTTAATTGTTCATCAACAACGTTTTATGTTGGTTTCGCCAAGTTCAATATTTGGGTCATTGTTGATGTTGTTTAGTCTTTGTCTGGATCCTACAATCATATATTCTGTTTTTTTCTTATTTAAAGTAAGCTTATTTGCTAGCAACCATTGATGTACGTGTTCTAGATCTTCATTCAAATTTGCTTGCACATCGGATATAGAAGAGCCATCAGTCGTCAAATTTGTATCGTCTGCAAACATACTAGCGCTTGATCGTCTCAGGCAGTTCGGTAAATCATTTATATAAATAAGAAATAAAAGTGGCCCTAAATTTGAGCCTTGTGGTACACCACAACGAATACCTTTCTTTTGCGAGATTGTTCCATCTACTTTGCACATCTGGATTCTATTACTTAAATATGAGCGAAACAAATTTAACGTGATTCCTTCTATTCCGTACAGTGCTAACTTCCTTATCAAAATGTCATGATCTACACAGTCAAAGGCTTTTTTTAAGTCAAGGAATATAATACCATTCAGATGACCTTTGTCCATATTAAAATACCATTTATTAGTGGCATTCAACAATGCTGTTTGTGTAGAGCTTTTTTTTCTGAATCCCGCCTGACATTCTGATAGCAATTTATTTGACTCAAGCCAAGGTAGTGAGTCAATTGTATCGATATCAATTTTTCGAAGGTTTTAGCAATTACAGAAAGAACGGATATTGGACGATAATTCGAACTCTCAGTTTTGCTACCTTCCTTATGTATAGGAGATACACATGCCACTTTAAGGTCGTCAGGAAAGATACCAGCTTCGCATGATCTATTAAAAATATTTGTAAGAGACTCAGCCACAATATCAGCAGAATCTTTCACTAATTTCGGTGGTATAAGGTCGTATCCGGTTGCTTTGGATGTCTTACTTTTTAATAATATCATATACATTTCATGTGATGAAATCCGGCTAAGTTCGAATTTAGTAGCACATGGGGCAATATAACTATCTGGAGTCACATTGCCCTCATGTAGCTGATTTGCCAAAAGAGGTCCAATATCACTGAAATATGTATTTAGTGCATCTGATATTGCAGCTGGATCTGTAATTGATGCCTCATTAACAATTAATTCAGTGATTTTTGTGGTTTTTGATTTCTTATTAGTTAACTTACTGATAGTTTTCCACATATCACGAGGATTTTTGTTACATTGATTTAGGGCACATTTGAAATAATTTGCTTTTGTGTTTTTGACTAACTTGTTTACTTCATTTCTAGTTTTTTTATATTCTTCATGAGTCCTACTAGATCCTGTCTTAACAGCTCTTTTCTTTAAGGAATCCCTGAGATAGATTTTATTCTTAATCTCATTAGTAAGCCATGGCGCATATTCGCTTCTAACTTTCCTTGTTACCAGTGGAGCATGCGCATCTGCTATAGCTAGAAATTTTGTTTTCCAATCATTCCAAAGTATATTTGGATCAGACATATCTAATTGCTCCTGTAAAATTACACCTAAGTCATGCCTAAAATTTTCAGCATTATAATGTTTGTATTGTCTTGTAAGAATTACCTTTGGTTTATTATGAGGAATTGATATCTTCCTGTGAACATAGATGAGACTATGGTCACTAATTCCAACATGGTCGACACCGGATTTTATTATGTTATTAGGTCGATTTGAAAATAACAAGTCGATAAGTGTCGACGAGTTTTCCGTTATGCGGGTTGATTCCTTAATAATTTGTTCAAATTGTAATGTTTCAGTAAGCTCTGCTAATTTTCTGGTCTGTATATTTTCATGTTTACACAACCAGTCACAATTAAAGTCTCCTGTACTAATAATTTCTAAGTTTTCTAAGTCCATAATTTGCAAACATTTTTCATAATCTTCCAAAACTCCCAAGAGTGTATCTGGTGGTCTATACCATGTATTAATCAGAAATGACTTGGATTTTGGTTTTGAAATTTCAATTACCAACATCTCAAGATTGTCCGCCATTAAATCTGATCGTAATTTGTAGTTAATGGAGTTTCGAACATATATCGCAACTCCACCACCCCTACGATCATTTCTATCTTTACGCAATATTTCATAGCCATCTATGTTCACTTCGCAATCATCTATAGTACTATTTAACCAAGTTTCGTTGATACTTATTACATCAAATTGTTGCCTATGCATATATATCCTAAATTGATCGATATTTTTACTCAGGCTTCGTATATTAAGATGCGCAATTTTAAAGCCTCTTTCCTTTTTATTATTTATGTGGTTGCAATTTAGTTCCGGGCCTCTTGCACCCGGGGTACAATTACGTATTTGCTCATGATTAGTTACTAGGCTATTACAACCTATTATATCTATACTAGAAGTGGGCTGTTGATCAGAGACGGAAACTTGACTTCAATCGTCTTAGTAGGTTGAGAAAATCATGCCGCCATTTTGTTTTTTCATTACTAGTGATATATGAGCTGATAGCTTGCTAGTATAAGAACCAATCGGATTGCAGAACAGCTCATATACGGTGGATGGCTATATTATAAATATAAATATATATAAATATAAATATAAATATAAATATATATATATATATATATATATATATATATATATATATATATATATATATATATATATATATATATATATATATATATATATATATATATATATATATATATATATACAAGCGTTTGTCTTTTTTTATAGCGCATCAGCGACCACCAAACGCGAAATTTGAGCGACTTTTTCAACTTAAAACTGCCACTATGTAAACGTAATATGTTACAATCAACAAGCAAGAATTTTGACCACGTGCGAATACAGGGAACAAGAAGATTGTTGCTTTTTAACCATTCTTTTGCTTAATACTTTCATAGGTAAGCGACCGAATTTCGAGAGTGCATAATAAATATCCTTATTAGCGACAATCCCAAGCCCTTCAACCATCATCATTGTTGAAGGAAACGTTTCTAAATTGACAAAAAGCGCGGCCTAATATTTGTTTGTTACTGCAATCTTGTCAGGGTTAAACATTGTTGTGCGAGATCGCAAATAACTTTGTTATTACTGTAGACCATCAAATGATCTTTGATTTAATATATCGTATGAGCTTTTACGTTTAGTACAACGCTTGAAAATGTTCGAAAACTTTGCGGGTGAGGTTCGTAAATTATATTTTCGTATCCGCCATCTTTGTTTATAACGCAAGATCGCCAATAACTTTGTGCAAATTACGAATCAATATATATATCGTTTCTCCTTACTCTTTTAGTCTGTTTCTTAGATGAAATTGCTGTAAATAAAATATTTTCGCGATCAAAGATGAAGTACGTACGCGTTCGGTTTTCTTTCACGGTGCGCATATCGCCCAGTAAAGTTGGGCGGTATTGAAATTTCAATACCGGTTACGGTATTTTTAAAATATCGCGGTATACCGGTATACCGTTAAAATCTTTTAAGGAAATGTGTGATCTACAGTAAATGCAGTTTACACCCAATAACCCAAAAATTCAAGGCAAAATCAAGAAAATTATCCATTTTAACGATCGTTATTTCCATATGATCTTATTTTTTTACTGATCCAAATTATGGTCAAGTTGAAACCAAGTTACAGGCAGTAACGTTTCCAACAGCTATGAACCGTCTGGCTACCGGATAAGAATTGCCTTACCTTACGCTGCGATTTAGAGAACTCTGTGTGATTTGCCTCAATTTTGCGGAGCTATATGCAAATACATACTTTTGGCTTAATTTGTAATAAATGGCTAAAGTATTGGCTTCGCGTTAGAAAACTTAGTCTTAGTCTTAGTTAGAAAACTTAGTCTTAAAACTTAGTCTTCCTTTTGGTTTTACCAGGTCATCGCTGCTAGTACTAGCTTCAGCCATAACGTAGCGCATAATCTACTTAGCTCCCATATTTGGAGTTGTTTACGACAAATGAAACGCTAAAATATCGTGCACAATGTTAAAATCTAATCTATACCCTATTTCGCGCACGGATACATTGTGTTTGTTTTTCGTTTGTGAACTTTTCTTGCTGTTTAAATAAAAAGATAAACTAATGATAGCCATGATACCGGTATATCTTACAGTATACCGCCGATAACGGTATACCGGTATTGCGTCAAAAACCAACACCGCCATACCGGTATCAACTAAATACCGTGAATAACTAAGAATACCGGTATACCGCCAAAATTTATCGCCCAGCAAGCTCTGTAAACTGTTTGCTGTTTTTCCGAGATTTTTCTGGTTTTCTTTCTTTATTAAGAAATATTATGTTTGTTTTAAATTATAAAGCCATCTTTCAGTCGACTAGCGAACACAGAACACAGTCGTAAACATAATAGTGTCTTCCAATCTGGCTTGCATGACGTCACATCGCTAACTGCCATTTACGACCACCTGTCGTTTACGACCACTTTTGCTTGGCAACAGGGGTGGTCGTAAAACTCAGGTTCTACTGTATATATATATATATATATATATATAATTATATATATATATATATATATATATATATATATATATATATATATATATATATATATATATATATATATATATATATATATATATATATATATATATATATATATATATAATATATATATATATATATATATATATATATATATATATATATATATATATATATATATATATATATATATATATATATATATATATATATATATACGGAAATTTGTGAGCTCGTAGGCCTTTTCATTTTAAACCACCTAAGTAAGAAATTTGGCAAAGAAAGCATCGGCCTATATAGAGATGACGGTTTGGCTATCATAAAAAGTAAATCAGCACGTTTAGCAGACAAAACAAGAAAAGATCTCCACAAAATTTTCGAGCAATTTGACCTAAAAATCACCGCCGAATCAAATTTACGTATAGTAAACTTTTTAGATGTAACTTACGACCTTAACAATGGAAACTATAGGCCCTATAGGAAGCCCAATGAAGATCCGCTATACATAAATATGCACTCTAACCATCCACCAAGCATAACAAGGCAACTACCTGCATCAATTAACAAACGCATTAAACTCCTTTCGTCAGATGAGCAAACTTTTCAGGAATCTGCACCCTTATATCAGAACGCGCTTAGGCACAGCAACTTTAATCATGAACTTAGCTACACTCATGATACACCGCAACGACCACGTAGGAATAGGCAACGCAACATCATTTGGTTCAACCCACCATTTAGCAAGAGTGTCAGCACTAACATAGGACGTAATTTCCTTAGCCTAATTGACAAACATTTCCCTCCGCACCACAAGCTCCATAAGATTTTTAACAGAAATACAGTTAAAGTAAGTTACAGCTGCATGAACAATGTTAAGTCAATAATCACTAAGCACAATGCACGCATAGCTAGGAACATCAAACCGCAGGATAGGGACGCTACTAATTGCAGTTGTAGAGAGAACACCATTTGCCCGCTTCAAGAACAATGCATGACTAGAGACATAGTATACAAAGCAACAGTGACAGTAAACATCACAAACGAAATAAAACACTACATTGGTATGACTGCAACCACATTCAAAGAGCGATTGGCCAACCACACTAAATCTTTTCAACATAAAAAGCATGAAAATGACACCGAACTTTCGAAATATATTTGGACATTGAAAGAAAACAATAAAGATTTCAGTATTAATTGGCAAATTCTAAAACATTCTATTTCGTACACAGGAGGATCAAAACGATGCAATTTATGTTTAGAAGAAAAATTTTGTATTTTAAAAGAAAAAAATAAGAATAGTTTACTCAACAAAAGAGCGGAAATAATTTCACAGTGTCGTCATCGTAATAAATTTCGCGTAATCAACGCAAACAAAGCCATGACCTCATGCTTTGTCCCCCACATACGCCCCCACTTTCCGGCAGAAAGCCTATAAATAAGCGGTCATCCCTTTCGATATTGTCACTGCCTGAAGATTCTTTTACAGATGAAACAAGTTGTAGCAGACCAGTTTTGAGGTAAGCGAAAATCTATTTGCTCTAACTATATGTTGTTGAGCACTCTTTGCATTTCGTAGACCAAAACCTACACGTATATATATATATATATATATATATATATATATATATATATATATATATATATATATATATATATATATATATATATATATATATATATATATATATATATATATATATATATATATATATATAGCAAAGTGAAAAGGTGGTAAACTGCCAAGAATTTAGTGACGAGATACTGACGTTTCGAGCGGAGCCCTTCATCAGAGTATGAAGGGCTCCGCTCGAAACGTCAGTATCTCGTCACTAGATTCTTGGCAGTTTACCACCTTTTCACTTTGCTATATATTCAAAACACTGTCTACGCAGCACTCTACTTTTATATATATATATATATATATATATATATATATATATATATATATATATATATATATATATATATATATATATATATATATATATATATATATATATATATATTACGTTATTCATTCCTATCTAACCTTAAAATGCGGCAATTTCGATTTGACTATTCGCTAAAGAATATCCCTATACCATCACAGGACGCTTATTTGAAGAATTTGATTGAAAAAGTGGAAAGTGTATTAAAACGTATGAGATGGAAAGCCAATTTCTTTCTTAAAAACAAAAATAGTGAGAACCAAAAGAACCTTTTCGGCCTTGCGTCCAACAAAACACCTCCTTCGATTCCAGATATGAAACCCTTCGAAGACGAACTTATAAAACTAATCGAGAATGTACAATTCCGGCCATATAGGAACCAATTTCAGAAATCTTTGGCTAACGATTTAAAGAAAATTAATACGTCTCCCAACATTTTCATTTTTGCAGACAAAACTCGGAATATTTATGAAACCCCGCCCGACATATACAACAATCTCTTACATGACAACATCACAAAAACATATAAGCATGGATCCGAGGACTCTATAGATGAAATTGACTCTGAACTAAAAGACATTTCGAACAATTTAGGAATCGGCGACAGAATTGAAAAAATGAAAAAACGCGAAGCATTTATATCTTTAAAAGACCACAAAGAAAATTTCGAAAACAACCCAAAATGTCGATTAATTAACCCCGCCAAAAGCGAATCCGGAAAACTAAGCAAAGCTATTTTGGACAAAATTAATTCTAATTTGAGACAAAAACTGAATTTAAATCAATGGAGAAATACAAAACAAGTTATTGAGTGGTTTGGCAATATAAAAGATAAGGACAGACACAGTTTCATTTCATTTGACATTGTCGATTTCTATCCATCTATTTCTGAAAAACTATTGGTACTATACCTCAAAACAACATTTCAATAATAAAACACGCTAGAAAATCCCTCCTTTTCAATAGCGGAATTTCATGGATAAAAAAAGATAGCAAGAATTTGTTCGACGTTACCATGGGCAGTTTCGACGGCGCGGAAATTTGTGAGCTCGTAGGCCTTTTCATTTTAAACCACCTAAGTAAGACATTTGGCAAAGAAAGCATCGGCCTATATAGAGATGACGGTTTGGCTATCATAAAAAGTAAATCAGCACGTTTAGCAGACAAAACAAGAAAAGATCTCCACAAAATTTTCGAGCAATTTGACCTAAAAATCACCGCCGAATCAAATTTACGTATAGTAAACTTTTTAGATGTAACTTTCGACCTTAACAATGGAAACTATAGGCCCTATAGGAAGCCCAATGACGATCCGCTATACATAAATATGCACTCTAACCATCCACCAAGCATAACAAGGCAACTACCTGCATCAATTAACAAACGCATTAAACTCCTTTCGTCAGATGAGCAAACTTTTCAGGAATCTGCACCCTTATATCAGAACGCGCTTAGGCACAGCAACTTTAATCATGAACTTAGCTACACTCATGATACTCCGCAACGACCACGTAGGAATAGGCAACGCAATATCATTTGGTTCAACCCACCATTTAGCAAGAGTGTCAGCACTAACATAGGACGTAATTTCCTTAGCCTAATTGACAAACATTTCCCTCCGTACCACAAGCTCCATAAGATTTTTAACAGAAATACAGTTAAAGTAAGTTACAGCTGCATGAACAATGTTAAGTCAATAATCACTAAGCACAATGCACGCATAGCTAGGAACATCAAACCGCAGGATAGGGACGCTACTAATTGCAGTTGTAGAGAGAACACCATTTGCCCGCTTCAAGAACAATGCATGACTAGAGACATAGTATACAAAGCAACAGTGACAGTAAACATCACAAACGAAATAAAACACTACATTGGTATGACTGCAACCACATTCAAAGAGCGATTGGCCAACCACACTAAATCTTTTCAACATAAAAAGCATGAAAATGACACCGAACTTTCGAAATATATTTGGACATTGAAAGAAAACAATAAAGATTTCAGTATTAATTGGCAAATTCTAAAACATTCTATTTCGTACACAGGAGGATCAAAACGATGCAATTTATGTTTAGAAGAAAAATTTTGTATTTTAAAAGAAAAAAATAAGAACAGTTTACTCAACAAAAGAGCGGAAATAATTTCACAGTGTCGTCATCGTAATAAATTTCGCGTAATCAACGCAAACAAAGCCATGACCTCATGCTTTGTCCCCCACATACGCCCCCACTTTCCGGCAGAAAGCCTATAAATAAGCGGTCATCCCTTTCGATATTGTCACTGCCTGAAGATTCTTTTACAGATGAAACAAGTTGTAGCAGACCAGTTTTGAGGTAAGCGAAAATATATATATATATATATATATATATATATAGTAAGACAAAAAGACAAACTTGAGTTACTTCATTTGAATTTTAATCACTACAGATCTGTTTCGTATGGCAAGCGTAGCTTACCACACTCATCAGGTGATTTTCGCACGTGATGTACGCGAAAATCACCTGATGAGTGTGGTAAGCTACGCTTGCCATACGAAACAGATCTGTAGTGATTAAAATTCAAATGAAGTAACTCAAGTTTGTCTTTTTGTCTTACTATTCCACTCTACCTCGGTATCGAGCACTCTACTCATATATGTTTTCGAACTTGTTATTTATCTATATATATATATATATATATATATAAATATATATATATATATATATATATAGTGAAAGGATTTATGGTGAAGGAAAATTTCGAGTGTTGGAATACATACATTTTAAGACCAAACCGGGACCAGTTGCGAAAAATGCAACTTAGCGGCCTTCCGGTAGGAATTGAACCCGCGACCCTGCGATTGCTAGTGCAGTGCTCTGACCACTGAGCTACGGAAGCCGTTGATGAGAGCCTAGTCACGAGTTCTGTATATATGGTGGTAATGCCGGGATAAGATTATGGGTATATTATAGGTAATATTTGGCATTTCACTCGATCAAACTACATGTTGAAAGGATTTATGGTGAAGGAAAATTTCGAGTGTTGGAATATATACATTTTAAGACCAAACCGGGACCAGTTGCGAAAAATGCAACTTAGCGGCCTTCCGGTAGGAATTGATCCCGCGACCCTGCGATTGCTAGTGCAGTGCTCTGACCACTGAGCTACGGAAGCCGTTGCCGAGAGCCTAGTCACGAGTTCTGTATATATGGTGGTAATGCCGGGATAAGATTATGGGTATATTATAGGTAATATTTGGCATTTCACTCGATCAAACTACATGTTGAAAGGATTTATGGTGAAGGAAAATTTCGAGTGTTGGAATACATACATTTTAAGACCAAACCGGGACCATATATACCACCATATATACAGAACTCGTGACTAGGCTCTCGGCGGCGGCTTCCGTAGGTCAGTGGTCAGAGCGCTGCACTAGCAATCGCAGGGTCGCGGGTTCAATTCCTACCGGAAGGCCGCTAAGTTGCATTTTTCGCAACTGGTCCCGGTTTAATCTTAAAATGTATGTATTCCAACACTCGAAATTTTCCTTCACCATAAATCCTTTCAACATGTAGTTTGATCGAGTGAAATGCCAAATATTACCTATAATATACCCAGAATCTTATCCCGGCATTACCACCATATATACAGAACTCGTGACTAGGCTCTCGGCGGCGGCTTCCGTAGCTCAGTGGTCAGAGCGCTGCATTAGCAATCGCAGGGTCGCGGGTTCAATTCCTACCGGAAGGCCGCTAAGTTGCATTTTTCGCAACTGGTCCAGGTTTGGTCTTAAAATGTATGTATTCCAACACTCGAAATTTTCCTTCACCATAAATCCTTTCAATATATATATATATATATATATATATATATATATATATATTGCCTGGGTGTGTATGTATACATTGCTCATTTGATTTGCTGTAGTGAAAGTTGGAGCTTGGAGTAGACATATGATACATTGGCAGCTCAAATCTGAAAGTGAAGCAAAAAACCTACAATATGGCGGAAAAAACCCTTGAAAATCACTATTCAGGGACCGCGGAACAGGGGGGGGGGCTGGCGGGGCTTAGCCCCAACAATAATGTTCCAAACATGTGATTTTTATATAGCGATTTTTATATAGCCCTTAAGCCTGGTTCTCACTTGTCGTAAGAATCGTAAGAAACGGGGAATTTTAATTCATCGGCGACCGTCTGGGATGCGTTTTCCAAATAGAAATGATTCCGATTCATCCGATCAGATCGGCGACAGTCTGGGACATTGCTCCAATCATGTCACACTCGTCATAAAAATCCCATGCGATCGAGGACTTCTTGCGATTCTTACGACAAGTGAGAACCCAACTAATTTAATACTCATACACACAGGATTACCTCAATTCCTCCTTACTAACACCGTGGTTCAAACCACCAACAAATAGCCGTTTCGATTTCAAGACCTTTCGACTGCTTTCTTCCGCCATCTTGTTTCACGAGAGAATGCAGATTTCGACTATCTCGTTCCCAGATCTGAACCCGGGCAACAGAGGAATACTTGTTTACATTCGAGTTTCGGAGAAAAGGTTAAAGGTATTGTGTGTCATGATCATTATAGCCTCTTAGTTATGCTCTTTGCCAGAACATGAGCTGTCAGTTTACACTATTATGGCAACAAAATTGGTTGAAGAAATAAGTCGGTTTCACGAACAAGCGTCTACATTGAAGCAGATTAACTGGGATACAAATAATGTGATACAGGAAATTCGTAACTCTGGATGTTTTTCCGAAGATGCTAACTCCTTATACTTGCCCGTAGAAGATTCCGATATTCTTTCGCGCACTTGCGAAACATTGCCAACGTTAGTGATAGTCGGACAGACACGATATGCTAAAGTGGTTGTGGTAAACGAGTTACTTGGTGAAGCAATCCTTCCCGGTGGTGATGATCTGGATACTTCGACAACATGGAGGACGGTTCGCCTCAAGTTTGGTCCTCGTGGTGTAAGCCTGGTTTTACCTGATAGTTACGTTCTGGCATCAACACTAAATTCGTTTGAACGAGAAGGACAAAGCATTTCACGAAGAGATTTAGAGATCAAAAGCAGCGAACGAATGGATCCTGCGTTGGTATTGTCTGTGGCAGAGGTCACCCTACCTCATCCATTGTTGAAAGCTGGGGCACAAGTTATCTGCTCTTCGACATCTCCCGATTCTGGTGATGAACAAAATTTCCAAATTTGCTGTGAAGGAGTTGTTCCTATAATAATTTACGCTATTGAGCATGAGAAACTCGACGAACAGGTAAAACAATCTATTTTTGTTGCACTCATATATTCAATTGTATGTCAGGTCTATGCGGATCCGCAAATTGCTTTTAAAGTGCTTATAAACCCAAAATGGGTATAGAGCATAAAAAGTTAGTAAATAAGTTCTAGATTAGTTTTTGCGTTAAACTTTTAGTTTCGGAGATATAAGGGCTCAAAGTCACAATTTGTGAAAAAAGTAGCGCAGGCCGGGAGACTGGATCCGAGGAACGTGTTATGTTTCAATACTTATACAAATATATTACAATTCGAGTAGACAAGGTAACATCGTAAAGACACATCATTTGGGCATTTTTCAATAAAAACTCTTAAGATAGCTGTCTTCTCCTATACAACAGCGTAGTTGTTGTTGAAGATGGGTTCCTCGGATCTCTTCGGATGGGTTCCTCGGATCCCTGTGTGTTATTTTGGTGGCGCTACTTTTTTCCAAAAATGGCACAATTTACATGTTTGAGCTGTTATATCTCCGAAACTAAAAGTTTAATGCAAAAACTAATCCAGAACTTATTAACTAACTTTTTATGCTCTATCCGAATCAGTAAAAACCCATTTTGGGTTTATAAGCACTTTAAGGCCACACCAAATTAGACTTTAGTTTCCCGTCCACCGCCCGCGTCTCCTAGAATGGGTCGCGTGATTTGTCCATTATTGACATTTTGTTTCCATTATTGACATTTTGTTTTCATTATTCACCATTTGAACTTATACACAACGACGTAAAAACTAATAAACAACGTAAAACAAGTAAACAACTTAACTAAAGAAAGCGAAAAAGCGGGTATTTTTTGGTATCAATGAAGGGACTGGGTACGAGATTGGTATTCGTAACCGCTGGGATTCAAGAAATGTGCGACGGCACACATCGTTCGCGGATTCATATTAAATTAAATAATGGATAATGGTAATGGGCCGCCCGCCCGCGTGCAATTCTCAGGAAGGAGTGGACGGGAAACTAAAGTCTAATTTGGTGTGGCCTAATATAACTGTGATAAGTAGTTTACAAAGTTGGTTACTGTTTAAAATGTATAGGAATCCATTGTGCATTGTGATTCAAAAAAAGACCATGACTGGCTGATTGACAATAAATAAAATAAGAGTGCTGCGTAGGCGTTTTTTTCGATGGTGAATTGGCAAGAGTTTTAGTTGGTGAAATACTAACATTTTTTTCGATGGTGAAATACTAAATATATTTCAAAAACTCATTAATATACATTAACCAAATTGTCCAATCACATTTCCGTATTTAGTCACGCTCAAGGCTTTTATACCTGAAAAAATCCATGAATACTAATCAGCATGAAAATTATATAAAGTCTCTACGAACTTTATATAAAATTCCTGCTAATTTGCATTTTATACATCAACCCAATTTACCTCTAATAGAAAATAAAAACCAGTACACTCCCTAGTGATTACAATCAATTGTTTTTGAAGCTATTTAAAACACTTGAACTCGCGTTTTATCATATCTAAAATGCTCGCGCTTGGGTATATTACAATTAATATTTGGCATTTTACTCAATTAAACTGCATGTTCGAAGGATTTATTGACAGAGACCATTGCCGAGAACCTACAGCAGTTACAAGTTCTGTATATATAGTGGTGGTAATGCCGGGATATTAGGTGGGGGCACGAGCACACTTGGAAATTTCATACAGATCTCCAACACTAATCAGGGTGCAAATTAATGCATTGCGATTAGCGAATCGTGATTCACTTTTTAAAATATGCAATGCAAAAAAGTTTAAAAACTAGAAAAATTGCAAGAAAAAGAAGCAAGATATTGCATTGTTGGCATCTGCTGGGGTGGATAATCAACGTTGAAACATTGTATAAAATTCTCAACTTTGCCAGTACCCCTATATCCTATACCAATTAGCTTACAGCGACAACAATCCCACCAGAAGTGTTGACAGAACCCGCCACACATGACTCTGCATCAAATAAATGCGTCAAATACTCCACAGCTCACCCAAGCATTCAATGTGATACTGTATTTGATTTGATTTTGATTTGAAAACTTTATTTCAAGAGGGTTAAAAAACGCATGACAGTTTGGGAAAAACTGATAAATCAGCGGCCCTCAATCTTAGATACTATATCGACTAAAATATTAAGGTCTAAAATTCTAAAATACAAATATACAGCAACAGCCTACTAATACTAAAATATTACATTGATAAAAACTAATTACTTAGATAGAATAAAATGAGAGATATTGTCATAGTTCTCAACATGTAATTTCCTACACGACTTCCTAAAACTGTTTAAAGTTGGTAGAGAACGGATGGAGGGTGGAAGACTGTTCCATGGACGAGTTGTTGATACACAAAATGAGTTACCACCGTCCGACTCAAATTTGTATCTTGGACAGTAAAGATAAATATGCCCATATCTTGTGGTCCTATTATGAATATCAGAATTTCTTGGGAGTCGTGATTGGATGTCCCAATGTGACTCTGCACTAAATGTTGGTTGATCTCAGTCAAAACCACCACTAGACTCTAGGATAATGGGACAGATGCTCCACAACGACATTGTCGCTTTTTTATGAGCACTCACACCCCAAGTGAAATGTTTTTATGTCCATATGCATAAAAGTTGATACCATTTTCCAAAATATAACGTTTGTCGTTGGACAGAGACACCTTATTCGGGCTAGCTGTGGTAGCACAAGTCTTTGCGAAAGGGCTTTGCGAACCTCGAGGCCCCCCAACTTTTACAAAATTGCAATAATTTGGAAAATTCACAGGTATAGTCGGAAATTTTGGACCAATGTTTTCTTTAAGACTATTTTAAGAGATTATGCCAAAATATACTGTTTAAATGTACATTAAAGGTACTGGTAACAGAAAACTTGTCAGTTGAACGTAAATTATTATACTATACTTATATTTAATCTACTGGAAGTAATTGGTCACATTTTGACACTTTGTAATAGTTTTAGTATATGGGTAAAATGCAGTACCGTTACTACCATAAACTGTGATAAAAAATGGTTTTTGTCCTTGTCGTTAATTAATGGCGCTGCTCCCGATTAATCGATTATTTTTCCACAATCGATTATGCTTAACAGTAATCGGATAATCGGATAATCGATAACACCACACAGTGTGATGCGGGAATGAGTTAATTTCTTTCCGGATTAAAAAATTCACTCGCAGCGTGCAAAGTTTACCATAGTCTGATCGGGTTTACCAGTGCTGCGAAAATATCTTTAAAGTTTTTTATTAGAAGAATTTATTACCATTTGCGTCCAACATTGCGGCGTGCGGATTTTAAAACCTTGTTTCACGTTTCAAAACGCCAAGTGTCATGTTTGAGCGATTAAATTGACACGTTTGGGGGCGTTAAACATTAATAACAAACATGTTTTGCTCATGCACTTGAAAGGTTTCCCGTTTTTTCTCCCGCACGTTTGTAATTGTAAGCAAGGTTATAAGGTTATTAAGTAATAAAGAATAAAGTTATATTTTAATTTGCTGGTGTTACGTTCAATCAAGTTCTGAAATACAACTGTATTCTTTATTCAGTAATGCCACATAATACATGCTTACAAGTTACAAACGTGCGAAAAAAATCGGGAAACCTTAAAAACCTTTCAAGTGCATGAGAAAAACATGTTTGTTAATATTTAACCGCCCAAACGTGTCAGTTTCATTGCTCAAACATGACGATCTGATCTAAAACTCCACACGAGTTAGAACACGAGTGAACACGAGTGAACACGAGTGAACACGAGTGAACACGAATGAAACACGAGTGAACACGAGTGGAACACGTATCTAATACGACTGAAAACACCTGGTAAAAATTAGTATCATTCCTTAAAAGTTGGTTACGTCATGTAATACGTCCAGCTATCTCGAAGGAGACTATTGGAGCTTACAGAAATTTCACACGAAACAGGAAATGACGCCCATTGATCTAGCTATTTTGGGAACAAGTTCGCGCATGCGAAATGGAATAACGTCTGGCAGCGGGATGGGAAACGTGCTATTTCATACCTAGAGCCTGCAGTCCTTTCCTGGATCCACTATATCCTTGCGAGATTACTCCTTGTCACTGGACAAAAGGACCACAGTCTCTGATACGAGATTGGAAAGCGTGGAGAATCAGACATAAAAGCGCAAGACCTTGAATTTTGGTATGTATCTTCTTTTTATTCTGTTGTTTGGGCAAGTATTGTGTTTAATTTAGTTGCACTCAGTCCTTGGATAATGCACACAGCACACACATTGTTTATTATATTTACATGTTTAACCCTATCTAGATTGTTTTTTTTTGGTCTTCTGGGGTTGGGGGGGGGGGGGGGAATCTGCCCGCGGGCAATATCTCCAAAACTATTAGATGTATGCCAATGAAATTTTCACAGGTTGATGGCATGGTAACGCTGAATATAAGTTACATTTTTGTTGTCATGGTAACAAAATGTGACGTCATTATGACGTCATCAGTAAAAAATTCGGATTTGAAGCAGTTCAAAAAAATATTGTTCTCAGGATAATTTCTTACTGTTCTGTTAACGTACATAAGTTATTATATCAATAAATAGATTTATCTTAATCGCTATGTTCTTATTCTTTCTATTAAAATGAAAATTTCTTCTCCAAATTTCGTGTTATTAGGTGTTCAGGAATACTCTGTAACCTATAGAGGGTCCTCATAAGTGCTCTCAAACTGAATAAGTGCTCTTCAGATTGCCAAAAACGACCTTCTAGGGACATGCCTCCACCCCCGCCCCCCCTATAAGACGACTTAGCAAAGTTCCCATGAATCCCCCCTCGCTTCCTCCAATAGCAAATCCTTAAAAAAGGCCCTATTTATTTGTAAAAATTTCATTATTAGCTGAAAGATTCAAGTATTTTGGCACCAATTGGCAGAATAAGGTATTAAAACAAAATTACAGCGAAAAAATAGTTTGTATCACTTTGTATGATGTTGACATAACAGATATATTAAACGTAGGCTCGGGGATGGAGTTTACATGTGCTCTAAAATGGCGTTCGTGATCATTGTTAGACGAAGGCTTGAGACCTGGATTTGATCTAATAGGTTTTCTAAATTTATGTCTACTTTTAGATGTTTTTTTTGTCAACTGCTTCAAATCCGAATTTTTTACTGATGACATCATAATGACGTCACATTTTTGTTGCCATGACAACAAAATTGTAACTTATATTCAGCGCTACCATGCCATCAACCTGTGAAAATTTCATTGGCATACATCTAATAGTTTTGGAGATATTGCCCGCGGGCAGACCCCAAACCCCAGAAGACAAAAAAAAAAACAATCTAGATAGGGTTAAACATGTAAATATAATAAACAATGTGTGTGCTGTGTGCATTATCCAAGGACTG
The DNA here is from genome assembly GCA_035772405.1 of Chrysogorgia sp. JL179-B06. Lineage (NCBI taxonomy): Eukaryota > Metazoa > Cnidaria > Anthozoa > Scleralcyonacea > Chrysogorgiidae > Chrysogorgia > Chrysogorgia sp. JL179-B06. The sequence continues at coordinate 2,563,032 of JAYKKM010000032.1, read as the reverse complement.
AGTGCAACTAAATTAAACACAATAATTGCTAAACAGTAAAACAACAGAATAAAAAGAAGATACATACCAAAATTCAAGGTCTTGCGCTTTTATGTCTGATTCTCCACGCTTTCCAATCTCGTACCAGAGACTGTGATCCTTTTGTCCAGTGACAAGGAGTGATCTTGCAAGGATATAGTGGTTAACCTTTCATGTTACTCCATCACCAAATGAATCGAGGTATATAATCGTCATGAAATAACCGCTAACCCCAAAACAACTTAGGATCTAACCCTAACCCCCCACCTAATGAGTTTTCTAACCCTCCACCTAATGAGTTTTCTAACCCTAACCCCCCGCCTTAAGTGTCTTCCTAACCCTCCCACCTCGATTCCCTTGATGTTATCCAGTGATGTTTATATTGGTGATGGAGTAACATGAAAGGTTATCCGATATAGTGGATCCAGGATAGGACTGCAGGCTCTGAGTACGAAATAGCACGTTTCCCATCCCGCTGCCAGACGTTATTCGCATACGCGAACTTGTTCCCAAAATAGCTAGATCAATGGGCGTCATTTCCTGTTTCGTGTGAAATTTCTGTAAGCTCCAATAGTCTCCTTCGAGATAGCTGGACGTATTACATGACGTAACCAACTTTTAAGGAATGATACTAATTTTTACCAGGTGTTTTCAGTCGTATTAGATACGTGTTCCACTCGTGTTCACTCGTGTTCACTCGTGTTCCATTCGTGTTCACTCGTGTTCACTCGTGTTCACTCGTGTTACTCGTGTTCTGACTCGTGTGGAGTTTTAGATCAGATCAAACATGACACCTGACACATTCAACTTGCGCTTTGTCGCACAGTTTTCTGTCTTTTCGACATGTCTCAAAGCCGAAGTGACGTCTGGGACCATTTTGTTGCCGAGAATCAAACATCAGCGAAATGCAAACACTGCGACGCAACAATTCGCCGACATGGCACCAATTGGTTTAACGGAAGATCCGTTAATGTGGTGGAAAGAAAACAGAAACGATACCCTCTCGTACGGAACCTTGCCGCCAGAGTATTAGCAGCTCCGCCGACGTCTGTGCCAAGCGAGCAGATTTTCAGCAAGGCTGGACTTGTCGTTTCAAAGAAACGTGCCTCGCTTAAGCCAGCCGTTGTCGACGCACTTTTATTTTTAAACAACTCTGAGTGACAGTCACGTTTTTAATGAACTGTATTAGACTTTAGACCGTTTATATACATTGTATTTGTTACGTTCTTTAGTTTTTGACTTTTTGTTCACTTGAAAAATTATTGTAGAGTGATATTATTCTTTAATCTTGACAACTTGTTTTGACAGTTTTGTTAAACAGATAGGTAATAAAGGACTATGATTACGATACACGTCTTAGTTAATTAAACCTGTCATAATTCATAAACCAATCATCCATAAGAGTCTCGCAAATTCACTTAGGAGTGTCAAAGGTAAACAACTAAAGTAAACATCCTTAATATCGTCTCTGTCTTTTCATGCATGTCTCTTGTGTGAAGTGTAAGAGCGCGAGAAAGTGCGTAATCTATAATTGTGATTAACGTTCATTTTAAACGCAGATTTAAAACGTTTATACTGACTGGTGCAACCCCCAAAAATTTAGTAAAAACTTTAATTTAATTTAATTACAAACCACCATGGGCATGTCAATGATGTCATATTTAAATTAATTATCAATACGATTAATCGATATTAATCGATTGTTGACAACGATTAATCGATTACGAAAATTAACCGATGGGAGTAGCTCTTTGATTATTATTGCAAGATTTGGGGGTGAGGGAAATATTTCATTTGGAAATTTTGGGTTGGCACCCCCCATTTATGGGGTCCTTCTTCGTGTAGAGGACACAGAAATTTGCATAATCGAAAAGTTGGGTTTAGAAGTAGGGTTAGTATTTTTTTATTTTAGGGTTAGTGATAGAGTTTTTTTGTTTGGGTTATGGTTAGAGTTTTTGTTGCTGTAAAGCTTCTGATTGCTCCGAAAATAACGTTTATCAGACTGACGTAGTCTGTGTCCTCTACACGAAGAACGAGCCCATTTATGACATGTTAGCTACGGCCCTGCTTGAGGCATGTAAAGCCAAGTAATGTGGCCAAGTTCTTTCTTTTCGACAGCTTTGCCTTTGGTCGAGTTGTACTCCAGAGACTGTTGATATATTTTGGAAGTGACTGACTTAATCAGCATTATTTATTGTGGCTGATAACTGTGTAAAGATAGTTTATATACTTACAATGCTTACAACTATACACACGCCATTGCCAATCGCGGTATAGACCTACACTAAAAGATGATGAGCGATTTCAAAACGGGTTGGTCCGCGATCTCAACGAGATGATAATGAATGCCAAGTTAGTTATGAATGCCAAAAGTATAAATATGAATGTAAAATGTACAAAGATAAACACAAATATAAACTTGAATACAAGTTATATGAAAACTCTTGTTTAAATGTTTTGTTGAATCCAGTGGCGGCATTACGTGGGTACGGGGGGATTTTCCGCCAGAAATTTTCCGCCAATCTGTTTTCAGAATTGATAATACATTAACCGACATAAATAATAAATATTGACCGACATAACGTTCAAAATCTACCGTGGGTCCAGGGATGGGAGAAATCCCGCAGGGGGGTTAGGATGAAACTCTAGATGACCTCCCTGAACTAGGAAGATCGACCGAGTTCTGTCCACTTCTTTCTGTTTACCTTAATTATTTGAGATGATAAATATGCCAAATTGCACACGCCAGCGATTGCGGTGACTGCAAAAAAACAGTCACACAAAGCAGCTTCTTACTTAGTTATGCTATTTGGGGGGGGGGGTTATTTCTTGTCAATGTGGATCAGAGTTTCAGATACTAACTACAATTTAAATGCCAACTGGGCCCAGTTTAGCTGAACAGTTTTAACCGGAAACTTCTGACAAATTTGGCGAAAAAGAAATATACAGTATGCCACGCAGTCAGCCCAAAACCAGCCCAAGTTAACGTCTAGCGGGCGTCTTTTTTATTTCATAACTTTCAAGCTGGTGATTAACACTTCGGATTCTTTTCATTGTGTGACGCAACTACTTTTGGTTGAGCAACACTTCTTTATAGTTCTCATGCTTGATCACTTTCTTGATGAAATTTTTTCTAACTCCCTTTGTGGTCTTCCCACCCTTTCCATCATCCTTCACATACAGTAACTACACATCTTACTATGCAACAGTAGTATAGTAAGTAGGGCTGCGAGCTCAATCGACCTCAACTGTGAATATAAACACCAAAACATCACCAAATTTGGCCAAGTCGCGACTCGACAAATTTGGCGATGTTTTGGTGTTTATATTCACGATTGACGTCGAATAAGCTCGCAGCCCTACTTACTATACTACTACAGCGATCGTTAGTCAATCTAGACATCCCTCCCACGTTTTCTACTAAATTGGTGTCAAACACACGCGAGACAACACCAAATCGCTATTTTAACGAAATACGACACATTTCGTCAAATTTAGAGAAAGTTTTGTGTCGTCATTTTCGCATTTGTGTTTGACAAACTACAACAGACGCGCTCTACCATTGTTTCAATTCATGCGCGAAAAAAAAAGCCACTAGATTTTGATTCTAGTGACGATGTTTAATAAATTTCAACGAGAAAGCTAGTCTAGTGGTAGTGTTAAATAGATTTCATATGCGAGTGCTGTACCTGCTATACGAATCAAGGTCACCTGTTGGCGTCGCTAACAACAACATTCCATTACGAATAGCAACTACGATTTTTTAAAAAAATATTTTCACTTTGAAAAAATATTTTCACTTTGAAAAAATATTTTCATTTTAAAATATTTTTTCAAAAAGTTGTGGTTGCTATTCGCAATGGAATGTTGTTGTTAGCAACACACCACGTACAACCACCTGCTGTCGTGCTGACTATGAGAGAAGAATCGCAGTGTTTGAAGAAGGAGTGAGGACCACCATGCTAAGACTGTCCTAACTTTGAGCGTACTCGTTAAATCGTACACTATAAATATCGTGAATAAAAAACCGTTGTGTGAATGGACTCGTGCGGTTGTTATGAAGCCACCTGCTAGCATGCAAATTAGTCCACCCGCTCGCTATTTTCAGTGTTTGTCACCTCACTTCTGAAATGGTGGTCGTACACATATTTAGACGTTGTGATTCCTCCCGACAACAAGCCCAAGAAAGGCACGTACGGTGTCACAATCGCGACAATGCTCTCGACGTCTTTTTTTAATAACGGGTCTTTTTGCAACTCATCATTTAGTTCGTCGGGGTTCTCAATAGCGTTCAACCCATCTAGTAAGCTAGCGAATTTGCTGATTAGCAAGTCGGTGAGAAAAGCGTTTGCGATTTCCATTCTCTTCAACTCATATTGACGCCATATCTTGTCGATAACCTTTGCGGACGCTTTTTTAATGTACGCTTCAGATTGACTTACCACACCATCGCCAGACAGTCTAATAAGTTCGGCTCTCCTAACGTCAATGTTGTCTTCCACAGTCGAAGTGTCATCAGTCTCCTCAACTAGTTCCTCAATCGTGGGGTTTTCTTCACTTTTGCGTTTCACCATCACGTTATTACTTATACCCATATTTTATTGCGGAATAACAACTTCGTGACTGTATGGATAGCGCAGTGAGATTTCGAGTCTAGCGTACTTATTATTTTTTAATGCGGTCGCAATCGCCGACGATTTTTCTCTGCTAATGTTTCCAAGGTAATCGTCGATAACGACCTTCATATCACTTCTGCTCGGACAGTAAAAGCAAACGAGCTTACTAATATTTTCTCTATAACGGTTTTGCGATCGACGTCAGTTGTTGTGTGATGACAATGACGCTCAACATAAAATGTCGCGCACTAAAAGCTAAGTTGACCAACTGACTAGTCCTATTCTTGACGTCCTGCCCACTCGCACAGTCGTCCAACACAATCAGAGTGTTAGTACCTTTAAAAACGTTAGTCACACACTTGAGAGCAGCGTCGACACTGTCTTGCGCGCAGTCTATCGCTAACACGTCGGGGTCGCGCACATATTTCCAATCTTGGTACGCTTTGTTCCACTCGAAAGTAGGACAAATCAACACAATGTAGTCAAATTTACTAAAGTACTCAGATTCCAATGTTTCCAGCAAATAATGCGTCTTACCACAAGCTGTCATACCAACAATTAGCATATTAAACGGAGTCTCCATTAACTCACGTTTGATTTAATACTGGATTGATTGCAACCCATTGTTCATAAAGTTGACCAACCCATCACTTATCACAAACACCCTACACATGACATTTGCGGTCGTCGCTTTCTTCGTGATTTCAAGAAGCACGCCGGATTGTGTGTTTACAATGTTCTTGCCAGTGGCGACATTGCGATTATCTTGAACACTCCTCAAGTCGATGACTAACGCAAAGCCATCTTTATAGAACTTCTGTATGGTCATGAACTGAGCGTGTTCTTCACCCAACCCGAACAGTCGCTTCGCTTCTGCGTAGAACTTCGACTTCGGAATGCCTTGTGAGTGAACACTATTTGGCACGCCTTCGATTGTGACTCTAACGCTCTCAATATTTGGGTAAAGAAACTCCTCACTGTCTGTTCGCACCTTATTCGTGAATAGCAACACAATCGCCTTCATGCTTTTTCTTGGCAGATTAATGTTTTCATTCACAATGGTCGTGCCTTTGTCCCATTCGGTGGTTTTCATCAACGTGACGTGCTCATATGACAAACTACGACCACTTGCATAGCCCGACGCTATTTCGTCAGCGAGCTCCTGGTTATCAATCGTCTCATACTCAAGCTCGAGGTTCTCCAGAGTGTACCCACCCACAGCGCTACCGGATTGCGCCACCATGATGTCTGCGGCCTTCGGAAGTGTGATCACATACTGCAAGTTGTTGTTCATGCTAAAAGGAGCGTACAACCCGTGGTCGTTCATGATCTTGCCGAGCTTAATCCGCTGCTTCGTCCCAATCACACCAAACATTAACGCGTCACTAACTTTAGCGACGTTCCCACTCGTCGCACCACTGTCATCCTTAGAAACTAGCTTTCTCAAGTTCTCACCACCAATACCATAGTCAATCATTTGGTCTCGCGCAGTGACACTTTCCCAAAGGTCGCGATAAACACCAGTGTAATTTTCCCCATTGTTGTCATACACAGTTTCCCCAGCTAGTCTCACAACCAGTTTCTCAACCAACAACTTGCTAACATTGTTCAAGAACCAGCTTTTGGCGTTTGCATTCTTAAAGTCGAACACTAGACCCAACGATCCAGGCACCAAACAGCTACTAACCTTGAGCTTAGGTATATCAATGTAAAGTTCCTCGCCAGGGCTGACCTTATTGGGGTTCAACGTGATCACATGCTGTGTTCTCACCCCTTTTATGACACCCATGGTCGCTCGTCTAAAACCGGGGCTCAACTCTGCTGACGTGACGTTCATATACTTTACATATGTTTTATCGCTACCGTTTTAGCTTGTAATAATCATAAGCAAACCACGCAAGTACCACCGCGAGTACCCACAGATTCTGAGCCAACCATGCGAGACCCTTCGCACCCAACGTCAACGCATTATAAACTAAATTAGCCAACCCAACAGCCCATGGGCCCATCTTCACTATCGCGTTCTTAACAGCCTGTGCGAATGACCTCGTGGCCATAGCGCCCCTCATAACAGCAGATCTCGCAGCGATAATAATAGTTGTTATAATCCCAGCCATTGAAATTGCCACGGCGCTCAACCCAACTATATTTTCTTTGGCCCACTTCTTGAATTTCTGCAATCTGTCAATGTCGACTTCTTGTTGCTCTCTAACTTCTTCAAGCTTGCGCTGCTCTAAGACTTCTTCTTTGGCTTGTCTAAGTTCACTCACTCTTTCGCGCAAACCAGTGAGCTCATCAAACTCACGCTGTCTGCCTCTAGTTTGTCTAAGTCCAACCACTCTTTCGTGTGGATCAGTATACTCTCCACCCTCAAGCTCTGCCATTCTTTCGCTCGCTTTGTCTATCACTTCTTGAAGATGGTCTGCTTGTATTTGCAGCGCACCAGTGTCACCTACTCTTGACTCACGCAACACATTCTCACTTGGATTGAGCGCGCCACTCAGATCACGGTTCTCGTTTGGCGTTAGTCTGGGTTTGTCGACGTGTTCCGTGTGTGTGGTGTTCAACAATGGTTGACTCCTCGCAGTTTCCTCACGGTCTCTCGAGCTGACTTCGATTCTATACAAAAAGTCTTTAAATTGGTCAACTGCACGTTGCGCAACCTTAGCTTCGTTGTACTGCAGAACACCACCCTCCCCACGTTTGAGAACTATTTGCTCTTTACCGAGTTCGTTACTAACGAGCTTGGGTTTGAATAACATATTGTTATTCTTGCTTATTGATGTTCTGAGTCGCAGCGCTGACACGTCGGAGTCACGAATGTCAAGCTTGAATCGCACCCCAGTTTCGTTACTAATAAACTTTTCTAAGCTTATCAAAATTTGGTTCTCAGGATTCGATGGTAAATCATCGACATCAAACGTTGGGACCTCTGTGTTGGTGTCCCCATCGCCAGTGTCGACAAATGACGTCTCTTTTTGCCCACCTCGCCTTCTAGCTAGCTCACTTCTTATCTTTTTTACGTCGTCGCGATAGTTGTCGTAATTAACACGAACGTCTCTCGGCATCTCTCTCACATCGTACTCAATGTCTACGTCTTTGAGTCGCTTTTCAGTCTTGGCGAGCTCCCCTTCTAGTTGCTCATCACTCATGTCTTTGTACTCATCAAAGTTCTCCATCTCAATCTCGTCGAAATCTCCCCCACCTTCAGCCATATTACATTAGCTCACATTTTGAACGTCACTTTCTAGTGTTCACGAATCACGTTCGCTTTTAGTTTAAATAATTGTACGCAAGCCACGCGAATGTCACCGCAAACACCCACAGATTTTGAGCTAACCAAGCGAGGCCCTTTGCGCCTGTCACCAGCGCGTCATAAACTAAGTTCGCCAATCCAACAGCCCATGGACCCACCCTCATTATCGCGTTTTTAACAGCCTGTGCAAACGACCTCGTGGTCATAGCGCCTTTCATAACATTAGACCTCCCAGCGATAATAATAGTTGTTATAATCGCAGCTATTGCAATCGCTAAAGCACTAAACCCAACCATATTTTCTCTAGCCCATTTCTTGAACTTCTGCAATCTGTCAATGTCGACTTCCTGTTGCTCTCTAACTTCCTCCATTTCTCGCTGTTCAATAACCATGTCTCTAGCTTGTCTAAGTCCAACCATTCTCTCAGCTAGATCGATGAACTCTTCGTTCTCTGCGATCGTGAGGTCCTCTCTGTCAAGCTCCGCTATTCTTTTGCTCGCTTCGTTTATCAAGTCTTGAGAATGGTCTGCTTGTATTTGCAATGTGCCAGTGTCGCCTACTCTCGACTCAGACATCACATTCTCACCTGGATTGAGCATGCTATTCAGCTCGCGGTTCTCGATTGGTGTTAGTCCAGGTATGTCGACGTACTCTGCGTGTGTGGTGTCTAACAACGGCGCACTCCCCACAACGTCTTCACGATCTCTTACGATGTCATTAACCCGCGTTGTGATATCGTTAAAATCCTTCTTCATGCGTTGACGAAATCTTACATCACGTTCGCGCCTCAGCCCACTCTCCACTCTAATTAGTCTAATTTTCTCATCGACTGTGACGTTTGGATCGTTCCGAGATAGTTTGCGATCTTGAGTGGCTCTTTCGAGACTATACTTTAGTTCGTCGTCAGTGACATCTTTGTATTCGTCAGATCTTTCCATCTCAAGGTCGTCGAAGCCACCTTCAGCCATATTACACTAGCTCACGTTTTGAATGTCGCTTTCTGGTATCCACGAATTATGTTTGCTCTCATAACCCAACCATTTAACCAGCGCCATCTTCTTCCCTCTGACTTTCTTTCTTTTCAACACCTTTTCAACTCTGTACACATCATCACCAGGTTTCTTATTGACTAGCGATAATTCCTGTTCATAAAATTTACCAATAATCTGTTCACCACTTATGTCCTCAATTTCATACACATTCGGATCACCACGAATAACCTTTACCACTTTAAACAGCTCCTCAGTGAAGTTGGCTTCGTAGCCCTTTGTGAACACGCTCTTGTATTTACTAATTCTCACTGATTGACCAACTCTAAACTTTGGCAATGGATTGTCTGCAAATTGGTGACCAAACAAAGTGGTCCACACTTCACCCTCATTCGACTTATTGACATCCTTTGGCTTCATCATAATGCTGCGATTCACATTGCTATTATAATTGCTCACAAACTGGTCAAGAACGTCAATCCATTTATACGTTCCACGGGTATAAAAATACTTCCACATAACGCTCTTCAGACTTCTATTAAAACGCTCAACAACAGCAGCCTTTTTATCGCTCTTAGTGCTGAAATATTCAACGCCATGTTCTTTCAACAAACTCTTCACACCAACGTTGTAGAACTCAAGTCCATCATCAAATTGCGCTAACTTAGGTGTGGTTCCAAACCGATCTTTAAAGTCACTCAATAGCTCTCCAACAGCCTTAGTCATGTTCTTAGTGTCTTTTCTGTAAACCGCAATACCAAAAGCGTATCTACTCAATATCTCAATACCTGTCAATATCCAATAATACCCTCCATTCTGTTTTGAGTGCTTACTCATGTCCACTAAATCCATTTGGAGCTCCTCACCAAGAAACCCAACAAAAGTCGCGCGGAACTTATGTCTTCTCACAATGGGTTTGTACCTAGTGTAGGTGTCCTGCGCTGTCAACCATTCTTTCACTGTTTTTCTAGTTACTTTCAATCCGTCTCTCAATGCGCTTTGATACAACCTCTCTACACCACTGAACCCTGTCTTAGGATTATAGTAAATGTCTCTCAACCCCTGCTCTGTTTCCACACCAAGCTCCATATAGTTCACACAATATACAGTTCCAATAACACCGCGCCAATTTTGAGATCGTCGTTATTTGGTTTGACGCGAAACGTCATACTTGAGTAAACACCTTTTTTAATGCCCACCTTTGACTCAATGTCTACATGGCGTTGCACTGACCCTTTCAATGACTGTTCGGTAGGTATTGGCAACGTTGTGATCACATCGCTACGCTTCCCATCAATACCCACGTCGCTCTCCGTCTCAACAACGTCACACGAGACTTCTATGTACTTCAGGCCTCTATACATGTCGACCTCGTTTGGGCTAGTGTGCCACTGTGAGTCATTCTGAATCACCTCACCCTTCGCGAAGCCAAGTAGAGGCCCAAGGGTGTCTAACACAGCTGAGCTACTAACCTTAACCCTACACTTGCCTGTGGGCACTAGTTTCTCTATCTCAAGATCCACCTTAAGCTTGCTAGACTCATGTTTCAAGACTTTGACCAGTGCGTCGAAGCTAAAGTACCCTTCACCCACTTTAATCTTTTTAAAAGAGCCTGCCCTAGAGCTATCCAGCGTGAAGACCTGAATGCTGTCGTCGTTTGTTGTGTTATGGTAGTCCCAAAACACAGTGGCTGTCTTGACCACAATGTACGGGTTATCGTGTATGACCATCATCGCGTTGTCAAAGGACACAACTTTTTCCGCACCTTCAATGAGTACTGTCAACTTTCGCGTCATGTATAACATACAGTATATTATATGCAGAAAGCCCTTCATGAGTACTATGGAAAGTACTACAAACGTGCGATGGTTAACACGTCGAAGGCTACACACGACGCAAAGGCAGACCTCATCGAAAAGTACCCCCACGCCACTCTAAGCAAATTCGAGTTCTATCCAAATATTTTGCAAGATGGTAAGATCATGAGTGTCGACGTGTATTTCAGAAACAATGACATCCTTAGCACAGACATAACCAGCGCAACCTTCAAAAATGATAAAAGCATGTGGAAGTGGCTACACAATAGTAAGTTCCCAATAATATGGCAAGGTGGTGGAACTATCCAACCACTACCAAAAGGTCATAAGAACCACTGGGGGCTTTGGGATGGCTATCCAACAGAAAACGTGTTAAATTATCCAGTGAATAATTTCAAAGTTTTCGTTAACCAAAATAGCTACTTCATGTCAAAGCTGCCAGTCCTACAAATCACTACGTCAAAGACAAAATCAGAGTGGGATGACAACGAATCTTACTATCGCATTGTGTTTGCGACGTATTGTGCGAGTTTCTGTTGTGGTGTTTCGTTGCAACATTTATCAGTGTCGCAAGAAGTTCACCCTGTGGTCACAAGTGTGATGAGATTTCATTTGTACTTCACCATTAGAAGACTTCTCAGAAGAATGGAGGGTGGTGAGACCATGAAATCAATAAGTAGAGAATTCAACGCTTTCGAATTGTATGGTAAGATTTCCAAGATTCCTAGAAAACATTACTACCAGAATAAAGTCCTGAGCGATGGCACTTTAGGCGAATCCAGAGTCTTCACACTCAACGACACCCATAACGATTACAAACGATACGTCGCGCGATTGTCAGATGGCTTTACCAACATTGGACTGCAATATCTAAATCAGAGCATAGAGTCCTTCGTGTACTCCACACTTGGTGCGCAAGCGAGAACACGTGTATCAGTCGTTGGTGGTTCTGCAGGAAGTCTAGAAACCCAACAAGAATTCCGCAAGTTGTTTTCTGACAGTGTTATCAACTATGACGTGTCGACATGGATTCTCAACATGAATAAATCGATTAGAGACACCAACGTTGTCCAAAATCTTGCAGTGTCGCCAAGTACGTGGTTGATGCCAAGTAATGTGGTGATTCTCAAGAATAAAATCGCTGGGTACAACAACTTACTAAAGGTTGCCACAGAGTCCATGAGATTTGGAGTGAACACTCGCTTGAATGCAACAACACCAACAATTACGGCTAAAAAAGTCCACCAAGAAAATGTGGTGACTAACTTAGTAGCACCACCCGTGAAGAAAACAGTGGCTAAAAAAGTCCACCAAGAAAACGTGGTGGCTAACTTGGGAGTAGTACCACCCGTGAAGAAAACAGTGACCAATCAAATTGCGCAGACTACCACCTCAAGTGAGTCAGACACGACAACGCTAGCGATAGTGTTAGGGTTCTCAGCGGTATCTGGCTATCTGCTAACCAAATACACCTTGAAGTAGTAATGAGTCTAAACTACGGGTATGAGTCTGACGACCCTCACAATAAAATACTAAAGAGAACGAAAAGACATCTAGACGAAGATCCTAAATTAAGCGCAACCGGTGGAAGGATGTCTGGAATAATAGACATGCAAGGCTCAGCGATAAAAAACGTAGCAGACCCAGTCGATGACTCAGATGCTACCAATAAAAGAACTCTAGAGCAATTGCTATCGGGTTTCCTCAAGAGTCAGTCCTACAATCTTGTGCTCGACTTCAACGTTAGCACACACGCCTTGAAAAATGTGGAATTTCACACCAATGGTTCAAACAAAGTGAAAGCCATTGGTGAAACAAGTAAATTAGTGCAAAACAACCCGGCTTATGGTCCTATTATCGGCATCAGCGGTGTGAGTCAAAGTTTTCTATCCCCCGTGTTAACACCAATCCCACTTGAGTCAGGTCTTCATTTTAACTGCCCCAGTATGCAATGGTGTGATCTTTCCATTTTTGTTGTGGTGAGGTTACCTACTCGCACCGCTGGATCAAATTGGGAGACAATTATATCAAACGATGACGGTCAGTGGGATAAGTTCATAGGGTACAAGACTGGTATGACTAATGGACTCGCGTATGGTGGCAGCATCCCAGCGATGGAGAGCATATGCACTATTCCGAGTGGCGTTGACATAAGTAAAATGCATATGATATCAATACACTGGCAAATGGACAATTCACATGTCAGGGTCAACAACGCTAAGTCAACCGATTCAGACTTCATAGCAAATATGAAAAAGATAGGCACACCCTACGGAACAATTTTTGGAACACATCGACCAAGAATACCACTCGCACCTTACGCATACCCATCGTTGATAGAATTCTACGGTGTGAAAATTGTGAGTGGCTACATGACGAACCGAGACATCATAATCATGGGTGGAAAAATGATGAAGGAATATGGTGTAAAGTAAATGGGAGCATGTTTTTCGAGACCTCGCGAAACATATAAGATAAATAAGACGACTGATCACATGTTCAAAGCTGGTGGATCATTTGGTCGCGGTGACGTGACTCTCGAGCTCCACGCTGAGATTGGTATGAGGTCTAAAAAGACTTATGGCGAACCTATTATGTTACCAGAGTCAGACACTGTGGGAGTGGTAGGAGACGTGACCTAAGTTAAAATGGGTTGGCTTAGAAAGCTGGTTCGTAACATTAGAAACTTTTTCAGACGACGTAGAAAACTGAAGACTAATAAAACACACCTGCTGCATTGGTACACAACAAACCAGATCTATAAAAAACCTGACACCTATGTCGAGTAGTTTTTTTTGCGGGGCTATAGTAATGGCAACCAACTCAGTGCAATTATTCGATGGTCACCAAATCACGACGGTTAATCACAACGGTGAAATATGGTTCAAAGCAAGAGAAGTCGCAAGCGCTCTAGGTTACGCTCGACCAAAAGATGCAGTCAACGACCACGTCGAACCTGACTGTAAAATGAAGATGGAACAGACCTCGTTTATCAACGAACTTGGGGTCTACTCATTGACGTTCTCGAGTAAATTGGAGCGCGCGAAACACTTTGGAAGGTGGGTGCACTCAGAAGTCTTGCCAAGCGTTAAAAAAAGTTTAGCTGACGTTGGTCTCAAGCACAATCAATTCGTAATGATCACCGAGTTCGATCTCCACACGAAAGTCGTCGGTTTTCTTAGGAAATATTATCCAGAAGCTATTTTGGTAGCTGCTTGTGGTGAAAATCAAGACACTTCGAGTAAAAGAATAAACTCGTGGAAAAAAGGTTACCAACGTGGGACACCTGACTTAATTATTGCCAATGCAAACCGACAGCATAGCGGGCTTGTGATTGAGTTCAAGAACCCAGGTGGTACAGGCAAGACGTCCAAAGAGCAGGAGTCTCTGTTGCTCAGATATAAATCCGCTGGTTATCTAACGTTGTTGTGTGAGTCATACGACGACGCTATTACCACAGTGATAAAATATTTCTTTGACGTTGGGTTTCAGTGCTCTCACTGCCTTCGTAAATTTAAAAATAAATCAGCGTTGAGTAACCATGAGAGACGCTATTGTAAAGAGACTTTTTAGACAGCGAGTAATGAGTCGAGTTAGCACTCGTTCTCGTTGTTGAGACGACGTTTGAAGCGACAACTGCTCTAGCATTTTTTAAAGACGTTTTTAACTCGATAAAGGTGTCTGCGAAACTTTCTCTCTTTACTTCACAAACCTTCTGACCACTGTGTGAAAAAATGTTTCTACGGGAGACATTGGACGCTCCATGTGACCAATGTCTAAATTTAAAAAAGTGGGGTATTCGAGAACACCCCTAATTTTGTGTGGAAGGATGGTGACGTCTGCACACTGCGCGATATTGCTCAGCACCACCAACAAACGATGGTCCTGGATTGTATCTCCAACTGAATGGCGCGTCAACAGTTATTCCATCAGTGTCGCGACAAACAGCGCAATACGCTTTTAGAAATGTGATGTCGTCCGCTACTGGGAAGAGCGTGTCGAGCTCACCAAGTCTTTTTAAGTGCTCCGTTGTTATGAGACCACAAATAATGACGTGAATGCCAGCTTTGATGTACTCATGAATAACTGACAGATCAGAGTACCAATGGCCTTCATCAACTCCGATGACGTCATAGCCAGTTAGTTTGGAAGAACTTGGAAGGTTGGTGATTAACTTCGCAGGTAAACTGTCTGATCCAACAACAATGGTCTGACGGTGTGTGGAGAACGTGTGGTCAGTTCGCCTAGTGTCACCTGTGTTGTTCATGTAGAGGACTTTGAGCCCTGACTTACTTAACGTGACTAACCTGCGAAGAGTCTCTGTCGTTTTTCCTGCGAACATGGGACCAATCACGATTTCTAGTTTACCGATTTTCTTCATGATTACTATACCTCCAGAGAAATGCTCTCTCCTGTTGCGGCAACTGTTGTTCGTTGTTAAATATCCGCTGGAGCTCTAAGTTTTCAAGATGGGACCTCGAGCTCTCGTGTCTCAAGCGATGCAGTGGGTCGTTGGTGACCACACCGCACGGGTGACAGGTGTACACGTTCTCATCTCTCGCAAAGTGTCTGTGGGCGGGCGAGAGTACGTGGTCCCTGATATCACCCACACCTAGTATCTCATTACACCCCGCCTTGCAAACGTGAACGTCGCGGTTTGCGGCGAGCTTTAGCCACGCTTTGGCTTTGGTTGGGCATGGTTTCCACATAAGGGTCGCTAAGAACACTTGGAGGAAATTACCGAGTAATGTAGCTGTGGACTCACAAGGGTTGTTCAAGTAGACACCACTCGCTAACATAAGGTGTTTGAATGGCGAGTAACACCACACAGGGATTATGTCAGCTAACACACCAGCAAGCTCGTTGGCTCTGTCTTCTCGAAGATCGATCCAAGCGTCGAGAAGATACCTCGTATGGCGGATCTGAGAGCCAAGCCGTTTTGGTGGCCCTTCAGGGTCAGGGTCGAACATTGTGTATGTTGAGAAGTACTCGTTTAAGACGGTAGGTCCAGAGGCGCCTTGTAGGGTGGGCACACTGATAAAGGCTGTTCTCAACATGTTGGCAATATCTTCCTCGCTGATTTCTCTGGCTTGAGTCATTATGTTATACTCTCAGAAAAAATCCCAATTTTTTAGTGCGTTTGGTCTGGAACTGTGAGATACCTGTGAGGTCAACTGTGAGACACCTGTGAGGTCATCTGTGAGTAAGATAACACGTGATAGTGTATTAGATGGTTGAAGACTCACAGACGGCTGTTGAAGCCAAGATCACAGCTGATGTGAAAAGTGTTAAGGTGAAGGACCCAAAGCGCGTCGCTGCTGGTAAAAAGTTGGCTGAGATATCGAAAGCTGCGAAAGAAAAGAAAATGCGTGAAATGATAGTCAACGAAGAACAGGGTAGTGAGTGGAGCTATGGTTACATTGTTGGAACACTTGGTGTTATCATTGCTGGTGCTTCGCTATGGTACACAATTAGCAGTGAAAAAGAACCTGTGAGTATCACACCAGCACCTGTGTCAGAGAACCACAAAACTCGTCGTCCAGCGCTAGACACGTTTGATTCTTGAACAAAACACACGACAATGTATATATGTCCGCGATCGATCGAAAAGAACTTATGAACGAATTGTACGATGCGCTACTTGTTACGACTGGTGCTGTGGTAGTGAGTATGATTTCTAAAAAGGCTTTGGGAGAACCATTGGGAACACCAGAGACTGTGAAGGGCACAGTGAAACTTGCTGCAGCTGTTGGTGCAGGGACGCTGTTAGTAAAATGGATGCAATCAAAAAAGTGGATACCGACAGACCCATTCAAATCAACGTAAGTTAATGGCGAGTGTTGTGGCTGGAGGGATTTTTAATGCAGTGGCTTTTGCAGGCGCTGGCTTTATGTTTTCGAAGTTTAATCACACAGGCTATGAAGCTGAGATGAAAAGACACAACCATGCGTTGGAACAGCTAGCCAGTGCGAAAGAAGTGTGGTATGAGAATGAAGTCGCTAAGAAAGATGAGATCCAGCGTTTACGACAACGGCTCTCTGATGCTAATGCTGACATCAATGACACAAACCACGCGTTGGAAGAACTTAGAAGCGTAATGACCATACAGTACAGCGGACGAGTGTTCACTGACCTCCCGAGGGTTGCGGATTACTACCAACCAAGTGCGGAAATGAAGGAATACCAATTATTGTTTGTTAGCGCGCTAGGTTTGGGTAGTGGAATAGTAGTGTGGGTGCTAACTCAATAAAAAATGTTGGAGTAGTATAAGAGTGATGGACAAACTTATGAGGCAGATGAGCTACGGCTACACAATTGACGAGATCGCGAATGAGACGCAAACTGAGTGTGGAGACACCTTCAGAATTTACTACTGCTCGGATTGTGACGTTGTGAAAAACGTGAGTGACTGCGGTGGGTACGCGTGTCCAAAGTGTGGTGACATCGAATGGGGTTACACTCAGAGTTACAGCGACATGAGACTCACGCGACTAAAAAGCGTTCACAAACGGTCTTGGTGGATGGGGAGGAGACTACGGAATGTTGTGAAGGGCGAGCACCTTGAGTTGATAAAAGAGGACTTCTTGAAAGTTGTCAATGTGTTGTACTCATGCAATTTGATAAAGGGTAGAAATGTCAGCAGGTACGGGTACTACATTATTAGGTTGTGCCATAGAAGACGAGTCGAGACACTCAAGAAGGTGTCAGACCTCAAAGATGGGAAGGTGAAAGACTTGTTTGACAACAATCTGTTTGGGGTGGTGTACCCAAAGCTGGGATGGTGTGAAAGTGATGACAATTATTACAACGAGTGGTTTAGGAAAAAAATAAATAAGTGTAGTATATAGAAGCCAATGAGTCGGACTGTGAAAAACCCACTGACAAAAAGACGGGCGCATAAGACGAGTGCAGCCGTTGTCAATTCACTAACAGATGAAGCGACCAACGTTCACGGCTTCTTTAGAGATCAGGAGGGACAACGTCTAGTCGAAGACCTCGCACCGTCAACGCATCTGTTGGATCGAGCACTGAGAGGGTTCACAAGGTCCTATGGAGTCGAAGTAATTGACGACAGAGACATCAATCAGGTAAATGGTAGTAGAAGCGCTGTCACTAACCTTTTGAGACGTGAACTAGGTGAGACCAACGGAATGAAAGTGGTGGAGACAGTCAAAGTCACTTTTGAGAAAGTTTTAGAACTCAATAAGACCACATACAAAACTGCCTACTTTAACAGCGAAACGTTTGTCGTCATTAACGAGCATGACATCGAGGGTGTCGCCAATCGTGGGTCGGAGCAGATTTTGACGCGGATAGCTGGGTGGTTATCTGAGGG